>CM045553.1:17278754-17683915 GCA_024721245.1 Mitragyna speciosa
AAAAAAAAATGTAAAGTCTGGGCTGCTAGACTAAAAATGAACAGCAAGCGAGTCCAGGCTGCTAGACAAAATAAATTCAATGATCCTAGGCTGTCAAGATAAAATAAAATGCAGAAGGCGAGTCCATTCCAGACTCTGCAATTTATTTTATCTTGGCAGCTCAGGATCATTGAATTTATTTTGTCCAGCAGCCTAAACTCGCTTTCTGTTCATTTTTAGTCTGGCAGCCCATTGAGGGACCTTTTCTTACTATTTGAAGTCAAATCCTGATTTTTGAGTAAAAACAAGAAAGTCAGCAATTTTGGAGGGCAGAATAGTAATTTTTTAACTGTAAATATTTTTCATAGGTTTTGGGGGGTTTAATTCTTTTTTTTTGTACTTTCATACACATTTTCAAATTTTTGTGATTTTTTCGGATTTAACTAATATTTTTCATATATTTTGACAGTACAAGGGCAAAACAGTAATTTCACATCCTGAATATTATTTTTCGTCATTTTTGGGTCTCAAATTCATTTTTTGGGTTTTTGAGCATGTTTTTAAGTTTTCCTAACTTTTTTTAGGGTGAATTACTATTAATAAATTTATTATTTACAATTTTCTTAATTTTTTCATTATTTGTGTTTTTGGGAGAGAATATGGATTTTTAATTTTTTTTTTGTAAGGATAAGGTTGTAATTTTTGTATTCAAGGGTGTTTTGGTCTTTTAATCATTTCTTGGTGGTTAAGACTTGTGCACTATAAATACCCCCCACTTGGGGATTAAAAAAGGGAGGAGACAAAATAAAAAACTTAGAGAGAGTTTTTAGTTTTAGTTTTCTATTTCACCAAGAACACCTAAAACACCTACTAGATCTTAGTGTATCTTCAAATTTTCACCTAGAACGCCTAGAACACACACTAAACACCTAGAACACACACTAGTGTATCTTCAAGTTTTCACCTAGAACACCTAGAACACATACTACTGTATCTTCAAGTTTTTACCTAGAACACTTAGAACACACACTAGTACATCTTCAAACCCACACCTAGAACACCAAGAACACACACTACCTATTCACTTTCTCTCTCACGCACTATACACACTCTTCCACTTCCTATTCATTTTCTCTCTCACGCACTAAACACACTCCACCTTCACACATTCACACACGGTTCCCACACGCACTACACACAGTTCAAAAACACACTTTTACACTTTCTCTGTCACACACTAACACACTCTTACACACACCCCACTCATTTCACACATATCACACACACACATTCTCTTTTCTCCCTCTCACATTACATACACACATTTACAGACACAATACACAAACATACACCCAAAACACACACCAGATTCACGCACTGCTCATCAGCCCACACTCATCATCATTTAGAATTTCACACACACAGAGTCTGTAAAAACACACATAACTCACAAAGATTCACCACTCACAATTCACACACACTAATATGCAACACATACACAGTCACACATACATTCACAGATAACATACAGGCACACACATACAGAAATCACACATTCACACACGGTTCCCACACATACCATACACACAAACACACACACACAGTCGTACTCTTGGATACACACAATAACTCAAATCCACCACAAACAGCCAAAGACAGTCCCTCCCCTGCAGTCTCCAACTACCTGAAGTCACCGCCTTTTTCACCAAAGAACCACCAAATTTCACCACCTGCCTCACTTAATTGCTAATCAAGATCACCAAAATTGGCCATCAATTGGCCAAACCTGCAAAACCAAGCTCCATTATCCAAACCACCCAATCCCCCCTGTAGTCCCAATCTCCACCAGCACAACCACCAAAATCAACAAGGCCTCTACCTGTCCAACACAAAACCCAGCTAACGCCGACAAAAATTTAGCAATTCACCACCACAATTGACAGCAATGCCACTCCAACCACCCAATTCAAATGCTAAATCTCCATCCCGCCACCATCAATCGCAACCTTCTCCCAAGACCACCCGATAACCTGCCACAGTCACAACCACAACCATCATCACAATAACACAAAAATTCACACACAAATCACAAAATTCATACACAATCTCACACCTGCAATCAATCCATCATTAGTCACACGTATACATAATCAGATTCACATGCATACAAATCATACACACACAATCAATTGCCACACACATAGTCAATCACGCACTACACACATTATACACCGACATAGTCTCACACACAAACACTATGTCACAGGCATACACACACGTGCACAACAACCACGAATAGCCACCAAGTGCACCAATTCACACGAAAACCTCTATTGCCATCCTCACAGCCATCATTGACCACCATATCACAGACAAAGCTCACCAAACGCTGCAAGGCATAACCCATTTCAATCCAAAACAACCACACTACAGCCTCTAAATCAGACCCAAATCACCCAAATAACCAGCCCCTCAACCTGCACCAAAATCGCCCATCTCTGCAGCCCCAAAACCAGTCCAAGAATTCATCAAAACAGCATCAATTCACCAGCCATCGTCCTCCAACAGCAAACCACCACAACTGACAGAATCTCCACCTCGCACCACCGCCTACCAACTGCCCAACTACACCGCCAGAGAATCTCAGCAACCACCTCCTGCGTTCATGACCACAGCCTTCCACCAAACCTACCGCAACCAACTAACCAAGACAACCCACAAGCAGCAGAGCCTCCACCAATCCCTACCATGGGCACCAGGCACACCAGAGTAATGACCAAAGACCAACCGCAGAGCCAATCAGCCACCACAGCTAGTCAAAGCAACAAATGCCATCTGCAACCATGAATCACCGATGCCAACACCATCGTAGCCACGCCATCCCTCTACTAATCACCGCTTCTATCTAAACCAGAGGTGATGCTTCTTGGTTCATTTCAACTGCGGTTGTGATTTTGTTTATATAGATTCGTGCATGATTTGGGTTTGGTGTGAATGATACAAGCTTTTGCCTCTTAGATTTTGGGAGATTTTGATGTTATAATTTTAGAAACTAATTTGGGTGTTTTCGTTAGTGAAGAACTTGAAAGGAAAGCAGAAGGAGCGGAGAGCAGAGAGAGAGAGAACAGGGGTGGGAGAGAACAAGGAAAACTAGAGGCTGAGGGAAGAAAATAAAGAGATAAATCGGAAGAGAAAAGACAGAGAAGAGGGAGAAAGCAAAGACTAGAAAGAAAGAAAGAAAGAGAGAGAACGAAGATGAGGTGAGAGAGAGAGGGGGTGAGTTTAGATTTTTTGGAGAAGATGGCCAAATTTGGGGGTGTGATAATCATTTGTTTCCAATTTTACAATTAATTCTTTAATTTATCTTTTGTTTGGTTTTAATTCATTTAATTAGTCTAATTAAATTTAACTAAATTAGTAATTAATTAATCTTTTAATTTGTCTCAGTTTCATTTTTTTACATAGTTGTTGTATTGTATGTAAGTATTTATTTATGTTTAGCCTTTAGTTATGGTTCATCTCACTTAGCCCCTGATTACTTGTCAATTATTTGTGTGTCAGTCCCATATAATTGTAGATTTACCCCCTAAGTTTAGCTTCGTTCAATTTAACCCTCTCATTTACAATTTTGCCCTTTTAAACTTGTTGTAATTCGTGATTTCGACCCTAATTTGCAGGAATTTACATTTTGTGCCCCGAAACTTGTTGAAATTTTATTTTTTTTATTTTTATTTTTTTGCCCCCTTCCAATTGGTGTTAATTTATAATTGTGCCCCATGCTTACTTGAATTTATTATTTGGCTCCTAGATTTGTGTGAATTTGCTTTTAAACCTTTAGTTTTATAGAGTCTACATTTTTAGCCTAATTTTGTTAGTATTTTATATTTTTAGCCTTTATTTTTTATATCGAGGTACCTTGACTTGTTTGTTCATTTTGATTAGTATTTGTACCGGATCTTCAAAGAGGTATCCCTATTACTCATTAATTTCTCTTTATGTGCCCCAGTGTGCCTTTATGTGATTTTTATGCATTTTCTTCATATATTTCTTATTTTTACATGCTTTTTGTACATTCATTTATTTTATATTATTTAATTTCAAATTTTATTATTTCGACAAATTTATAATATTTTGTATTTAACTAGTCAATGTAATAGCTAGATAATATTTCTCATATTTTTAGCAAAAATTGTGTATTTAGATAGTAAGTGTAATAGATAGGCAATTTTCACTTTTTTGATTTCCCCCTTTTAATTGTAAATTAAGCCCCCGGTGTAATAGTTAGGATTTATTTGCTTTTGCGTGCTTATATGCTTATATGTTTTATCACTTTCCTTAGGATTTTACATTTAGAATATTATGTTTACGTGTTATGTGCTCCTATATGTCTTTATATGTTTACTTACTTTCAATTCATGCTTCATTGCTTTAATTCATGTTTTATCAGTTTTATTGTTTCATCACCACACTTGTCCAACGCTAGTTGTGGCTTATCGTTTACCCGCTAGTCCAAACTAGTGGGATTCCTTAGAAAGGGCTAGTCCAACGCTAGACCCTTAGGGCATTTTAGTGATAATCTCACTCGCGTGCTTTTCATATCATTTCACACACTAATTTTTTAGGAAATTTTTTATTTTTTTTTATTTTTGCATGATTTATATATATATATATTTATCTATCTATCTATTTTGACAAATACTCAATGCGTGAAATCTAGATTGCATTACACGTAGAATTTAGGTCATTTGTGTGATCAGACTAGAAATAGTCACCTGCTCACGTGGAAAGCGGTGGCATACATGCCGTTCCTCTCTTCTTGAGTAGGAATATTCAGTCACGAGTTATTAGTCTCCTGTACCTGTCATGTTGCATACCACTTTCTTCAACCACTTATTATCTATATTATTATTTTCTTTCTTTTTGCATTTCATTTTACATTCACACTCGTGACTCCCTCGAGGTCTTGACTCAAGTTTCGCAATTAATGCTATAATCCCGATCAAGCCTCGACGGAACATTCCGACCCTCTCGATACTCACATTTAGACTTAGGATTTGCATTCATTTAGATACATCCGAACGCGATAAAACTTAGGGTTAATTTAGGAAATTTTGATCAAACCTTGCAACTAGCCTCGGTTAGGTTGAAAGGGTGCCTTAGGCGCAAGCCTTTGCCTTCCCTTTCTTCAAATGTGACTCCCTAGACCTTTTTCTCTCGTTTTTTGTAGATCGGAGTCAGAGAAGGGTTTTAAATAATTTTCTAAAAATTTTACTTTTGTTTTGTTAAACAATTTTTTCAGGTGACTTGGTACACCCTAACTCAATACCAAGTGGCGACTCCAGTTTCTTTTAAAACAAAACCCTTTTTCAAAAAATTAGATGGCCAAAACTGTCGCATTTTTAGTCCCGGCCTTACTTTCTTTTAAAATACCATTTTTTCTAAAAAATGCATTTTTTACTAAAAAAACTCGATTTTCATCACACACGCACAATTTTTCCAAAATCTATCTTTTCAAAAGAGGGTCTCGGATCGGACCGTCACTTCGGGATGCGACAGTCAACGATCCCACTAGTACCCTTCACTTACGATTTTTTAGGACGCGACAGGTGCTTCGTCTTCAACTTCAGCACGTTCCCCCATTGGTTGCTCAACTAGGCTTTGCTTCCTCCAAAGATGGTGTTGTAGCTTCATTTGGCTCTAAAGGTGACACCTCGGCTCCAATCTTCTCCTCCGTACGGATCTCCATGGGTTGTAGACATTCTTCGACTTCAAGTTCCACAGTCAATTGATGTTTCTCCTTATTGACTACTTGATTTTGCTTTTCCCTTGACGCAGCAATGTGTGATTCATATTTGTCCACAAACTTGTTCAGCACTTCTGTGAAAGAATCACATCGATCTTTCATCTCATCCCATAAATAATTCATACAATGACTCCTGAAGGATTAGGATTTTGAAGACCTCTCCTTCCTCTTTAAAGCACTGCCTTCATAGCCATGTTCATTATTAACCGCCTTCGTAGAGGATTTGGAATGGCTTTGTTTGCCAGTCAATTTTTTGGCATCCCAACTATCTCTGGTTTCATAGAAGCCTCTTTGGAATTCACAATTAAACTATTGAAAATCTTCGAAACTCAACATCAATAACCTGTAAAAATAAACAAATTTTCCACCAAATATTGGCTTTTACGAAGATCTCACTTTTATGCCTTTTTCCACTCAAGAATTTTTTTTCAATCTAACTACCCTCTTTTTTTTTAAACATACAAAACAACTCACACAATACAAAAGATCAATTCCCAAAAACAAACAAAATAAAAACTAAAAAAAAATCTGGAAAAATGTAGATGAACAATAACCACGAGTGAACAGTAATCATCGGGTCAAATCCGCAGGTCCCCACCTACGGATCGCTGGTCGGCTAGACTTTTCTAGGGCTTCAACTCGTATCTTCTTCCAGCTATTTTTGCAGACATTTTCAGATGGGGATAGAGTTTTGCAAGTGGAAGAATATATTGGAAGCATAAATGAAGACTTTTGTGCTTATTTGGAATCCCCAAGCAAATCTTCATCATTTCCATGCATTAATGATTCATGCAAGTTGGAAAATGACTTGAGGAACATTTTCTATAAATAGAAGTCATTTGCAAAGCACAAAAAAAAAAAGTTTGAGTAGTAGCAAGTAGTATTAGCTCAGTTTATACTAGTTTTGGTAGAGAATTAATAGAATTCTCATCATCCTTAAATAGAATAGCGAGGAGCATTGCAAGAGAACTATTGTAAGTTCAACTTTGAAGGTGAATAAGAAGAGAAGCTTTGTCAAAACTTTGGTTGAGCAATTCTTACTCCCCTCTGTTTACTTTCATTTGTTAGAATGAATTCTTGCTTTGAAGTTATACTTTTAGTTGTTTAATTAGTCATGATTCATTAAAGGCTTCATCTAGAATATAGATGAAGCTAATGAATCCAAAAGCATGACTTATATTACCAAAACTTGCTAAGTTTGCATATGTTTTCTTTTCAAGCTTTAACACTTGTTTTTGCTTCGCCAAAGTAAACAAGTCATTTAGTTGTTACTTGACATTGAGAAATGCTTGTAATAATAGAAAATGAACAAGTAATGCTTAAGTAGTTCATATGAGAATAATGGATACTTGAGTAAATCATTACAACTCATGTTTTCATAAGATTTCATCATGAGAATAGTTGGAATCTTGTCATTGCGTAGAGAGATCTAGTCATGACACTTGTGGAATTGGATTCTAAACAAGGTAAGGTAAAACTTAGTAAGTCATTCATGCAAAATTCATTAGTGGATTCTATGTTCTAGGCTTCTTTGCTTTGAATCTACAAAATTTCTCAATCATATACCTATTCTATTGAAGTGACTTCATATCCATCATATTTTAATTGTGCTTAGATAATAAAAGTTAGTAAAAAACCTTAAGTAGTTGCACATATTTGATTCCTTGTGGGATTCGACACCTAATACTCCAAGTACTAAAATAGACCCGTGCACTTGCAGATTAAGTTGGGAGATTAGGTTTTTATTACTTGATTTGTGTATATTTGTTCATAATTGCTATACCTAATCTACACCACCTCAAGTTTTTGTGGGCAAAATTGGGTACTAAATTGTTATTTTCAACTTTAAATCACCCCCAAACCGATGGCCAAACGGAGTAGTAATTAGAACATTGTCTACGATGCTACATACCATCATTAAAAAGAACCTCAGAACTTGGGAAGAGTGCTTTCCTCATGTAGAGTTTGCATATAATAGAACCATTCATTATGCTACTAAGTATTCACCTTTTGAAATTGTCTATGGATTTAATTCTCTGACTCTATTGGATTTGTTTCCGTTATCCATTTCTGAGCATGTGAACTTAGATAGAAAGAAAAAGGCAGAATTTGTAAAGAAACTGCACGAACGAGTGAAATCCAACATTGAAAGAAGAATAGAGCAGCTTATTTCGTGTTATACTTATATATGTGGCATTTTCTTTGTCATTTAATACTTGTTATTAATATTACTTGTTTATTTGATAAAGTCCATAGAATATTAACTGTGTATAAGAGATTGTAAGAGTTACAATGATGAGACTCTTATTACACATTAAGTTATATTCTTAAATATCCCTAGTCGTAGTATTAATGAGATTGGACATCATTAATATGGGAAGACTAGCACATACTTTGCCTCTACTTATGGTAAGTAGTAGTTGATCTCGTCAACTATGGCGTGTGACACCTAAGCTGGTATGTGGATGCTTGTTAGAGAACAAGTTCATTGGATTGATCCGCCAAGAGTTACTATTCATAGTGCTAATGAATTATACTCTTAATGGCAATGGTGTAAGTGATCCTTAGACTTGAGATTACCATAGTATCTTGAGTGTGGATTGCTATGCTTTGACTCTATTGCTCGGTGCTCGTAAAAGAGTAGCCCATACGGTAGAGATTGGGTATAGTATGAAGCATGGAAGGATAGTGAGTAATCGATATAGGATTCACCACTCCTTATTATAGGAGAGTATATCCCGGATTGGCCACTTGTTGAAATATGACTTAAAGAATCTTTTGCGCAAAAGTGAAAGTATGACTTGAAAGAGTTTCAAGGTTATACTTTTATGGAAAGTTATATTTCGGGAACAAGAAATCATTAATTAGTCATTTAAAGAGTGCGCACTACACTCTTAGACTAATTGGGATATAGTGTGGTGAAAGGATATTAATTACACGGTAACATTGTCATTGATAGGTGTAGTCTACCATATGACTTTCCTATTCACTTGGGTGGTCATGATGCATTGCTAGACGCCACTCATGATCTATAAGTGCAAATTAATTAATTAGTGAATTAATGATAAATTAAAGTGTTAATTTATCTGGCTCTTAATTAATTAATTAATGAGTTATAATTTGTACTTATTGCCAACGTGAATGGAACCTAATGGGTCACACACAATAAGAACATGGTCTTTGGGTTAAATTGTTATTAAGATAAGTATAAGATACTTATGGGGTTAATTTATGTGATAAATTAACTTAAAGGACTTAATTATAAATATTCTAAGTCTTGATGGAAATTAGTTTCCTAAAAGGAATTAAGAAGCTATTTGGTTTCCTTTTGGAATTGGTTTCCTAAAGGAATAGGATTAGCTTAAGGTAAGCTTCCTAAACCTTCTTGGTTTCCAATTGCTCTTGTTTCCTTAAAGACTAGGATACTACATCTATAAATAAGTCCATGCCTTGACTCTTGGATGATTGATGAAACATAACACAAAATTTAGAGAGAGAAAAATTGAGAGCTTGGTGGCGTTTTTCTCTCCAAGAAAAACGCCACACCTCCTTCTCCTAATTGTTAGGGTTTCAACTTCTTTCTTCTTCTTGTGTTCTTCATGAATCATTCAAGGGAGCTAGCACTCAAAAGGCAAGGCAAGCAAGCCCAAAGGTTCCTAAAGATCATGTTCGTGTGGATACCGTTGGAGGCTCGACACTTGGAGGGCTTTTCATGGTAGATCAACACCTTCATCGAATAGGATCTTGCCCTTTGAAGCATAGAAACCTTCTATGCTTGAGGTATTTGTGCTAAACACCCTTTAATCGTATAGATTACATCAAAGAGATCCATGGCTAAGGTAATAAATTTTTAAATTTTCCGCTGCGTTACTCCCCTTATTACCTTACACATATTTTCTAAAAAAATTATCTAATATGTCTACTGAAGGTGAATCTAGGCCATTTGACCTTCAGAAGACAATTGAGTCATTGGCTGCTAATTTTGACATACTTAGAGCAGAATTCCGATCGTATAGAGCACGTTTGGGTTAGATAGAGCGCACGCAAAATAGGTCAACCAATCAGCGTGATAAGGCTCCAATAGATGAATTTGAAGATTCTCAAGAGGAGGGGAATGATGCGGGAGCATCCGTGGATGTGGAGATTCAAGGAGAGGACCAAGCTTCCATACCCAGAGGACCAATGACAAGAGCAAGGGCTAAACATTTCAAAGATCAAATCCAATTGTTCATCCAAAACTTTCAATTGCAAGTTGAAAATTCCACACCACTTGAAGAATTAAACCAAGGAAGATCTGGAAATTGTTGCATGACTCAAGTGGCAGAAGATGAATCAAGTGAAGGTTTCAAATTTGAAAAAATTCTAAAAGAAGGAGTGATCCGCAGACCAAACTAGATGAATCACGGACCACTCGACCCACGGATCAGGTTCAAAGAGTTTTTGCGACCCGCGCGCGCAGAGATATGCAGACCACATTGATGAACCACAGACCACCACCCGCATATCACTATTAGTCAAAGGTAGTTACGAATTTTGACCAGTTTTTTTGTTATGTAATTTTGTCCTTTTTAGTCAATTTCATGTATTAGGGTTTCAGGTGCAAAGCCAAGTACAAATACCAAACATATTGGTTACTATTCACATAATTTTAAGAAGAATTTTCACAAATTTAAGAGTTTCTTTCTTTTGGCTTTCTAGCCTTCTCAATTGAAATTCTTAGGGTTAATCCTAAGGATTTTCAAGCTTGGCTTATCTATCAAGAATTGCACTTGATTGTGGCGCTTCAACCTATAATTTTGATTTGCTAATTCGTTCAAACTTGGATTGAGACTATATCAAAATTGTTCAAGTTTGTGAGGGTTAGAGGGGTCAAGATTCTTTCATCCCTTGGATCTTAAACTAGTCTCAATCTTGATCTTGGGTTCGTATCATTTGGTATAGTCGTGAGTATTCCCGCCTTTCACACGGGTGACCCGAGTTTGATCCCCGACAACGGCGCCAAAAACTTGACGTGGTGTAGATTAGGTATAGAAATTATGAACAAATACACACAAATCAAGTAATAGAAACCTAATCTCCCCACATAATCTGCAAGTGCATGGGTCTATTGTAGTACTTGGAGTATTAGGTGTTGAATCCCATGAGAAATCAAATATGTGCAACTACTTAAGCATTTTCACTAACTTTTATTATCTAAGCACAATTAAAATATGATGGATATGAGGTCCCTTAAATAGAATAGGTATATGATTGAGAACTTTTGTAAATTCAAGTAACGAAGCCTAGAACATAGAATCCACTAATGAATTTTGCATGAATGACTTACTAAGTTTTACCTTGCCTTGTTTAGAATCCAATTCCACAGATGCAATGACAAGATTCCAACTATTCTCATGATGAAATCTTAGGAAAACATGAATTGTAATGATTCACTTAAGTATCCATTATTCTCATATGAACTACTTAAGCATTACTTGTTCATTTTCCATTATTACAAGCATTTCTCAATGTCAAGTAACAATAAATGACTTGTTTAAGTTGGCCAAGCAAAAAGCAAGCATTAAAACTTGAACAAATAAACAAATATATGCAAGCTTAGCAAGTTTGGGTAATAAAAGTCATGCTTTTGGATTCATTAGCTTCATCTATATTTTAGATGAAGCCTTTAGTGAATCATGACTAATAAAATAACTAAAAGTATAACTTCAAAGCAAGAATTCATTCCCACAAATGAAAGTAAATAGAGGGGAGTAAGAATTGTTCAACCAAAGTTTATACAAAGATGCTCTTCTTATTCACCTTCAGAGTTGAACTTACAATAGTTCTTTTATAATGCTCCCCACTATAAGGTGTCTAAAGACCATCATGGATACCTTAAGAACATATGAACGATATTCGGGACAATTGCTAAATGCATCTAAAAGTGGTTTTGTTTGTCATCCAAAGGTTTCTCCTGCTAGGCTAATGATGATAAGTAGAGTCACTGGATTTGCTCAAAAATCTTTTCCAATTCGTTATTTGGGATGTCCACTATATGTTGGGAAAAGGAAAAAGGCTTATTATACTGATTTATGTACTTCTATTGCTAACCGAATTTTAGCTTGGTAAAATAGATTCCTTTCAATGGGGGGGGGAGATTGGTTCTTATTAAACATGTGTTGTCTTCCATTCCTCTTTATATTATTGCAGCATCTAATCCTCCGAAAGGTGTTTTTGTGCAGCTAGAGAGATTATTTGCTAGGTTCTTGTGGGGAAATGAAGGAGAACATTGGAAGTACCACTGGATCAGTTGGAAGAATCTATATGCCCCAATGAACGAAGGAGGGGTTGGATTAAGAGCCTTGGAAAATATCTACAAGGATTTTTCTATTAAACTTTGGTGGAGATTTAGGGAACAAATGTCTATATGAACTGCATTCATGGAAGCAAAATATGGCAAGCCAAGTACTCCAGGACTACAGCTGAATAGCTTAGCTTCAATGACATGGAGAAGGATGATAATATTTGGGAATTAGCTGAAGAATGGATAGTCTGGATGGATGAGGAAGGTGTGGTTTCCCAACCTCAGGCAAATAACCATCAAGCTGAAATGGTGTGGTCCTTAAAACCCTCAAGTGAGTTTTCTTTGCAAACGGCTTTTGATAGAATAAGAACCTATAAAATTTCTGGTTTCTTATTCAAGAAGATATGGACTCCTTTTGTACCAATTAAAATGTCTAGTTTTGATGTTAAGAGTATTGTACAAAAGAATTCCCACAGCAGATGTCATTCAAGGATTGGGTTTCTATGGCCCCTCAAAGTGTCACTGCTGTACTGATCCTTTTTCTGAATCTATTGATCACATTTTCTGTTGGGGTGAATTACCATCAAAGGTATGGAATTATTTTGGCGCTTGCATGGGAATCACATGGAATTTGGAACCCATTAGACTGATTTTGATGAAATGGTGGTTATTCCAAGCTAAGAATGTTTATTTTGATTTCTTGGTTCACATATCCCCTATTGTCATTGTGTGGCATCTATAGAAGGCTAGGAATGATTTTGTTTTCAATGGGATTTCTCATACTTGGGAGAAATTAATTGCTAATATTTTCAATGATGTTAACCTTGCGTTTTATGGAAAATTTAAACAAGAGCTCATACACAAAAGCTGGTATGATGCATTCCAAACCCTCAGTAAGATGAGGCGTTTCAGGATATAAAACTTGTTAAATGGTTTCCCCTGGGCCAGGGTTTCAAACTCAACACAGATGGATGTTCCAAGGGAAATCCGGGAGAGTGTGGAGGGGGAGGGCTTCTTAGGGATTCTAATGGTAAGGTGATTTTTGGTTTTGTCAGTTTCTTTAGCAGGGGAACTAGCTTGGAGGCTGAAATGAAAGCGGTATTATTTGGCTTGCGTCTATGTGTGGAACGTGGTTTTCGGGATGTGCATGTGGAATCTGACTCTCTAACACTTGTGCAAACGATGGAAGGGAAGGCAACATGTCCGTGGCATCACAAAAGATGGATGATAAAGTTTAAATAGTTGCACCAGAATGTCAAGAATATATCCCATTGTTACAGAGAAGTGAACCAGCCAGCAAATAGATTGTCAAATGAAGCCATCAACAGGAGAATGACTGAAGTATTTCTTAGCTTCTCGGATTTGCCAAAGGAAGCAAGAGGTGCAGTTAGACTAGACACATTTGGTTTTCCAACTTTTCGTTTTCGTTAACTTGTACATTAAAGGATTTTCTAGTTAATTTTCTTTTGTTGTCTTTAATTATGTAATAAATGGAGGTTAGGCCTTACAACCCCCTCTGTTGTATAGTCTTTTATTATTAATAAAATTTTGGGAGTAGCAAACCCTCCTGTGTACAGGGTTAGCTATTAAAAAAAAAATTCTATTGAAGGATGATGACAATTTTATTAATTCTCTACCAAAACTAGTATAAACTAAGCTAATACTACTTTCTACTACTCAAACTTCTTTTTTTTTTCTTTGCAAATGACTTCTATTTATAGACAAATGTTCCTCAAGTCATTTTCCAACTTGCATGAATCATTAACGCATGGAAATGATGAAGATTTGCTTGGGGATTCCAAATGAGCACAAAAGTTTTCATTTACGCTTCTAATGTATTCTCCCACTTGAAAACCCTATATCTACATCTGAAAATGTCTGCAAAAATAGCTGGAAGAAGCTACAAGTTGAAGCCCTAGAAAAGTCCAGTCGACCTGCGATCTGTGGGTGGACCCGCGGATTTGACCCAAGGATCGCTCCTTGTGGACCCCACTTGAGTTCTGATTTTTGCAGAGCTATCATCCATGTGTGCAAGCATTTTTCATGTATTGTCGTGCATTTTGGTGAAGAATTGGATTGTTCCATTATTTTTGCGCAATTATTCCTTCAAGTTGTTCATCCAACTTTAACTCTTTGAATTACCATTGACTTTGATTTTCCTTTATTCCGATTGATCCAAAATAAGTTTTAGTATGATGAACCTATAATTATACACAAAAATTGTGCATTAATTTGCTCAAGTAAAAATTCCGCCTCAAAAACCTTAATTTCGGTAAAAACCCTAATTCTTATGAATTGTTGGAAAATGAGTCATTTGCAACCAAAATACTATAATTATACTACAATAACATCTTAAAACATATACTAATATAATACAATATTGGTAATTTATTGCTTATCAAACTCCCCCACACTTGAATCATTGCTTGTCCTCAAGCAATTGAAAATCAAGAGATCGAAAACATGATTCAATGCTTTGAAATAATACATGCCTCATTGTTAGAATGCAATTCCTACAAAGATAAAGTAAATAGGCATTATGCAATTCCTTTTAATGTTTCTAATACTAATTATACTCAAGTAAAAGGGAAGTAATTATTTCAAGATTAAGGCTTATTCAACCAAATTTCTTTGCCTTACAAAATTTCACACACTAAGAATTAATATGGACAATCATATACAATTCAATTTATACACAATAGGGACATGTTGAGATTGTATAATTTAGGAAGTGTCTTTTGACACGAAGGTTGACATTTGTAGATGAAAACCCCTAGTTACTCAACACTTTGATCCTTTTTACCACATTTTAACCCTTTAGTTTGAGAAGTGAAATTGTCATTTGATGAAAGGATCGACATTTTGTGATGAAGACCCCTTATTACTCAACAATTCACTTTCAATCAATCTTGCTATGTATACTCTTAATTCAAATGCCATTTGACACGAAAATTGACATTTTTAGATGAAGATTCCCGGTTACGAAGCAATTTGAATAATTGGAGTAGAGATAAACAAACATATATCATTTTTGCTCATAATATATTTGTCCCTTAATTCAAATAAGTATACTTTTTGTCCATATCTACCACTTAAGAATGTAAAATCAAGTAAAGAAAAGAAATTTAAAATCAAACATGCCAAATCAAGACATAATTATAATCCTTTTACAAGATATACTTTCTTAAAAACAAAACTCCCAATCACATAATAACTATTTCTTCATATATTTGTAGAAAATATTCAAGCAAAGTTACATAAATTACTTCAAAAAGTAAAGGAATTCAACAAGTTTATGGCATGAAAGCATGTTAAAGAAGCAAATTTTCAAAAAGTTTGACCATATTTTACCAAAATGATATCTTGACACTATTTACTCCAAATCCAAGCAAAACATGTTCTTATACCTTCCTCCCACACTTAAAATGATACATTGTCCTCGATGTGTAAAGGAAAAATTAGGAATGAAAGATAGAACAAGGAAACTCCCCTTGTTTGTTTTAAGAGCCAACACCTGATATTGTTGTTGTCCATGATGTCCATTGGCCCTTAACAAGTCTCTTTTGCTGTAATGCTTCACCAATGATTTATTTTGTCCAACCTTGTTCACCAACTTTGTCTCAAAGCTTAGAAATCCTCAAATGTTATGTTAGAACATGTTTCAATAACAAATAAGCTCCAAAAGTAACATAACATGCTTTGAAACACTTGATTTCCCCCACACTTGGTTCTTGCAATGTTGCTTCATAGGGGTGAAAATATTAAAGACAATTAAAATGAGCAAATGTATTATGTATTGATAAAGTGAAAGGTCAAAGAAACTTGCTCAAAGTTGCCTCATGTCAAAAATTACTCGTTTCATGCCATTAAGTCAAAATTTTCAACGAAAATGGAACAATGAAAATGCGAGATTAATGCATGTTAAAGTGTTAATTAAAATGTTCAAAACATGTGTACAAATCATACAAAAGAAGTTGCAAAAGAACCAAATGGAAAACATTAAAAAAGATCTTGAAAAATAGAAAATTCAAGTGATCCGTAGATTGGGTGTCTGCAGTTTACCTGCTTGGACCCCGCGGATCTCTATGCATGCGGATTTCAAAAATTCTCTGAAGTTGATCTGTGGGTGTGATCCGCAAATGGTGACTCGCGGATCTTGACCCGCGGATCACTTCCTGCAACAGGCAGTGAATTTTCAGAAATTGTAGTTTACTGTTCCATTGGTTATTTCCATTTTCTGCAGCAACTTCAAATCAATTTGAACATGTTTTTGAAACAATTAACACTTGGAACATGTTTGAATCATCAAAGTACACATGTGCCACAACAATTCCTTCAAATCATGCACTCAAATCACAACTTTTATGCATGAGTTGAGCATGATCTTCAAGTTGCATATTTTGCAAAGTTTGATTACTACTTTTAAACTAACTATATACACATGTTTCGTAAGGCATATTAAGCACATAAACATGGTCAAACATCATATAATCTCAATAATTCATTAAATGAACTTTTTGCTCAAAAAGTTTTCAACCATGAATAGTATCTCCTATGGACTTTTAACTTCAAAAATACATCTCATACCATACATTAAACATGATCAACATCCTTTTTAGTATGAAATGCATTCAAAAGAGGTCTAGAGAACAAACTCATGGTCTTGAATCTTCTTTAACCAATCTTGCACCTTAGGTTCCTTATTGAAAATCCTACTAAACAAACAAAATAAACACACTTAAAAGTACATAATACATAGTAACTAACATTTCACAAAAAGATTAAGAACGTTGGGTTGCCTCCTAACAAGCACTTCATTTAGAGTCTAGAGCTAGAATTTGTAGGTGTGAGCTTCGCTTTTTAGGACTATAACCCAAATAATTCTCCACTCCTTTGGATGTAGATATGTCAATGAAGCCTAATTGGTCCTTCCTTCTCATTTTCCTCATTATTGTGCTTCCACTTTCTAAAAATGAAACATTTGGCACATTATCATCCAATTCATCAATAAAATTCACGTTAAAAGTAAAAGATGGATGTTTCAACATGTCATTCAAATCAAAAGCTACTTTCTCATCCCCTACTTTTAACTTCAATGTGCCATTTTTTACATCAATTATTGCACCGGCAGTAGCAAGAAGAGGTCTACCAAGTATGATAGGCATATTAATATCATCCTCCATATCTTGAACAACAAAATCTACCGGGATGATAAATTTGTCCACTTTCATTAAGACATTTTCAAGAACACCAAGTGGATGCCTAATGGACCTATTGGGTAGTTGTAATGTAATCTTTGTGCTTTGAACTTCCTTAAATCCTAGCCTTCTAGCTATTGACATGGGAAGTAATGACACACTTGCTCCCAAATCACATAGTGCATTGGAAAAAGTAACATTACCAATAGTGCATGGAATAGAAAAACTCCCTGGATCTTTGAGTTTTGGTGGAAGTTTGTTTTGTATCTTTGCACTACATTCTTCTGTGAGTGCTATGGTTGCACAGTCATCAAGGCTTTTCCTCCCTGTCAATAAGTCCTTCAAAAACTTGTTGTACTTGGGAACTTGCAAAAATGCATCTACAAAAGGAATGTTTACATGCAATTGCTTGAGCATTTGTGCAATCTTTCCCAATTGCTTCTCTTGCTTTTCATTCTTAAGCCTTTGTGGAAATGGAATTTGTGTTGGAAGAGGAATAGTTTGTGATTGAGAATTCATATTTTCCACACCAACTTTAGTACCACTTACTATTTCCTTTCCTTTTTCCTCTTTTTCCTCTTTTTCCTCTTTTTCACTTCCACATTCTTTAATGATTGGTTCATTTAATACCTTGCCACTTCTCAAAGCAATAGCTTGAACATGTTCCCCAGGATTTACTTCCATTTTACTTGGTAACTCTCCTGTTTTCCTAAGGTCCATTTGTTCAGCTATTTGAACAGTTTGATTTTCTAACTATCTAACCATTCCTAACATTCTACTTTCAAATTGCTCAACCCTTTCCATCACCTTCTCATTTGCCACCTCCCAAGCTGATTTATTTTGTGAAAATCCGAGTTGAGTTATCATCTTTGGCTCCCTCCACCCAAGATTTGGATGGTTTTTCCACCCGGGATTGTATGTGTTTGAAAAAGGATTATTAGAAGAAGAAGGCCTGTAGTTATTGACATATTGAACTTGTGCACATGAAGATGGATAATGAGAATCACCACACAAATGGCATTATGCAATACTAGATGAATTTTGATTACTTGAGACATGCTTATTGAAAACATTCATCATATTTTGCATTTGAGCTCTAAGCATATTTAAAGTATCAATTTCATACATACCTTGAGTTCTTCTAGGATTACCTCTTTCATTTGCCCATTGGTTGTGGTTTTGCCGACATTTCTTCAATCAATTCTTGAGCTTCTTCCGCTGATTTTGCCATGAGAGCTCCCCCTGCAGCTACAACTATATTGATTTGGGCTTGATAATTGAGTCCATTAGAGAAGGTCTGAATTATTAACCAATCAAGAAGTCCACGGTGCTGACATTTTTTTATTAAGTCCTTGAATCGATCCAAAACTCACAAAGAAACTCTTCTTCACATTGGTTGAAATTGGTAATGTCCATTCTTAGTCTTGCAGTTTTTTCCGGTGGAAAATATTTGTTCAAAAATGCTTTGGAAAGATTCGTCCAATTTACAAAGGAATTTGGTGGGTATGCTTGAAGCCATTGCTTGGCTTTATCTCTTAAAGAGAATGAAAATAGTCTAAACCTTATGGCATCTACGGAAACACCATTTAATTTAATTGTATCACATATTTCCATGAAATTAGCCAAGTGTGAGTGTGGATTTTCATTAGCATTACCACCAAATTGATTTTGTTGAACCATTTGAATTAATTTCAACTTAAGTTCAAAGTTATTTACATTTACCGGTGGTCCTATTATGCTTGTGTGAGAATCAGTTGGATCCGGCATAGCAAAATCTCTTCAAAAAGAAGTTAGAGGGTTAGGATTTTGGTTTACCATGGATACGACTACCTCAAGTTGTTCTTGAGGTTGATTTGTGATTGAGGTATCACCAATCTCATCCGCCTTAGCTTGTTCTTCTTGCCTTTGCCTCCTTGCCTACCTAGCAATTCTTTCTATCTCCAAATCAAATGGAAGCACCACTCTTAAGCTCCTATGCATACACCTAAAAATCAAAATAAAAAGATTATTTAAAAATAAATACAACAACATTTAGATTAATAAGTTAGCTTTGGCTTTAGTATTGCCTTGATTCCCCAGCAACGGTGCCAAAAACTTAACGTGGAGTAGATTAGGTATAGCAATTATGAACAAATACACACAAATCAAGTAATAAAAACCTAATCTACCAACTTAATCTACAAGTGCACGGGTCTATTGCAGTACTTGGAGTATTAGGTGTCGAATCCTATGAGAAATCAAATATGTGCAACTACTTAAGCTTTTTCACTAACTTTTATTATCTAAGAACAATTAAAATACGATGGATATGAGGTCCCTTCAATAGAATAGGTATATGATTGAGAGTTTTTGTAGATTCAAAGCAACGAAGCCTAGAACATAGAATCCACTAATGAATTTTGCATGAATGACTTACTAAGTTTTACCTTGTCTTGTTTAGAATCCAATTCCACAAGTGTCATAACTAGATCTCTCGATGCAATGACAAGATTTCAACTATTCTCATGATGAAATCTCAGGCAAACATGAATTGTAATGATTCACTTAAGTATCCATTATTCTCATATAAACTACTTAAGCTTTACTTGTTCATTTTCCATTATTACAAGCATTTCTCAATGTCAAGTAACAACTAAAAGACTTGTTTAAGTTGTCCAAGCAAAAACAAGTGTTAAAACTTGAACGAATAAACAAACATATACAAGCTTAGCAAGTTTTGGTAATATAAGTCATGCTTTTGGATTCATTAGCTTCATCTATATTTTAGATGAAGCCTTTAGTGAATCATGACTAATGAAACAACTAAAAGTATAACTTCAAAGCAAGAATTCATTCCAACAAATGAAAGTAAATAGAGGGAAAACCCAAATTATCTATTCTCACTGCTCCACGAACTTGATGAGGAAGAGAGCCAAATGTAGTATAAACTCTGGTCAGTCTGTTCTTAGTACCTTCATTAGCTAATAAGTCAGCAGGAACATTTGCTTGTCTCAGACAATGCAATACCTCATTCCAATGTGTGTTGAGCTTGCAAATTTTGTCAAAAAGATGCACCACCTTCCATGGACAAGAAGCTTCTCCTTTTAAGATCTTCACTAAAGTTAAAGAATCTGATTCTACATCAAACCCCGTAAAACCTTTGGATATGCATAGTTGAATCTCAAATAACAATGCTTCAAATTCTGCTTCAACACTTGTACCCAAACCAAAGGAAGTAGCAAAGGCTAAGACAACATTACCTTGACCATTTCTAAGAATCCCACCTCCTCCGCATTCTCCAGGGTTGCCCTTAGAACAACCATCCGTATTTAATTTAAGATGTTGCAATGCTGGTCTCCATTTCACTGGAATCACCTTGATACCCTGCTTTCTCTTGCAAACATCAAACAAAAGATCTAGCCAAGAATGATACATGAAAGAACATTTAAATTTTATATCAAGTGTCATCTTAATATCCAAAAAAATGCTTGCAGAAATTTTATCCCAAGAAGTAGCATTTCCTGAGAAAACCCAATCATTTCGTGCTTTCCAGATATGCCATAAAATAAAAATGGGAGTCACTTGGAATAAAAAAGACATCATACCATTAGAGCAAGGAAGAGTCCACCATTTTATTAACCTCGTTCGGAATTCAATTTGTTGTGAAGATAAACCAACTGGCATTCCAAAGAAATTCCAAATCTGATTTGGAATATCCCCAAAACTGAAAATATGCTCTAACGATTCCACAGACGGTCTAGAACAACAAAAGCACCTGGAAGGCCCGTGGATCCCAAATTTGTTTATGATATCTGCCACTGCAAGTCGTCTAAGTAACAATCTCATAAGGAAAAAAGAGACCTTAAGTGGAATACTTGCCTCCCAACAATATTTGGAAACAAAACTCCGACTCTTTGCATAACGAATTATCTCAAACGCAGAGGATAAGGAAAAATTCCCAGAAGGGGTCCAATGCCAAATTAATCTATCAGGCATTTCTTCAAGAGGGACCTCTATCCTTAAAATCTTTTGCACAACTGAAGAAGGCAAGGTATTTCTAAGTTTGACCTCATTCCAACAATTGTCTACAATAAAGTCACATACCTTATAAGACTCCTGATTTTGGCCATAAATGGAAAGAGCACCAGATCCCATCCAATTGTCATGCCAGAAATCCACCAAACCCCTTTTAAGATGCCAGGTAATATTTGTCTCCATCATTTCCCTAACTGATAGCATACGCTTCCAAGTCAGCGAATCCACTGGAGATGGCTGCACCATTACTGGATGATTTCCTTTACAATATTTGGCACACATAAACTCCGCCCATAATGATTCTTGATTTCTAAATTTCCACCATAGCTTCATGGACATTGCCCTATGAATATTAGATAATAACCGAATACCTAGTACCACCTTCAGAAGTAGGCAGACAAAGATCTTTACATTTAATCCAATGCCTCCTATTCTCCTCACCCACCGAATTCCATAAAAAATTAGCGAATAATTTTTCCATCTGCATATAAATCCCTTTAGGGGGAGAGGAGACAGCAAGAATATGCAAAGGCACAGAAGACAAAACATGTTTAATTAAGATTAATTTGCCACCAATAGACAGAAAATGATTATGCCAACTCAAAATCTTATTAGCAATTGACTGAACCATATCAGCAAAATATGAAGACTTGCTACAACCACAAAACAGTGGGCACCCCAAATACCTGACTGGAAAAGCTTTTCTAGCAAAACCTGTTACTTGCTGAATGATAGACAATCTTTGAGGAGATGTTTTAGGATGACATAAGAAACAACTTTTGTCAATGTTAATCATTTGACCCGAGCATCTTTCATATTCCTTCAAAACATTCATAACTATCATCAAAGACCTCTTATCTCGACCTAAAAATACAATTAGGTCATCTGCAAACCCCAAATGAGTAATAACAGGACAGTTACTAGAGACTTTGTAAGGAACAAAAGACCTATAAGAAGGTAAAACATTCAAAGCTCTAGTTAATCCCTCAGTAGCAATAACAAATAAAGCAAGGGAAATAGGATCCCCTTGCCGTAGACCCCTGTAAGATTGAAAGAAACCTGAAGGTGCACCAATTGATAATAACCGAAAACCAACAATTCGACACCAATCTCCAAATTCTGTCAATCCATATTTCACCAAAACCAAACGCCCTCAACACGCCCAACAGCTAAGTCCAAGATATTCTGTCATAAGCCTTAGCCATATCAATTTTTAGCACCACATTCCCACCTCTATTTTTCTTCTACTCTTATACTTTAACATGGTTTTTTTCTTTGGTTCCTTTTAGATATTTGTAATAATTGAGGTAAGGTCCAGTCCTCCTCTTTTTTTTTATTATTAATAATATTTGGGAGTGGCGTCCCCCCACGTCTATGGGGTTAGCCAAAAAAAAAAAAAGAAAGTAAATAGAGGGAAGTAAGAATTGCTCAACCAAATGGGACGATGCTTCTCTTCTTATTCACCTTCAAAAGTTGCACTACGAAGTTCTCTTACAATGGTCCTCACTAATCTGTTGAAGGATGAAGAGAATTCTATTAATTTTCTACCAAAACTAGTATTAACTAAGGTAATACTACTTTCTTTCTACTCCAACTGCTTTTTTTTTTTTTTTTGCCAATAACTTCTATTTATAGAGAAATATTCCTCAAGTCATTTGATAAGCAATAAATTACCAATATTATTATATTCACTATTATATGTTATAAATGTTATTTTAGTATAATTATAGTATTTTTGGTTGCAAATGACTCATTCTCCAACGCTTCATAAGAATTAGGGTTTTTACCGGAATTAGAGTTTTCGAGGCGAAATTTTTATTTGAGCAAATTAATGCACAATTTTTGTGTATAATTGCAGGTTCATCATACTAAAACTTATTTTGGATCAATTGGAGTAAAGGAAAATTAATGCATAAATGAAGACTTTTGTGCTCATTTGGAATCCCCAAGCAAATCTTCATCATTTCCATGCATTAATGATTCATGCAAGTTAGAAAATGACTTGAGGAACATTTGTCTATAAATAGAAGTCATTTGCAAAGTATAAAAAAAACCAAATTTTGAGTAGTAGAAAGTAGTATTAGCTTAGTTTATACTAGTTTTGGTAGAGAATTAATAGAATTCTCATCATCCTTCAATAGAATAGTGAGGAGCATTGTAAGAGAACTATTGTAAGTTCAACTTTGAAGGTGAATAAGAAGAGAAGCTTTGTCTAAACTTTGGTTGAACAATTCTTACTCCCCTCTATTTTCTTCCATTTGTGGGAATGAATTCCTACTTTGAAGTTATACTTTTAGTTGTTTCATTCATCATGATTCACCGAAGGCTTCATCTAGAATATAGATGAAGCTAATGAATCCAAAAGCATGATTTATATTACCAAAACTTGCTAAGCTTGCATATGTTTGTTTTTTTGTTCAAGTTTTAACACTTGTTTTTTCTTGGCCAACTTAAACATGTCATTTAGTTGTTACTTGACATTGAGAAATGCTTGTAATAATGGAAAATGAACAAGTAATGCTTAAGTAGTTCATATGAGAATAATGGATACTTAAGTGAATCATTACAATTCATGTTTTCATAAGATTTCATCATGAGAATAGTTGGAATCTTGTCATTGCATAAAGAGATCTAGTCATGACACTTGTGGAATTGGATTCTAAGCAAGGCAAGGTAAAACTTAGTAAGTCATTCATGCAAAATTCATTAGTGGATTCTATGTTCTAGGCTTCTTTGCTTTGAATCTACAAAAGTTCTCAATCATATACCTATTCTATTGAAGGGACCTCATATCCATCATATTTTAATTGTGCTTAGATAATAAAAGTCAGTGAAAAGGCTTAAGTAGTTGCACATATTTGACTTCTCGTGGGATTCAACACCGAATACTCCAAGTACTACAATAGACCCTTGCACTTGCGAGTTAAGTTGGGAGATTAGGTTTTTATTACCTGATTTGTGTGTATTTGTTCATAATTGCTATACCTAATCTACACCATGTCAAGTTTTTGGCACTGTTGTCGGGGAATCAAGGCAGTACTAAAGCCAAAGCTAACTTTATTAATCTAATCCTTGTTGTATTTATTTTTGAATAATCTTTTTATTTTGATTTTTAGGTGTATGTATAGGAGGTTCAAAGTGATGCTTCCATTTGATTTGGAGATAGAAAGAACTACAAGGAAGGCAAGGAGGCAAAGGCAAGAAGAACAACCTAAGGTGGAGGAGATTGGTGATACCTCAAGCACAACTCAACTTCAAGAGCAACTCGAGGTAGCAATGGATAGGGTAAACCAAAATTCTAATCGTCAAACTCATTCTTTAAGAGATTTTGCTATGTCGAATCCAACAGGTTCTCACACAAGCATAATAAGACCACCAATAAATGCAAATAACTTTGAACTTCAGCCGGGTTTAATTCAAATGGTTCAACAAAATCAATTTGGTGGTAATGCTAATGAAAATCCACACTCACACTTGGCTAATTTCGTGGAAATATGTGATGCAATTAAATTAAATGGTGTTTTCGAAGATGCTATGAGGCTTAGACTATTTCCATTCTCTTTAAAAGATAAAGCCAAGCAACGGCTTCAAGCATACCTACCAAATACCTTTGTAACTTGAACGGACCTTTCCAAAGCATTTTTGGACAAATATTTCTCACTAGGAAATGCTGCAAGACTAAGAATGGACATTACCAATTTCAACCAATATGAAGAAGAGTCTCTTTATGAGGCTTGGGACCGGTTCAAATACCTAATAAGAAAATGTCCACACCATCGACCTCACAATTGCTTAATAGTTCAAACCTTCTATAGTGGACTTAATTATTCATCCAAAATCAATATAGATGCAATTGCAGGGGGAGCTCTCATGGCAAAGTCGGAAAGCCCAAGAAGTTGATTGAAGAGATTGCGGCAAACCACTATCAATGGGCAAATGAAAGTGGTAATCCTAGAAGAACTCAAGGTGTATATATGAAATTGATACTCTAGATATGCTTAGAGTTCAAATGCAAAATATGATGAATGTTTTCAATAAGCATGTCTCTAATCATCAAAATTCATATAGTATTGCATATTGTCATTTGTGTGGTGATTCTCATGATCCATCTTCACGTGCATAAGTTCAATATGCCAATAATTACAAGCCTTCTTCTTCTAATAATCCTTTTTCAAACACATACAACCCCAGGTGGAGACACCATCCAAATCTTGGGTGGAGGGAGCCAAAGATGATAACTCAATCTGGATTTTCACAAAATAAATTGACTTGGGAGGTGGCAAATGAGAAGGTGATGGAAAGGGTTAAGCAATTTGAAAGTAGAATGTTAGGACTGGCTAGATCATTAGAAAATCAAATTGTTCAAATAGCCGAACAAATGGATTTTAGGAAAAAAGGAGAGTTACCAAGTAAAACGGAAGTAAATTCTAGGTAACATGTTCAAGCTATTGCTTTGAGAAGTGGCAAGGTATCAAATGAACCAATCATTGAAGAATGTGGAAGTGAAAAAAATAAAAAAGAGAAAAAAAGGAAAGGAAATAGTAAGTGATAATGAAGTTGGTGTGGAAAATATGAATTCTCAATCACAGACTATTCACCTTCCAACACAAATTCTATTTCCACAAAGGCTTAAGATTAAAAAGCAAGAGAAGGAATTGGGAAAGATTGCACAAATGCTCAAGCAATTGCATGTAAACGTTCCTTTTGTAGATGTATTTTTGCAAGTTCCCAAGTACAACAAGTTTTTGAAGGACTTATTGACAAGGAGGAAAAGCCTTGATGACTTTGCAACCATAGGCACTCACGGAAGAATGTAGTGCAAGGATGCAAAAAAAATTTCCACCAAAACTCAAAGATCCAGGGAGTTCTTTTCTTCCATGCACTATTGGTGATGTTACTTTTTCCAATGTTTTGTGTGATTTGGGTGCTAGTGTTTCATTGCTCCCCATGTCAATAGCTAGAAGGCTAGGATTCAAAGAAGTTCAAAGTGCAAACATTACATTACAACTAGCTGATAGATCCATTAGGCATCCACTTGGTGTTCTTGAAAATGTCTCAATGAAAGTGGACAAATTAATCATCCCGGTTGATTTTGTTGTTTTAGATATGGAGGATGATATTAATATACCTATCATACTTGGTAGACCTTTTCTTGCTATAGCCGGTGCAATTATAGATGTGAAAAATGGAAAATGGCACACTTAAGTTGAAAGTAGGGGATGAGGAAATAGCTTTTGATTTGAATGACATGTTGAAACATCCATCTTCTAGTTTTAACATGAATTTGATTGATGAATTTGATGTTAATGTGCCAAATGTTTCATTTCTCGAAAGTGAAAGCACAATAATGAGGAAAATGAGAAGGAAGGACCAATTACGCTTCATTGACATATCTACACCCAAAGGAGAGGAGAATTCTTTGGGTTATGGTTCTACAAAGTGAAGCTCACACCTAAAACGTCTAGATCTAGACTCTAAATAAAGCGCTTGTTGGGAGACAACCCAATGTTCTTAATCTTTTTGTGAAATGTTAGTTACTAAGTATTATTTAGTTTTAAGTGTGTTTATTATGTTTGTTTTGTAGGATTTTCAATAAGGAACCTAAGGTGTAAGATTGATTAAAGAAGATTCAAGACCATGAGTTTGTTCTCTAGACATCTTTTGAATGCATTTCATACTAAAAAGGATGTTGATCATGTTTAATGTATGGTATGAGGCGTGTTTTCGAAGTTAAAAGTTCATAGGAGATACTATTCATGGTTGAAACTTTTTGAGCAAAAAGGTCATTTAATGAATTATTGAGATTATATGATGTTTGACCATGTTTATGTGCTTAATATGCCTTAAGAAACATGTGCATATAGTTGGTTTGAAAGTAGTATTCAAACTTTGCAAAATATGCAACTTGAAGATCATGCTCAACTCATGCATAAAAGTTGTGATTTGAGTGCACAATTTAAATGAATTGTTGTTGCACATGTGTACTTTGATGATTCAAACATGTTCCAAGTGTAAATTGTTTCAAAAACATGTTCAAATTGAGTTTGAAGTTGCTAAAGAAAATGGAAATAACCAATGAAACAGTAAACTGTAATTTCTAAAAATTCACTGCCTATTGCAGAAAGTGATTCGTGGGTCAAAGATCCGCTATTCACCATCCACTGATCGTACCCACGGATCAACTTCAGAGAATTTTTTAAATCCACTTGCACAGAGATCCGCTGGTCCAGGCAGGTGAACCGCGGATACCCGATCTGCGGATCACTAGAATTTTCTATTTTTCAAGATCATTTTTAATGTTTTCCATTTGGTTCTTTTGCAACTTCTGTTGTATGATTTGTACACATGTTTTGAACACTTTAATTAACACTTCAACATGCATTAATCTTGCATTTTCATTGTTCCTTTTTCGTTGAAAATTTTGACTTAATGGCATGAAATAGTTGACTTTTGATATGAAGCAACTATGAGCAAGTTTCATTAGCCTTTCAATCCATCAATACATAATACATTTGCTCATTTTATTTGTCTTTCAAATTTTCACCCCTTGGAGCTGTATTGCACATACCAATTATGGGGGAAATCACAAACTTTAAATTAGGCTATGTTGATTTTGTGTTTCGTTAGCCAGCTATTTATCATTTAACATAGCATTCAAGTGTTTTGAGTATTTGAAAGCAAGGTCAATGAACAAGTTTGGACTAAATGTGGAAGTTGATGAAGCGTTGCAAAGAGAGAAAGGCCTAGGGACTTAAAGGATAATAATAATATCAACTTTTGGACTCATGTACCAAACAAGGAGAGGTTTTTTGTTCCAATTTTCCTTTCTTAACTTTTCCTTTACACATTAAGGACAATGCTTCATTCTAAGTATGGGGGGAAGGTATAAGATTATGTTTAGTTGGGATTTGGAGTAAATAGTGTTAAGATATTATTTTGGTAATATGGTCAAAATTTTTAAAATTTTGCTTCTTAAACATGCTTTCAGGCCATAAACTTGTTGAATTCCTTTACTTTGTGAAGTAACTTATGCAACTTTGCTTGAATATTTTCTACAAATATATGAGGAAATAGTTATTATGTGATTGGGAGTCTTGTTTTTAAGAAAGTATATCTTGTAAAATGATTAGTAATTATGTCTTGATTTGGCATGTTTGATTTTAAATTTCTTTTATTTACATCATTTTACATTCTTAAGTGGTAGGTATGGACAAAAAGTATACTTATTTGAATTAAAGGACAAATATATTATGAGCAAAAATGATATATGTTTATTTATCTTTACTCCAATTATTCAAATTGCTTAGTAACCGGGAATCTTCATATAAAAATGTCGATTTTCGCGTCAAATGGCATTTGAATTAAAAGTATGCATAGCAAGTTTGACTGAAAGTGAATTGTTGAGTAATAAGGGGTCTTCATCACAAAATGTCGCTCCTTTCATCAAAAGACAATTTCACTTCTCAAACTAAAGGTTAAAATGTGGTAAAAAGGATCAAAGTTTTGAGTAACCGAGGGTTTTCATCAACCAATGTCAACCTTCACGTCAATCGGGGGAGTTTGATAAGCAATAAATTTACCAATATTATTATATTCATTAGTATAAGTTTTAAATGTTATTTTAGTTTAACTATAGTATTTTTGGTTGCAAATGACTTATTTTCCAACAATTCAAAAGAATTAGGGTTTTTACGGCAGAATTTTTACTTAAGCAAATTCATGTACAATTTTTGTGTATAATTGGAGGTTCATCATACTAAAACTTATTTTGGATCAATTGGAGTAAAGGAAAATCAAAGTCAATGGTGATTCAAAGAGTTAAAGTTGGATGAACAACTTGAAGGAATAATTGTGTGAAAATAATGGAAAAATGTAACATCCCCTGTCTGGGCTGACCCAATAACTTTTGAATTTTTAAACCACGGGCTCAAAATGCTTAAGCCAAGTTATTTAGTAGCCCAAACGTATGATATTATATATCATTTCTTTTCTTTTGTTCCCACCGATGTGGGATATCACATTCACCTCTCCTTTAGGCGTTTGTATCCTCGCAAAGCCCAATTCATATCTAGACTGTCCACTCAGTTGTGTCGGATTCTAGAGGTGGCTCCCGCCCTTAAGTCGACGTAGCACTTAGCCCCACATAGCACTTAGTTTCTTCACTTCCTTGCATAGTCTGGCCCAAATACCATAGGCCCAGTCTCACCCCGTGCAGAGACCACACGTGGTTTGATCTGATACCATTTGTAACATCCAGTGTCTGGGCTAACCCAATAACTTTTGAGTTTTTAAATCACGGGTTCAAAATACTTAAGCCAAGTTATTTAGTAGCCCAAACGTATGATATTATATATCATTTATTTTCTTTTGTTTCCACCGATGTGGGATATCACATTGATGTAACGCCCTAGAAATTCACATCAAAACCCATCTAATTCATGTTATGTCCATTAGTAGAAAAAAAAAGAAAGAGAGAAAAGATAAGAAAAGGAAAACCGAAATGCATTTTATAAAGAGATTTCTCTTATTTAGGGTTTAGTGTTAATTTTTGATTTATTAGTTGGAAGATTACTTAAGTAAATTAGGTTAAGTAAATGAGATTCTTTCATGATTAAGTGGGACACCTAAGTACCATATTTGGATTAATTTCTTTGGACCATTAGCTTATAATAGTGTTTAATTTTGACTAATTTATTCTACTATTTTCTAGTCTTTTGACCAATTGAATTTTAGCTCAATTTTACTCAAAAATTTCACTTATTCTCTTGCTTTATTTTCTTTTCTTGGCTGAATTTTCTTCTCTCTTTTCTTCTTCTCTTGGCCAAAATTTCTTCTTTCTTTTTTCTTTTCTTCTTGGCCGAATTTTCTTTTCTTTTTCTTCCCACATGGCCGGCTCTCTCTTCTCTTGTTTTCTCTCTTTTTGCTTCAATATTTGTACCATAATGTTACTAATTACTAGGTGATAAAGAGAGTAAACCTTAAAAGCCTAAACCCTAACTTGACTCTTGTTATGCTTTGATTGGTCAATTTTATTTCCATTACTTTCTTTATTTCTTTTCCACTTTCTTGGCCTATCTCTCTCTCTTTTCTCTCTCTTTTGGCCGGCCTCCCTACTCCCTCTTTACCTCTCTTTTGCTTTAGAATTTTATGTCACAAAGTTTGATAAATGTTAAGTGATAAGTGTTTAACATTTACACTAATCATATTTGACCAACTAACAACTATTATGTCAAAATATCTAAACTCTAGGATGACTTTTGTCTAGCTTTTATTGGTTGCACTTTCTTCCATTATTCTTTTATTTCTTTTATACTTTCTTGACCTAATTCTCTTCCATTTTTCTCACCCCTTGGCCGAACCCCCTTATGCTCTCTTTCTACTCTCTCTTGTTTTCATTTTCTTGAAACTTTCTCTTCAATTTTAGACAATCTCCACCATAGAAAGTGAGCTCAACTTCTTCCTAAGCAAAGATCTAAGCTTGTGTGAGGTACCTACTATGAACTTTTGCTATTGATTTCAAGTTTTATTTAACTTTTGTTCAAGTTTTATACTAGGTACTTGTTACTAGTACTTGAAGATTTAAGCTTGGAATGAAATTTTACTTGCTAGTTAAAGTGTTTTCTTGGTCAGATAGACACTAGAGATGACAGAGGAAGGTATTCGGTTAGTAATTAGCATTTAAACCTTGAAATTTCATGTATTATGTGATGAATGGTTGAAGAAACTTGGGCTTGAAATCTTGGATTTGAGTGGAATTTTGAGTGAAATTAAGTTTGATTTAAGTATGGAAGCTATAGAACTTGTTGGAAATTGGATTGGTTGGTTGATTTCTTGCAGGTAAAAATTTTGGGTTAGTCCGATTACAGGGGAAGTGCTGCCAAAATTTCGGTAAAACCTAAGAAGTAAAAGTGATTAGGCCATGATTTAAAGCTTTATAAGCTGTAATTTAGTGATTAGAACGTACAGAAATTTTCGTAGATTAGTTATTAGTGAATTGAACCTTTCCGATCAAAACCCTAAAAGTTAGAAAAATCCTAACTTCGAAAACCCTAAACCCTAGGGTAAAACCCTAAACTCCAAAACCCTAGAAATTAAACCCTAGAGATACTTGAGGTATTTCTCGAATTTCTTATCGAATTACTTAGATTTTTATCCGGTTTTTATACGACTATTTTCTTTTAAATTTCAGGCTCCAGAAGTGAAACCCGACCGTATTACGAAATATTTTCTTAAGCACTTAAGGTGAGTGTCTTTATGTGTGTATGATGCATGAAATATTTTGTCATACTTGAGAATGTTATATTATGAAAAATTATGTTATACTTGTAATTGTTATTTGATGACATGTGCTACTTGAGGAAGGATGTGTACTTTATCGCATCTATTCCGCAATGTGTTACACGCTTTCATTATCCAATGTGTTACTTGTGCATGAGACTTCCGTGACTAACTTCACCGTTACTTCACGGATAGTCAACCCAGACAGACTTGGGAGGATATAAGGTGCTGGGTGTTTTAGGGCGTGTATTGTTCTTTCCCTTTTGAGTTGTGAATCCTCAAAGAGGCCAACTCCGGATTGAACTTTCTCGCGTGTTGGCCCTCCAAGGTCGAGATTACTCCCTGGATGTGGTAGCTTGTACGGAGGTTATAAGGTGAACGGTGGTTAGGGCGTGCGTGATAATACTGGCATGTCCTTTGATAAAGACCTGAGTTATTATCTCGGTCCTAACATCATGGTTACATGAACAGTACTTGCTTCTCCTGCGGTTGAGCTTGCTCCCGTAGTTGGGCCCTGTATCCGCCATTGACTACTTGTTAATTAAATTGTTCATAACCTGTCTATTTACCTTGTCAATTATCTTGTTCCATAAAATAATGAATTCCTGGTATGATTGCATGAGTTGGGCACTCACTGGGCTATTATAGCTCATCCCGTTCATTTGTTTTCTTTAACCAGGTTTTCCAAAATACTAAAGCTGGAAAAGCTGATTCTGAACTATAGTAAATGTTTGTTTCATGTATTTTGATAGCCTAATTGGGTAGGCTTTTATTGTAAATACTATGTATATTTTGAGATGTAAACTTCTTGTGATATTTGTACTTTCGAATGAATTAAATGAATGTATTTCATTTTGGGATTAAGTACGGTTGGATGTTCCGAGTGAGTGCGTGATTTGAGTTCTGGTGAGAGCCAGGCGGGCAGTCCGCTAAGCCCTTTGGTGCGCCTCTGGGTAAGGTGGGGCTGTCACAAAAAATCCAATTCTTCACCAAAATGCATGGAAATATGTGAAAAATACTTGCACGTGTAGATGCCAACTCAGCAAAAATCAGAACTCAAGTGGGGTCCACAAGGAGTGATCTGTGCCCGCGAATCGTAGGTCGGCTAGACTTTTCTGGGGCTTCAACTTGCATATTCTTCCAACTGTTTTTGCAGACATTTTCAGATGTGGATAGGGTTTTGCAAGTGGGAGAATGCACTGGAAGCATAAATGAAGACTTTTGTGCTCATTTGGAATCCCCAAGCAAATCTTCACCATTTTCATGCATTAATGATTCGTGCAAGTTGGAAAATGACTTGAGGAACATTTGTCTATAAATAGAAGTCATTTTGCAAAGCATAAAAAAAAGAAGAAGTTTGAGTGTAGAATGTAGTATTAGCTTAGTTTATACTAGTTTCGGTAGAGAATTAATAGAATTCTCATCATCCTTCAATAGAATAGTGAGGAGCATTGTAAGAGAACTATTATAAGTTCAACTTTGAAGGTGAATAAGAAGAGAAGCCTTGTCTAAACTTCGATTGAGCAATTCTTACTCCCCTCTATTTACTTTCATTTGTTGGAATAAATTCTTGCTTTGAAGTTATACTTTTAGTTGTTTCATTAGTCATGATTCACTAAAGGCTTCAACTAGAATATAGATGAAGTTAAGGAATCCAAAAGCATATCTATGTTCTAGGCTTCATTGCTTTGAATCTACAGAAGTTCTCAATCATATATCTATTCTACTTAAGGGACCTCATATCCTTCATATTTTAATTATGTTTAAATAATAAAATTTAGTGAAAAAACTTAAGTAGTTTCACATATTTGATTTTTCGTGAGATTCGACACCTAATACTCCAAGTACTACAATATACCTATGCACTTGTGGATTAAGTTGAGAGATTAGGTTTTTATTACTTGATTTGTGTGTATTTGTTCATAATTGCTATACCTAATCTACACCACGTCAAGTTTTTGGCACCGTTGCCGATGAATCAAGGCAATACTAAAGCCAAAGCTAACTTTATTAATCTAAACGTTGTTGTATTTATTTGTAAATAATCTTTTTGTTTTGATATTTAGGTGTATGCATAGGAGCTTCAAAGTGGTGCTTCTATTTGATCCGGAGATAGAAAGAACCACACCAAAGGCAAGGAGACAAAGTTAAGAAGAAAAAGCTAAGGTAGAGGAGATTGGTGATATCTCAAGCACAACTCAACCTCAAGAGCAACCCTAGGTAGCAATGGATACGATAAACCAAAATCCTAATCCTCAAACTCGTTCTTTAAGAGATTTTACTATGCCAGATCCAACTGGCTCTCACACGAGCATAATAAGACTACCGGTAAATGCAAATAACTTTGAACTTAAGCCGGGATTAATTCAAATGATTCAACAAAATCAATTTGGTGGTAATGCTAATGAAAATCCACACCCACACTTGGCTAATTTCATGGAAATATGTGATACAATTAAATTTAATGGTGTTTCCGAAGATGTCATAAGGCTTAGACTATTTCCATTCTCTTTAAGAGATAAAGCCAAGCAATGGCTTCAAGCATACCCACCAAATACCTTTGCAACATGGACGGAACTTTTCAAAGCATTTTTGAACAAATATTTCCCATCAAGAAAAACTGCAAGACTAAGAATCTACATTACCAATTTCAGCCAGTATGAAGGAGAGTTTCTTTATGAGGCTTGGGACCGATTCAAGGACTTAATAAGTAAATGTCCACACCATGGACTTCTCGATTGGTTAATAATTCAGACCTTCTACAATAGACTCAATTATCAAACCAAAATCAATAAGATACAACTGCAGATGGAGCTCTCATGGCAAAATTGGCGGAAGAAGCCCAAGAATTGATTGAAGAAATGGTAGCAAACCACAAACAATGGGCAAATGAAAGAGGTAATCCTAGAAGAACTCAAGGTATGTATGAAATTGATACTTTAGATATGCTTAGAGCTCAAATGCAAAATATGATAAATGTTTTCAATAAGCATGTCTCTAGTGATCAAAATTCATCTAGTATTGCATATTGTCATTTGTGTGGTGATTTTCATGATCCATCTTCATGTGCTCAAGTTCAATATATCAATAATTACAAGCCTTCTTCTTCTAATAATCCTTTTTCAAACACATAAAACCCTATTTGGAGAAACCATCCAAATCTTGGGTGAAGGGAGTCAAAGATGATAACTCAACTCGAATTTTTACAAAATAAACCGGCTTGGGAGGTGGAAAATGAGAAGGCGATGGAAAGGGTTGAATAATTTGAAAGTAAAATGTTAGGAATGGCTAGATCGTTAGAAAATCAAATTGTTCAAATAGCCGAATAAATAGACGTTAGGAAAAAATGAGCGTTAGCAAGTAAAACGGAAGTAATCCTAGGGAACATGTTCAAGCTATTGCTTTGAGAAGTGGCAAGTTTTTTTCCTGCTATGTATTTATGTGCTTTTGTGTTTTACCCATTTTCCTTAAGATTTTGTATCTAGAGTATTATGCTTATGTGTTATGTGCTCCTATGTGTTTTGTTTTTGGCAAAAACCCCGTACACGGGGGTAGGATGCCAGCCCATAGTTTTATTTATTAACTAAAATTAAAAATATATAAGGAGAGGGCACAAACCTTACCACCAATTTTAGATACATTGGTTAGAAAGCCTAATTAATGACATACCATTACTTTCTAGCCTAGCTAAAGATTGAATCTTATTCGATAATTGTTGTTCATGATGATAAATCAAATCCCTACCTAGCTGAAGATTAGAAAGTCCATCTACCACATTATTAGCTTCACGAAACACATGAGACAATGAAGCATTAGTTTGTGTCAAAAGATCTCGGAGTTGCCTCAAAATTGAACATAGATACCACTTGCCCAGTGAGAGAGAACGAATAAGCTATACCAATGTAATTGAATCCACTTCTACCAAAAAACCAAACAATCCCTTGTCCACACAACAATATAAACCGAACAATAGTGCTAAAGCCTCAGCGTGTAATACATCTTTTTCTCCAAATTCTTTATAAAATGCAAATACTATCTTACCATGATGATCTCTCAGCACTCCTCCACCAATTGCCTTGGATCCCCTCACACTTGCATCTATGTTGAGTTTGCAACATCCCACATTTGGTTTCAACCATTTGACAACAATTGCTCTTTTGATGCTTCCTCTCTTCACCCGAAATTTTGCTACCCAATACACATCATCAAACCCACTAACTTGCTGTTGGGAAAGAGTCTTTGCCTCTACTAAGTGATCCATAAAATGAATCACCTTGTGAATCACTCCGGATGCCTTCAAACACCTACATTGAAATCGCGCCTCATTCCTTCCCTTCCATAAAAACCAGAGTGTAATTAAAGGTAGACCACAAATAACACGATCAAGATTACCTTATGGGGCTGCCATAAACCAAGCCATGAGAAGGTTAGAGACACACGAAAATTGCCTCCATACCAAACTCGCAGCAGCAAAAAAGTGTCTCCATACTTCTTGAGCAACTCTTCCATGTATAAAGAGATGTTCAAAATCCTCCATTGGCTCCAAGCAACAAGAACACCGTGATACAAAATAAACACCCTTCCTTTGCACTTCACTGTCTAGAGGGAGAAATCTATGCACCACTCGCCATCCAAAAAAAGGAGATTTTTAGCAGGATAAACTTGCACCATAACCCAGTCATAAGCACCGAGGTTGCCCTCTTCTTTCTGACCACATCCACATTGATGCCACAGAAAAATCCCCATTAGAAGTTGGCACCCATAGCAATTTATCTTCCTCAGCAGGATGGAACCACAATTGAGTTATCCTTTGCACTATCTCCATAGGCAACCACTTTGGAGCTTATTAGTATCCCATTCCATTCCTTACAAAAAATTCAGCAACTAGAAAGTGAGGAGGATTAGGTTGAGAACTTACTTCAATCAATGGGATCTCTAGAGCCCATCTATCATGCCAGAAATCAACCAACCTCCTCCCACACTCAATCGAATATTGGCCTCAACTTCATCTCAAATTGCAACTAACCTTCTCCAACAAGGGGATCCCTTCCCTGTGTTAGCATGTAACGGATGCCACTCTTGCACCTACTTCTTGTGCATGAAAAGTGCCCGAGGAGATTTTTTCAATCTTAGTCTCCACCATAGCTTCAATGCAAAAGCTCTTTCCATATTCCTCAATGATCTAACACCAACACCACATTCATCCATTGGAGCACAAAATTTTTCCCAAGAGGGCCAATGAATTCTTCTATCCTCCTGTTGGTCCCAAATAAAATCATTAAAAAGTTTACTTAATCTCACTAAAGCCCCCTTTGGCGATTTCAAAACCTGAAGTAGATATAGAGGGATAGTGTTGAGAACATGCCAAATCAAAACTATTTTACCCCCTATTGAAAGAAGCCTCCCACTCCAATGGCATAATCTATTTCAAACAGTAGACACAATACCATAAAAAAAAATACTCTTCACTTTACCTGTATAAATAGGGACCCCAACTATTTGACAGGAGGAGTCTGATGTCGAAAACTTATTATGGATTGAATCAACCGTAGCTTTTGAGGTTCTAATCTGGTAGAGCAAATCTTTTACTCATATTAATTTTTCGCCCCGATACTTGCTGGTACGTCTCAAGAAACTGCATTAGGCCTCTAAGGCATTGCTCCAAAGCTGTTGTGAAAATGATGGTATCATCTGCAAATGCTAGATAAAGCACTATACCACCCTTAGATTGAAAAACATACTGAAGTTATCCTCCATCAACTATTGTAGTCCTCTCCCCATGAATTTAGCAGTCAAAAAATCAATGTTGGAGCTAGAGGATCCCCCTGGCGGACCCTCCTAGAGGATTGAATGAACCCTACAGTCTCTCCATTAATGAGAATAAGAAACCAGTTGTTGGAGACCACTCTAATAATGAGATCAACCACATTCTCTTGACAACCAAAAGCCCAGTAGCATGAATAGTAGAAAAGGCCACTCAACATGATCATAAGCCTTTTCCATATCAAGCTTGAGAACAATATTCGGATGTCTAATCTACTGGTCCAATTCCATTACCATTTCTTGAGACAATAACACATTTTCTTGGATACCCCTCTTAGGTACAAATCCTGTTTGCCATTCCGAAGTAATCCTAGGCAAATCTGATTGACCCTATTTGTCATAATCTATGCAATAATTTTGAAAGAAACATTACAAAGACTGATTGGGTGAATGTCTCTCCACTGGCATGCACCCTCCACCTTCGGAATTAGCACAATCGTAGTGCTTGTGAATCCTCTAGGCATCGCCATACCCCTGAAATAATCATGCACAACAGACTAAAGATCATTTTTAACAATCTCCCAGCAACACTTATAGAAATCAGCTCAAAAACCATCTAGACCTGCCATGCTATGAATGTCTAGAGCAAAGACCACTTCTTTGATTTCCTCCAATGTAGGCAATCTACTCTACATACCATTACCCTCCAAAGACATTTGGGGCAAAGAAAAAGGAACAGAAGAAGGTCAATGTAGAGGTCTTAATACCATCCAAATCTTCAATCCACTCGTCATCCCCATCTTGAATTCTTGTGATGAAATTGTTTCTTCGACGTTGCTTTACCACAGCACAGAAGAATGCCATATGAGCATCACCTTCCTTAATCCATTTCACTGCTGCTTTCTAACGCCAAAATGCACATTCCTTGGCCAATGCCTAAGTATGAACTACTCTAGCTTCGTGCAATGATGCCCTAGCCCTCTCATCCCTTTGACAATCATATTCTTGCTGAGCACGTACCACATTATCCATTGCTTCCTTAACCCTAGCTCCCACATTTCGAAACTTTGATTTATTCCATCCCTGAAGAGCTTTTTTTAGCCTTATCAGCTTGTTAAAAAATAGCACCATACCCACCCCCGTTGAAGCTTGGCACCAATTTTCCTGTACAACCGAATAAAAATTGGGGTGACTTTTCTAAACATTCAGAAATCTAAAAGAAAACCCCAAGTTTCTCCCAATTTCACCACATGAGATAAGGAGAGGGCAGTGATCTGATTAGCCCTGAGACATGTGGGTGACTCTCGTGAGAGCAAAAGAATCCACCCAAAGCGAGTTAATTACAACTCTATCAAGTCATTGCCATACCCTGCCATTCGTCCATGTAAAAGGAGATCCCAAAAACTGTACAGAAGTTAGCCCACTATTGTTCATGTAAGGAAATGACACAAGTAATGCAGTGAAAAAATAAAAATTTATTACCTTAATTATGGATCTCTTTAACATATCTAAATGATTATAAAGGGGGTTTGCACGAAAATTACCTCAAGCACAGAAGATTTTTATGCCACTAGGCAAAGATCCATTGATGAAAAGGTTAGATCTACCACGAAAAGCCCTCCAAGCGTAGAGTCTCTAACGATATCCACACGAATAACTTCTTTGGAAACCTTGTAGGCTTGCTTGCTTTGACTTTTGAGTTCTAGCTCCCTTGAATTATTTATGAACACAAGAGAAGAACAAAACCCTAACAATTAGGGGAGAGAAAATGACGCCAAAGAGGGGAGAGAAAGTGGCGTACTTTTCTTTCAATTTTTTTTTCTCACTAGATTTTCTTTTGTGTTGCAATAATAATTCAAGAGTCAAAGCATGAACCTATTTATAGACGAAGTATTCTAGTCTTTTAGAAAATAAAGCTAATTGGAAACCAACAAGGTTTTGGTAACTTACTTTAAGCTAAACTTTTTTCTTTATGAAATCTATTCCATTAGGAAACCAATTAGTTACTTTATTTCTTTTAGGAAACTAACTTCCTACAAAACTTAGAATATTTATAAATAAGTCCTTTAAGTTAATTTATCTCATATATTAACCCCATAAGTATCTCATACTTATCTTAATTACATTTTAACCCAAAGATTTTGTTCTTTATGTGTGTGACCCATTAGGTTCCATTCACGTTGGCAATAAGTACAAATTATAACTCTTTAATTAATTAATTAAGAGCTAGATAAATTAAACACTTTAATTTATCATTAATTCACTAATTAATGAATTTGCACTTATAGATCAAGAGTGGCATCTAGCAATGCATCATGACCACCCAAGTGAATAGGAAGTGATATTCCTTTTGCTACGCTACGGATACTTAGGCAAGTGCACCTATCATTTCCAGTAGTACAGTGTATAGGAGTACCGAGTGTCGATCCCACAGGGACTATAGAGTACTAGTACTCACCTTCTTTTTATTATCTAACCTCACAAAGTGAATGACGAATTTATTGGAAATACAAATTAACTAAACTAATTACCTAATTAAAGCACAATCTAGAATTCAATAGAGAGAATGGACAAAAGTAGAGGCGAATCTAGATGAAGAATACCCTCAACCAAGTATGCTAAGACTATACCTTGATTAATGAATAACCCAATCACTTAGACCCTAGAATCCCTTAATTAGGTTTAATCTTTCTCAAGTATTAACCTCTATCCCCTTGGTTGATTTGATTGGAATCTCTTCTCAATCAAAACCCCAAAGAGAAGCATTAAGTTTCTATGGATTCTATGGTTTTGGTTAGGTTTGAATCTAACCGGAGAGACTTATGTGATTCTATCTCTAGCAACCCATGAAAGCCTCTTTATTCAAGAGATGATCTAATCAAATAGGTGATTTCTCAATCCAACTATATGAAATCAATATTGAATCTAAGGATGCATGCAAATCCCAATTCAATAACCAATAAACTCAAGAATAAATCCTAAGACAAAAATTGAGAATTCATTAACTAAAGATTCAAATCATAGTCATAGAAAGGTAGGGTTCATCCCATCTAAATTATTCACAACTCAATCGTATGTACAAGAATAAATTCAACAAAATACAAGAAAAGAATGGAAAAACTCATTCTCATGTAATTCTCTTGATTCCTCCCTTGCATCTTGATGAGTCCTTCTTGCTTTGTACCATGGAAGCCTTTGAGTTGCTCCTCCACTCTTGCCTTCTTCTCTCTACATCCCCCTAGATGTGTGTAAAAATGTGTTTCTTGTGCCTTAGAACCCCAAAGAAACCCACTTATTTCCTTCCCCAAAGAGGTAGGGTTCCTCCCTCAAAAGATTCGCCCAAAAGTGCTTAAAAATGCAACATTCCATAACTAGGCCATGGCACGGCCTTACCCACGGCCTTGTGTCCTCCTTTTCTGACCAAGGCCGCACCCCAGTCCGTGGCAAGGCCTTACCCGCGGCCTTGGTCAGAATGTTTCACTTCTCTTCTATGCAAAATTGCACCTTTAAAACGGCCGAACTAGCTTTTTTTCAAAACATTAAAGTTTTAGCCCTTTGAATAAGCTTTTCAAATAAACAAGAATCACATCATTTGAAGCCCTATACACTGAGATATAGCTGAAATACTAAGAACTATCGGAACAGTACTGCAGTACAAATATGCTTCAATAACTTGGAATTTTGACCTTTGAAACTTAAGAACTAGACTTTGATGTCTTCATATGAATTGTAAATCATTGTCTTAGCTTCAAAATGCTTCATGAATCACCTTAATCCAATATCTCTAGCTCAAGTTATTGCAAAATCACTGAAATATGTCTAGGCTGCCAAACCGTTTCTTTTCCAATTCTTCTTCACCTATTGCTTCTTTACATCACTTTGAGGGTTTCTTGACTTTAACTCATCACCAACTTCAAATCACCTCAAAATATCATCCAATTGCCATCCAAATTGATCCAAATTGCTGATGCAATGTGCAAATCCTACGAAAATGACACAAATCACATGTAAATCACACCTTTATACAATTTGGCATTCAAATCATAAATGAGAAGAAATAGCTAAGAAATAGAGGAAAACTCATAGAAAAATCCTAAAAACCTACCCTAAAAATCTACTAAAAACTAATGTACTTTAGCACTTATCAAAAAGTCATATGATAGACCATACCCGTCAATGACAATATTATCATATAATTAATATCCTTTCACCAAACTATATCCCAATTAGTCTAAAAGTATGGTGCCTACTTTAAACAACTAATTTATATTTTCTTGTTCCAGAAATATAACTCTCGATGATGTATAATCTTGAAATTACTTCCAAGTTATACTATCACTTCTACAGAAGATTTATGAGTTAGTATTTCTAACAAGTGGTCATAAAGGGATATACTCTCCTATTAAGGAGTGGTGAACCCTATATTGATTACTCACTATCCTTCCATACTTCAAACTATACCCAACCTCTAACCTTTGGGCTACTCTTTTACGAGCACCGAGAAATAGAGTTAAAGTATAACAATCCACACTCAAGATACTATAGTAATGTCAAGTCAAAGGATCACTTACACCATTGCCATTAAGAGTTCAACCATTGGCACTATAGTTGAAACTCTTGGAGGATCAATCCAATGAACTTGTTCTCAAACAAGCTTCCACATACCAGCTTAGGTGTCATGCACACCATAGTCAATGAGATCAACTACTACTTACCATAAGTAGAGGCAAAGTATGTGCTAGTCTATTTGCATTAATGATGTCTAATCTCATTAATACTGTGACTAGGGATATTTAAGAATATGACTGTATGTATTAAAGTCTCATAATTGTAACCTTTACAATCTCTAATACGCAGTCAATATTCTAAGAACTTTATCAAACAAACAAGTAACATAAAAATAGTATAAATGATAAAGAAAAAATGCACACAAATGATATAACATAAATAAGTGTAAATACAAAAAGCATTAAACCATCTTGGTTTTAGGACATACACTAACAAACTCCCACTTACACTAAAACCAATCACTCATTTGTTTTAAGCCAAAAGCATTTACATAAGCATCATGCTTTTTCTGGGATAAGGCCTTAGTAAGATGATCAACTATGTTCTCATCAGTGGGAACCTTCTCTATCTTTATATCATTCCTACCAACTATTTTCCTAATAAGATGGTAACACCTAAGTACGTGTTTGGATTGTTGATGAGACTTAGTTTCCTTTGCTTGGGCGATGGTACTATTGTCGTCACAATATAAAAGTATAGGATCAACAATAGAAAGAACCACTCCTGGCTCAGTGACGAACTACTTAATCCAAATAGTCTCTTTTGCAGCTTCAGAAGTAGCAATGTACTCGCCTTCAGTTGTAGAATCAGTGGTAATTCTTGCTTCAAACTCTTCTAGCTCACAGCACCACCATTTAACGTGAATACGAATCTATATTGCGACTTGCTATCATCCTTGTCCGACTGAAAACTCACATCAGTGAAACTACACACTTCTAAAGTGTGTCCTCCATAAACCAAGAATAATTCTTTAGTTCTTCTCAAGTACTTAAGAATACTCTTGACAATTACCCAGTGACCCTCTCTAGGGTTAGCTTGGAATCTACTCATAACATTTAGAGCATAAGAGACATCGGATCTCGTACATAGCATAACATACATAATGGATCCTATTGCCGAGGCATAAGAAACTTTTTGTATGCTATCAATCTCAACAAGTGTCTTAGGACACATGTCTTTCGAAAGAGTAATCCCATTTCTCATGGGTAAGTACCCCTTCTTCGATTGCTCCATGCTAAACCTCTTTAGCATCTTATCTATGTATGTCCATTGACTGAGACCAAGCAACCTCTTGGATCTATCCCTATAGATCCTTATTCCCAGAATATAGGTTGCCTTTCCTAGATCTTTCATGGAGAAACTTTTGGATAGCCATACCTTTACAGTTTGTAGCAAAAGTATGTCATTTCCTATCAACAATATGTCATCCATATAAAGTATTAAAAAAATGACAGCATTCCCACTCACCTTCTTGTATATACAAGATTCGTTTCCGTTTTTAAGAAAACTAAACTCTTTGATTGTCTCATCAAAATGAATGTTCCAACTCTTTGAAGCTTACTGATACGAACCAAGCGACGAAAAACTCAAGAAGATAGAGGCATTTGGGTCGTCGCTAGCACTTCACCAAAGCATAGGGTCTTAGCCACTCAAAATGGAGGTATAGAGCCATCAAGAATGGTCAAAAGGAGTGGGAGGAAGAGGCCATGCAAGGATGGGAGGAGTACACCCGCAAAGGTTCAGAAGACGTCGCACAGAAAAGGCCGTCAGAAGGTTTCTGATGAAGGCCGCGGGCAAGGCCGTGGCGCGGCCTTCCCCACGGCCTCCATCAGAAAGTAAGCTCCAACAGATTTTTGGCTCTGATCGAGGCCGTTCCAAAGGCCGTGGTGTGGACTACCCCGCGGCCTCCACCAGCAACTTTACGACTTCATTTATTTTGTGCATTTTTATTTAGTTTTTAACGTGCAATAGACTAGTCACTTTATATATTGGTTATTTAGGGTATTTTTGCCTATATAAGGCTAACTATTGTTATTGTTGAGACAGATTATTGAAGTTGAATAAAATTACGAGGGTTTTTCCTCTCTGATTCTCTTTGTGAGACTTGTGAGTTCCACAAGTAATTCGTGAACTTCTTTAATATCCTTGAGTTCTAATCAACGTGTGAGGTTAGGGTTTGGGATCCTCTTCAAGCTAGTTTCAATTCTCGGGTAGAATTGGGGTTAGGTTGTCCGTTGATACACAAGAACTGATCCTTTGGGAGGGTTGTCCTGTGGATCGCGATCATTGTGAAGGTTCCCGTTATGTGTTTAACGAGGGGTCTTGGGGCGGATCGCATCAAGTGGTATCAGAGCTTCTGAGTTCTTGGTATCAGGTGTATTCAATCCATCTCTTGAATTCTGATTCTTTGAGATTGGATATATCTTTTTATCTTTATTATTTTTGTCAAATTCCTGCAGTAGTTCTTGTATTTTCCCTATTGTATCTAATTAATTCCACCTCTAGGGTTTCCTATTGATTTGGAATCTTGTGTCTTTTGTGGTAATTCTTGTGAGTTTATTGTTACCTCGTAATTGTTGTCGTTCTAATCAAATATTTTGCAATATTTTCTTCAATTTCTGCAAGTTTTGGCAATATCCTTTGCATTCTTTGTGCTGTCTTTGCTTTAGGGCGTCTAAAAACCCTAGAAGATTCGTGTCTTTGTGTTTTTGTTGATTGGGTTATTGATTAATAGTGATTTGCTCACTATTCGTTAACAAAAATCATAAAAAATCTTATCTCTTGTTCAAAAAAAAATTGCGACATTATTCATCGGGTACTGTGCATGATATTGTTCATCTGAGTTATTGTTCACCCAAAATTTTTCTGTCCAATTTTCTTGTTTTGGGTTGTGAGAGTTAGCGTTGGGTAGTATTCTTTTCGTAGTAACTCTTGCCTTTAATTGAGTCTATACCTTTTCTTCCCTCAAATTCGTTTGTTTTACTCTAAAGTTCACTATGTCTAACGAGGGAGAGTCTAAAGCTTTTGATATAAAATTTGGTTGACATATTGAATGCTAGCATCCAGCAAGGCATTAGACAAGCAAGTAGAAGTTGTATGTGAACAAATGGAGCAGAGGAGATATTCACATTCGAGGTCAAGGAGTAGCCATAGAAGTCATCAGAGGAGATCACCGTTGGCTGAATCCGAGGATTCTAATGGTGAGATGGGGGTTGATAGGAGGCCTAGAAGAGGAGAGCAAGCTCGTGATGGCAACATTGGGAGCATTAAAATGAAGATTCCTAACTTCCAAGGTCGAAGTGATCCAAAGCTCTACCTGGAGTGGGAGCGGAAGGTGAAACACGTATTTGATTGTCACCACTACTCTGAGGAGAAAAAGGTAAAATTAGCTGCTATGGAGTTTTCAGACTACACAAGTGTGTGGTGGGACCAGTTGGTTACCACTAGGAGAAGATGTGGAGACCGACCTGTTCGCACATGGGAAGAAATGAAGACAATCATGCAGGAGGAGGTTTGTACCTGGCCACTACTACAGAGAGCTGCACTAGAGGCTACAGTCCATGTCACAGGGTGGTCGTACAGTGGATGACTACTGCAAGGATATGAAGCTAGCAATGATTCGTGCGAATGTAGTAGAAGACCGTGAGGCTACAATGGCTAGATTCCTAGCTGGTCTAAATCAAGATATTCGAGACAAGGTGGAGTTGCAGTCTTATGTGGACATTGATGACCTGGTTCAAAAAGCTGAGACAGTGGAGAAGCAACTCAAGGCTAGGAGGAGAGATGGTATAGGCTCTTCTTATGGGAGGTCAAGGTGGTAGGATAGACCGTCCATGGAACAAGAGGATCGAGGTGAAATGAGGCCGAGAGATGTTGTCAAGCCAAAGGAGGGCACAGGTGATGGCAAGGGGCAAATGAAGGCACATATGAGGACACGTGACATCCAGTGCTTCAAGTGCCAAGGACGTGGTCACGTGGCATCCCAGTGTCCTAACACTAGGACTATGATCGTGTTGGATAGAGGAGGCATAGAGAGCGCTTCTTCAGATGATGAGAAGATGCCACCACTGGAGGGAGGAAGTGATAGTGAAGGTTCTATTAGCTGCGAACCTGACAAGGGAGAGCTTCTGTTCACAAGGAAAATTTCAGATGAGCACCCTAAGGAAGCTGGACCTGATTTGCAGAAATGATCAATCTTCCACACTCGGTGTTTTATTGGGGACAAGGTATGTAGCATTGCCATTGACTCTGATAGTTGCACTAACCTTGTGAATTCATTGTTGGTAGATGAGCTTGGTTTGAGGACAATGAAGCATCCCAAGCCTTATAAACTGCAATGGGTGAGGGATAATGGCAAATTGAGAGTGACCAAACAAGTCGAGATTGAGTTCACCATTGGAGCTTACAAAGATAAAGTTATGTGTGACGTGGCACCGATGGGAGCTTGTCATTTGTTGTTGGGTCGTCCATGGAAATTTGATCGCAAGGTGATGTATGATGGGTACCGCAATCAGTACTTGTTCACTTGGCATGGGAAGGACATCACGCTTGTGCCATTGACACCATTGGAGGCTCATAGTGACTATGTGAAGCTGTCCAAGGAGCTTGAGGTTGCGAAGGGGAAGAAGAAGATGATGAAAGCACCTTTCACTAATTCTCATTCTTCTCTTCCACATATTTCTTCTGTGCAGGTACACAATGTTCCTACAGTTGGAGTCATGAAGAAGCAAGATTCGAGGACGAATCTTCTTGAAGAGGAGGGGAATGATACGAACCAAGTGGCGAAAACTCAAGAAGATAGAGGCATTTGGGTCGTCGCTAGCACTTCACCAAAGCATAGCGTCTTAGCCACTCAAAATGGAGGTATAGAGCCGTCAAGAATGGTCAAAAGGAGTGGGAGGAAGAGGCCATGCAAGGCTGGGAGGAGTACACCTGCAAAGGTTCAGAAGACGTCGCACAGAAAAGGCCGTCAGAAGGTTTCTGATGAAGGCCTGCGGGCAAGGCCAGTGGCCGCGGCCTTCCCCACGGCCTCCATCAGAAAGTAAGCTCCAACGGATTTTTGGCTCTGATCGAGGCGGTTCCAAAGGCCGTGGCGCGGACTACCCCGCGGCCTTCACCAGCAACTTTACGACTTCATTTATTTTGTGTGTTTTTATTTAGTTTTTAACGTGTAATAGACTAGTCACTTTATATATTGGTTATTTAGGGTATTTTTGCCTATATAAGGCTAACTATTGTTATTGTTGAGACAAATTATTGAAGTTGAATAAAATTACGAGGGTTTTCCCTCTCTGATTGTCTTTGTGAGACTTGTGAGTTTCACGAGTGATTCGTGAACTTCTTTAATATCCTTGAATTCTAACCAACGTGTGAGGTTAGGGTTTGGGATCCTCTTCAAGCTAGTTTCAATTCTCGGGTAAAATTGGGGTTAGGTTGTCCGTTGATACACAAGAACGATCCTTTGGGAGGGTGGTCCTGTGGATTGCGATCGTTGTGAAGGTTCTCGTTTCGTGTTTAACGAGGCGTCTTGGGGCGAATCGCATCACTTGCTTAAGTCCATAAATGGAGTTTTGTAACTTACATACCTTATGACTATCAATGGAGTCAAAACTCTCAGGTTGTGTCATGTACACATCCTTTTGCAAATCCTGTCAAGGAATGCGGTCTTAACATCTATTTGCCAAATCTCATAGTCATAATAAGCAGTTATAGCAAGCAAAATCCTAATGGATTTTAGCATAGCTACTGGCAAAAAGGTTTCTTCAAGTCAATTCCTTGCCTTTGTTTGTAACCTTTTGCCACTAACCTTACTTTATAGGTAGTAATGTTACCATCCACATCAGTCTTTCTTTTAAAGACCCACTTACACCCTATGGGTTTTATCCCTTCAAGTGGCTTGACCAAGGTCCATACCTTGTTCTCGTATATGAAATCCATTTTAGATTTTATGGCTTCACGCCATTTCAAAGAGTCTATATTAGACAAAGGTTCTTCGTAGCTAGTAGGATCGTCATCATCCATGGCTAACACATCTATATCTCTCAGGAGTATAATGTGTTCTACTAGATCTACAAAGTTTTTGTGTATTTTGAGTTTCTGTATGCGCCTCATCAACATGTGGCATAAGCTCTTGTTCCAACTGTTGACTACTTTGTGGTTCTTGAATTTTTTCAAATTCTACTTTGCTCTCACTATTTTTTTCAAGAATAAACTCTTTCTCTAGAAAGATAGCATGTCTTGAGACAAACACCTTTTGCTCAAGGGGATTGTAGAAGTAGTATCCTTGATTTTGTCTAGGATATCCCACAAAGAAGCACTTATCAGACTTAGTTTCAAGCTTGTCTGACATATTTCGCTTCACATAAGTAGAGCAGCCCCAAATCTTTAAGTGATTAAGATTTGGTTTCTTACCATACATATCTTATAAGGTGTTGTATCAACATATTTAAACGGAACATGGTTGAGTGTAAAGGAGGCAGAATCTAAGGTATAACCCCAAAACAAATTAGGAAGTAATGCATGGCCCATCATGAAACATACCACATCTAATAAAGTACGATTTTTCCTTTCAGACACACCATTGTATTGTGGCGTGTATGGAGGAGTCCATTGAGGAATAATCTCATTTTTCTCTAGATATTGTTGAAACTCTTGACTCAAGTATTCTCCACCTCGATCAGATCTAAGTGTTTTAATACTTTTGCCAAGTTGTTTCTCAACTTCAACTCTAAAGACTTTGAATTTTTCAAAGGCATCAGATTTGTGTTTCATTAGATACACATAACCATATCTTGAACTGTCATCCGTGAAAGTAATGAAGTAAGAGAAACCACATCTAGCATGGATCGACATTGGGCCACATACGTCGATATGTATAAGCCCAAGAAGATCACTAGAACGTTCACCTTTTCCAGTAAACGGTGTCTTGGTCATCTTTCCAAGTAAACAAGATTTGCATATCCCAAATGATTCATAATCGAATGAGTTCAAGTATCTATCTTTATGTAACCTGGATATGCGTTTCTCATTCACATAACCAAGTCTACAATGCCAAAGGTATGATTGGTTTACAATATCTAATTTTTGTTTCTTGGTGTTCATGTTGAGAATGGACTTTTCTTCATCTAGAATATATAAACCATTAATTAATGTATCAGTACCATAAGTAATACCATCACGCAAAAAAGAACAGCTTTTATACCTTTAAATGATGATAAAACCATCCAAATCTAACAAAGAGATAGAAGTGATATTCTTAGTAAGTACGGGAACAAAATAACAGTTTCTCAATTCTAAATTAAGCCCAATGGGCAAAGAGAGTACATAGGTTCCTATAGCTAATGCAGTAACTCTTGCTCTATTCCCCACTCGCAGCTCGACCTCTCCCTTTGCCAAGAATCTACTATCTTTAAGACCCTGCATATTATTACAAATATGAAATCTAGATCCGGTATCTAATACCCATGAGTCTTGGTTAGTAGATAAATTAATCTCAATCATAAACATACTAGAGGTTGAAGCTTCACAAGCTTCTTTGACTTTAGAGAGTCAAGATAGGCTTTACAATTCCTCTTCCAATGCCCATCTTGTCCGCAATGGAAGCATGTGCCCTTGGGTTTGTCATTCTTAACCCCACCCTTAGACTTGGTACTCTTCTTCTTGGACTTCTTAAGTCCAGAATTGGGCTTCTTCTTCTTGGAGCCCAAGACAAGCATAACGGTACCCTTCTCCCTGTTAAGATTAGGCTCAGCAGTCTTAAGCATATTCATCAATTCAATCAATGTGCACTCAACTTTATGCATGTTGAAGTGCAGGAAGAATTGTGAATAGCTCTGAGGGAGGGACTGAAGAATTAAGTCAATACTTAACTCATTGTCAAAGACGTGTCCCAAAGCAGCTAATTTTTCAATTAGCCTAATCTTCATCAGTACATGGGCAATCACTAAAGTTCCCTCTACCATCTTGCATTGATAGAGCTTCTTTGAGGTTCATACCTCTCAGTCCTAGCTTGCGCATTGAGCATTTCTTTTAAATGCACAATCATGGACGGAACATCCATCTTAAGATGTTGCTTTTGCAATATCGGGGTCATAGAAGCTAACATGATGCATGTTGCAGCATCATTGTCGGCTTTGTGCATCTCATATGCATCTATGTCCTCAGGAGATGCATTAGCAGGAGCAGGAGGGGGCATGGGTTTATCGAGGACATACTCAATTTTTTTATGTTTGAGATCAATTCTCAAATTAATGTTCCAGTCCTCAAAATTGGTGTCATTGAGTTTATTGTCGAGTATAGGTCGCAAATTTATGCTAGACATTCTACAAAAGTAAAGACAGAAAATAAGTATTTGTTTTATGTTATATATGCAAACCAAAATGTGGACTCACAAATTTATTTGGTTTGCTCCCACTTTTTTACTTCAAATCAATAACCCTCAATATTGATTTGGGAATCCATTGGAGATTCTTAGTGGGTTAGGATCCCATCTAATTAGCTTTGAGCTTGATGGTGAGCCAACAACCCGAAGATAATTTTGATTAGGTAAGTAACTTTTATCAATCACAATAACTTTGAGCTTGAATTTATTTGTCTCAAAATAAAATTATAGAAGGTGTAGGTTTCCAAATTTTAATTTTCCAAAATTTAACAATTAAAATTGAAATGTATCTTTCTTAAAGAAATTACCAAAAATTGAATTTTTAAAAATATATATATTTTTTACTGTTCATCACGTGGTACTGTTCATCGAATCCCTAGAACTGTTCACACGAATCTGTCTGCGGATTCCTTCCGTGTAAGCAATCCACGGACAGATTCGTGTGAATAGTGTCATGGATTGGTCCTACGAATTACATGGCCTAAGGCCTTTTTGAAAAGAGTATTTTTGCAATTTTTCTCAAATTTCTTTTGATCTAAATCATGTAAAAACCTTTTTAACACTAAAAATTAATTTAGAAACCATAAATACAACCTTAAGAACTCATCTTAATTATTTAAAACACTTTTAAATAATTAAGAATTTATCATAAAAATCATATTTTTCTAAAACAATTTTGAGAAAAAATTTCATCAAGAACAAATCATCCATATTTGTGACAATTAAATAAATACAAATCATATAGATATAATCAAAGAAGGCTTTGATACCACTGTAAGGTAATGACACAGATAACACAACGGAAAAATAAAAATTTATTACCTTAACCATGGATTTCTTTGACGTATCTTTTTTTTATTTGGCTAACCTCGTACACGAGGGGGGTCACCACTCCCAAATTTTATTAACATAAAATTAAAAATAAGAGGGGGACATAAACCTTACCTCTGGTAGTACATGAGTAAACAAATAACAAGAAATTAAATGAGGAGTACTTACTCCTTTACAGAATTATTTTCTACAACGTATAATAGAAGGAAAACCAATTCTATCTACTCGAAGCTCTCCCCTTGCCAATTTTGGAAGCTCCAATTCGAATGAGTACATTGAATAACCATTCCTTTGCACCCAACATTTGATAAAAGATCAGCAACTCTATTAGCCTCCTGAAAGCAATGCTTAATTGATAAAAAACCACCAACCTTTTTAATCTTGTCCACTTCATCTAAGATAGACCATGGTGCCTAACCATTATTTTGAAAAATACTAGCTAGCAGTAAGGAATCAACTTCAACTTGAAAGCCTGTAATACCTTGTTACATACATTGTTGGATCCCAAAGAGCAAAGCACGTGCTTCGGCTTGAACACTAGTCGCCACACCTAGGAAAATAGCAAAAGCAAATATCATTTGGCCATGCATGTCACGTAAAATACCTCCTCCCCCACTCACCCCTAGGTTACCCTTAGAACAACCATCAATGTTTAATTTGTAAACAGAAATATTGGGTTTCAACCATCTTACCAACTTGAAAGAAAAAAGCTATTTAAAACAATCCACTGAGAAATAAAAATTATGCCATGTGCTACCATCACAAGAAGCATTAGGAAACTGAATCTTAAAAACTTCAGCCACATCCTAAAAAATATTAGATATAACTTGAGAAGTATGAATATCCTCCCCCTCAAATCTAGCTTTGTTTCTTGACTTCCAAATATTCCAGCATATATAAGTTGGCAAAATCTTCCAAATAAAAGCAACATACCTATTGCTGGAATTTTTTAACCACCAAGATAACAAAAAAACCTAATCCCATGGCCATGAACATGCACACCACAAGAAGCTCCAAAGAAATTCCATATATGCATGGCCAAGTCACTCAAACAAAATAAATGATTTAAAGTTTCTTCCCTAACAGAAGTACAACATACACATTTTGAGGGCCCATGAATCCCAAAGCGAATCAGAGAAGCATCCAAAGGTAACTTATTAGGCAACAATCTTACCATGAATATAGAGATTTTCTTTGGAATATTAACATGCCAAATATTCCCAAAGACAAAAGAAGAGGGCTTAGATCTTCTTACCAAGTGATAAGTCGAGGATATAGAGAATTCACCAGGATGAGTCAAGGACCAAAAGCACCTATCTTCATCATCAGATGCTGGTAGTGGAAGTTCCAATATCTCAAAGCAAATGTCATCTGAAAGCCATTGATGTAGTAAATTGTAGTCCCAACCATGAGAACTCACAAAATCACAAATTTTATGTGATTCTGTAACTTGTGTTTTATGAAACAAAGCCCCTGTCTTCAACCTAGTTATCACACCAAAAGGATGTGGTTCCTTTTCTAACCCACCAATGCATGTGAAGCTCAGCTATCTCTCTAATATCAATCATTCTTTTCCAAGTCAATGAATCTTGGAATTTTTTTTACAACCATGTGATGAAGTTTAGAATAGTATTTGTTTCTCATAAATATAGCCCACAATGAGTCCCGTTGTTGCGTCCTAAAAATTTTAAAAGTGAAGGAGGTGCTAGTGGGGTCATTGACTGTCGCGTCTTGAAAAGACGATCTGGTTTCGGTGACCCTTTCGAAAATAAAGGTTTTTGGAAAAACCGTGCATGTGTGAGAAAAATCAAAATTTTAAAAAAGTATATTTTAAGAGAAATGGTATTTTAAAAGAAAACAAGGCCGGGACTAAAAGTGCGACAGGTTTGGCCAAATAACTTTTGAAAAAGGGTTTTATTTGAAAAATGGAGTCGCCACTTGGTACTGAGTTAGGGTGTACCAAGTCACCCTAAAAATCATTTAAAAAATAAAAATAAAATTTTTGGAAAAATATTTTAAAACCCTTTTTTGACTCCGGTCTATGAAAAAATGAGAGAAAAAGGTTCGGGAGTCACATTTGAAGAAAGGGAAGGCAAAGGCTTGCGCCTAAGGTACCTCTTTCAACCTAGCCGAGGCTAGTTGCGAGGTTTAATCAAAATTTTCTAAATTAACCCTAGATTCTATCGCGTTTTGGATGTGTCTAAATGAATGCAAATCCTAGGTCTAAATGTGGGTATCGAGAGGGTCGGAATGTCCCGTCAAGGCTTGGATCGGAATTATCGCATTAATTGCGAAACCCGAGTCGAGACCTCGAGGGAGTCATGAGTTTTTATGCAAAATGAAATGCAAAAAGAAAAGAAAATAATAATATATAGTAAGTGTAGAAAGAAGGTGGGTATGCGACATGACGGGTACGGGGGACTAGTATCTCGTGACTGAATATTTCTACTCACGGAGGGGGGAAAGGCATGTACTCCACCGCTTCCCACGTGAGTAGACGACTATTTCTAGTCGAATCACACAAATGTCCTAATTTCTAAGTGAAGTGCAACCTAGATGTCATGCATTTTAAAAACGTGTCAAAAATAATAATAATAATAATAATGATAAATAATAATAATAGTAATAATAAAATCATGCCAAATGAAAAGAAAACTAAAAGTGTGAAGTGGGATGTAAAATATACACGAATGCACCTAACACTAAAATGCCCTAAGGGTCTAGCGTTGGACTATCCCTTTCTAACAATCCCACTAGCGTTGGATTAGCGGGAAAGGACGAAGCCACAACTAGCGTTGGACTAGTGTGGTGACGAAATACCATAAATCACGAATTAAACATTAAAGCATGAATTAAAAGCAAATTAAACATATAAAAACATATAAGATCACATAGGAGCACATAACACATAAGCATAATATTCTAGATGCAAAAATCCTAAGAAAAGCAGTAAAAGAAATAAACACATAAGCATGTAAGCACGTAAAGACAAATAAACGCTAACTATTACACCGGGGGAGCTTAATTTACAATTTTAAAGGGGGAAATTAAAAAAATGCCCTATCTATTACACTTGCTATCTAAATACAAGATTTTACTAAAAATATGAGAAAAATAATCTAACTATTACATTGACTAGCTAAATACAAGAATATTACATTTTTCGTCAAAAATAATAAATTTAAAATTAAATAACACAAAAATAAATAAATACGCAAAAAGTGCATAAAATAAGAAACGCATAAAAAAATTACATAAAATATCACATTAGAGCACGTTGGAGCACATAAATAAGCAATTAAAAGGTAACGAAAATACCTTTTTGAAGACCGGTACAAAAAGCTTAAAAACGAACACACAAGTTAAAGGGGACAACTACTTGATAAAATAAAGAGTAAAATACGACATACTAGCACATTAGAAGAATGTAAATTATAGCAAGTTAGAGGGGGAAAATAAGAAGTAGAGTAAATTAGGGCCAAATAGTAAATTTAAATTAATTAGGGCACAATTGAAAACTTGCACAAGCTTAGGGGCAACAATGTAAATTAAAATCAATTTGGGAGTAAAACAAGAATGCACACAAGTGGAAGGACCAAGTTGCGATTACTTCAAATTCAATTGAATGAAATTAAATACATAAAAAAAGACAATTTGTGATTAATGAGGACTTAATTGCATAAATTGAAAAGAACTCAAGGCACATGGATAAGATTAAAAAAAAAATCTTAAGGAGAAAAAGAATGATTTTTATTATTACATTTCTTTTATATATATAATCAGGTAAGTAAATAAAAATATGAAAATGATAAAAACTGAATTAACTAACTAAAATCACTAATTTAACAAGATTAATTCTAGATTAACATTGGTCATGAACAAATCACCCACAATAAACTAAATGACAATAAAGATTAGATCAATAAACTCGATTAACTTAATTAACAAAATCAGTTAACTAAATTAAAAATAACAAACCAGAGAAACAAAATGAAACGGAAACAGAGAAAAAACATAAAATTTAAACTAAAAAATGATTAGAGATTGAAAATAAAATTCCCAAAATCATGAATCCCCACCCCACTCAGTCTCTTTATTTCAATTCCAGAACATATTCTCTCGTGTCTTCTTCCCCTTCCCAATTTCTCTCTTTCCCATTTTGCTCCCCGATTTCTATCTCTCCATCTCTCTCTTGTCTGATTCGTTCTTTTAGTCCCTCCTTTCATTCTTTCTCTCTCGCTGGAATTTTCCCCTCTTTCGTTTCTCTCAATTTGCTCGATTTCTTCTCTCTCAGTCTTTCATTTTCTTCTCTCACTCTCATCCTCTATCTCTCCATTCTCTCTGTTTCTCTCACGAATTACCCCTTTCTTTTCTCTCTCACCTCCAGTCACTCAATTTCCCCAAGTCTGTTTCTCATTCGAAGTAGGGAGAAGATACGGCAAGGTTGACTCTCAATTGGTTGTTATGGGTTTTGGGTATTTCGGCTGAGAAGGCTGGAATTGATTTTGGATGATGAACTAAGGGCTTTCAATGGTTATTGGATGGCCTTTTGGTGGTGACAAGGCAGCCCAAATCTGTGGGTGATGATGGACCGGTGGATGGTGGTGTTTATTAGTGGTTATTTTGTTTTTTTCTTTGCAGATTGTAGGAGGTGCGTGAACGTGTGCGAATCCGGCTGTTGTGTATGTGTGTGAATTTGTGTGTTCTATGCATGAACGTGTGCGAATCCGGCTGTTGTGTATGTGTGTGAATTTGTGTGTTCTATGTGTGTGAACCTGTGTGTGTGATTGTGCGAATCCATGGGTTGTGGCTGCGTATTGGTTTCTTTAGGACCGTCCTGATGATTTGTGGGTTTCCTGTTGGAGAAAGACTGGAATGCTTGTGTTGTTTTGCTTTTTCTTTGCAGGTGGTTCTCCAGTAAATTTGGAGGTATGTTGTACTGATGATGGAAGCTTGAGGAGGTGGGACTAAACAGAGGTGATGTGGTTCTAGTGATTTTGTTGCTGTTCTTGCCGGTGGTGAAGAAGGACAGGATAGTTGTGGTGAAGAGGAGGAGTTTGGTTTTTTGGTTGCAGGGGAGAGCAAAAGAGTTGTTGGCGGTGGTAATTTCAGTTGCAATTTGCAGTGCTTTGAGTGGGCTATTATGCTGTCTCGTTATTGTGGTGGTCAATGGTGATGACCGGTTTGGTGATTGTAAATGATTCTATGGATTGACTTCTCATTATTGTGAGTTTGTGATGATTGTGAGTTTATGGCAGTGTGGCTGCTTTGGGGTATTTGGGACAGGGCTGTGATTTTAGGTGAGGGTTTTGAAGGTGGAGGAAAGGGGCGTTGATGGAGGAAGGGGAGATTGGGGCTGAATTGAGCATCTGGTGGTTGGAGACGGTGGTACTGAGTGGTGAGGCAGTGGAAGAGGGAGGAGTGATGGTGGTTCATGTGGTGGAAAAGGGAGGAGAGAGAGAACAGAGAGACGTTGAACGAAATCTCAAGAAAAAATAAGCTAGACAAATGAACAAAAAACCAGAAACCAAAACAGAAAATCAAGGAAAACAGAACAGGGAGTTCTTCAGAATCAACCAAATTAGGAACAACATCCAAAAGAAAACTCAATTACAATTCCAAATAACCAGATTTACATAAAAAATGGAAGAAAAATAAATTAAAACAAGAGGAAGAACCTACCTTTTGAAACTGGAGATTGGATGAACAGTGGTGAAACTGGAAGTTGAAGATGAACAGTGATGATCTCCTTTGATGATGATGAACAGTAGATGAATAGTGAAGAAACTGTAGGAAATGTGTGTGTTTTTTTGTGTGTGAATATGTGTGTTTTAATCTAAAAAATTACAAAAGTAAAAGTGTTTTAGGGTTTTCCTATATTTTTTTTCTCTTTTTCTGCTGATTAAAGAGGGTATTTATAGCCCACTTATCTTGTTGGCCAAGAATGTTGTAAAATAACAGAAATACCACCGGTATTAAAAAATGCTAATTTTATTAAAAAAAATATATTATTAAACCTAAAATTAAAATTAATACAAAAAATATGACAGCGATCTCTAAATTTTCAAAAAGAATTCATAGTAGATTTCAAAAATTAAAACTAGAGCTCAAAACTGATAAAAACGCACTCAGGGTGTAAAATGACGATTTTGCCCCTAGACAACGAAAATACACAAAAAATAGATATTAGCCTAAAAAAATTATCAAAAATTACAATTAAGCTTAAAATATTAGAAAATGCCTTTTTGACTCAAAATTTGATAAAAAATGAATTTAAGCTATAAAATGACGATTTTGCCCTCGGACGATGAAAATTCACAAAAAATAGTTATTATCTTCAAAAAATTATCAAAAATTACAAATAATCTTAAAACACTAGAAAATGTATTTTTGACTCAAAATTGGTGAAAAATAAATTTAATTTGTAAAATGACGATTTTGTCCTCGGGCAATGAAAATTCATAAAAAAATAGTAATTGTCTCTGAAAAAATCAAGAAAATTTAGAAACATGCCTCAAGAGTTTAAAAATTGAATTTGAAACTTAAAATGAGCTAAAATGGTATTCGCGAGACGAAATTACCATTTTGCCCTTATGCTGGTAAAAATATAAAAAATACCAATTAAATTCAGAAAAATCATAAGAAATTAATAAATTCATATCAAAGTAAAAATATGAATTTAAACCCCCAAAAGCTGATAGAAAAATCTTTACAAATAAAATTACTATTTTGCCCCCTAGATTATTGAAAAATTAAAATTTGTCCCAAAAAAGTGCAAACATGCCCCCCAGTGTTTGAAAATAAATGGTGTGTCAAAATTTGGTGTCTACACCCGTGTTCTAAAGTTCCACCATAATTTGACTGAGAAAGCCTTATACACATCCCATAATGAATGTACACCCAAGCCTCTTCCTCTTGTGGGTAGCATAAGTCTGGCCATTTCACCCAATAATATCTATTTCCACCTTCTTCTTGCCCCCAAAATAAATTAGTAATTGCTTTTTCCAAAATATTGAAAATGATTTTCGGGGGTTAGGCAGCAACTAACAAATGTGTCGGCATGGAAGATAGGACAAGTTTGATCAAAATTAGCTTACCTCCACTGGAAAGAATTTGGGACTGCCAACTAGATATCCTCTTAATAACTAGACTGGCAAATCTCAGAAAAATAAGTTGTCTTTCTCTTCCCTACATAAAGGGGACATCCAAGATACCTGACTAGCAAATGTTTTAAAGAAAATCCCGTCACCTAGTTTCACAATATTCCTCCTTGCAACTGGCATTTTTGGATGTGTCAAAAAATAGCTCTTCCTAGCATTAACCTTCTAACCTGACTCCTCTTCATACTGTGATATAACCCCCATAACCATCTTCAATGATCTTGCTGTGGCATCAGAAAAAACTATTATATCATCTGCATAAGAAAGGTGAGTAATAATTGGACAACCTCTTGAAACTTTAAATCTACCAAAAACAGGCCTTGTACTTAAGGAATTTAAACCCCTTGATAACACCTCTGTAGCAATAATAAATAAGGCAGGAGAAAGTGGATCTCCTTGCCTTAATCCCCTAAAAGACTGAAAAAAACCATGTGATTCTGCATTAACTATAACGGAGAACCAAACATTGGAAATAATTCTCCAAATCATGTTTGTGAATCGTTCACCAAATCCAAATTGCCGAAGCACTTGCTCCAAAAATAACCAAGAAACTCGATCATATGCCTTAATAATGTCCAACTTCAATGCCACATTCCCTCCACGATTTTTCCTCTTGATTTCTATCATCATTTCTTGAGCAAGCTGAAAATTATCTGATATTGCACGACCCTGCACGAAACCACTTTGATTATTTGAAATGATTTTTGGCAAAAGAGTAGCCAACCTATCAGCTAAGATACGAGAGAAAATTTTGCTCAAGAAATTGGACAAGCTAATAGGTAGAAATTGAGAGAAATCTTGTGGGTGTTCAACTTTCGGGATCAAAACAATCATGGTCGAGGTGACACTTCGAGGAAGAAAAGCTCCAGCAAAGAAACTTAGCACACCTCTATATACATCTTCACAGATTCTTGCAATGCTCGGACGACTCAACGAAGTCGTAGCAAAATCAATGAAAAGAGGTTTACCAATAGAACTGATAATAGAGAACAGGAAATCAGGAGTCCAGCGAAAATTGAAGATTCACGTTGTACATGGAAATCAGGAGTCCAGCGAAAAGTCCTCATAAAAAATTTATTCATCTGCCAAATACCCTTGGTCCATATTCTGTGAAAGTCAAATTCAGATTGTAGGAGAACATGTCTAGCATCCAAATGTCCACCGTGACTACATCCCATAAGTCCAGTGAAAGAAAGAACTTTCTAATCTCCTCTGGTTTTGGTCTGCCATGGGAAAATTTCCCAACCAAAGAAAGTCTGAAAGGTGTAGATAACTTTGTCATATCTTCTTGAGAAAAGAATATTGCTAGTTCACCCTTATGAAGACTTGGACGTTTAAGTGAAATTGGGGAAGGAAGAGATTCAGTAAAAAGCTGTGGAAAAAGACTTCTTTTCCGATGGAGAGTTAAGCGAAGAGAGATGCCATTCAAGAGGAGGATGGAAGGCAGTCATAGGCTCCGGCCAGCAGCCGGCAAAGACCACTGGCAATGATCTCAAGTTTGAAATTGGAATCCAGCAAAAATAGGAGAGAATAGATCATTAACATGCAGACCACAAGAAATTAAATCTCTCTTTGACATATCTAAATGATTATAAACGGGGTTTACATGAAGATTACCTCAAGCACAGAAGATTTCTATGCTTCTAGGCAAAGATCCTTTGATGAAGAGATTAGATGTACCACGAAAAGCCCTCCAAGCGTAGAGCCTCTAATGATATCTGCACAAACAACTTCTTTGGGAACCTTGTAGGCTTGTTTGTTTTAACTTCTGAGTGCTAGCTCCCTTGAATTATTTATGAACACAAGAGAAGAACAAAACCCTAACAATTAGGAGAGAGAAAGTGACGCCAAAGAGGACAGAGAAAGTGGCGTACTTTTCTTTCAATTTTTTTTCTCACTAGATTTTCTTTTGTGTTGCAATAATAATTCAAGAGTCAAAGCATGAACCTATTTATAGAGGAAGTATTCTAGCCTTTTAGGAAATAAAGCTAATTGGAAACCAAGAAGGTTTAGGTAGCTTACTTTAAGCTAAACCTTTTCCTTTAGGAAATATATTCCATAAGGAAACCAATTAGTTACTTTTAATTCTTTTAGGAAACTAACTTCCTACAAAACCTAGAATATTTATAAATAAGTTCTTTAAGTTAATTTATCTCATAAATTAACCCCATAAGTATCTCATACTTATCTTAATTACATTTTAACCTAAAGATTTTGTTCTTTATGTGTGTGACCCATTAGGTTCCATTCACGTTGGCAATAAGTACAAATTATAACTCTTTAATTAATTAATTAAGAGCTAGATAAATTAATTTATCACTAATTCACTAATTAATTAATTTGCACTTATAGATCATGAGTGGCATCTAGCAATGCATCATGACCACCCAAGTGAATAGGAAAGTCATATGGTAGACCATACCCGTCAATGACAATGTTATTATGTAATTAATATTGTTTCACCATACTATATCCCAATTAGTCTAAAAGTATAGGGCATACTTTAAACGACAAATTTATATTTTCTTGTTCCAAAAATATAACTCTCCATGATTTATAATTTTGAAACTACTTCCAAGTTATACTATCACTTCTGCAGAAGATTTATGAGTTAGTATTTCTAACAAGTGGCTATAAAAGGATATACTCTCCTATTAAGGAGTGGTGAAATCCTATATTCATTGCTCACTATCCTTCCATGCTTCAAACTATACCCAACCTCTAACCTTTGGGCTACTCTTTTACGAGCACCAAGGAATAGAGTTAAAGTATAGCAATCCACACTCAAGATACCATGGTAATCTCAAGTCAAAGGATTACTTACACCATTGCCATTAAGAGTTCAACCATTGGCACTATAGTTGAAACTCTTGGCGAATTAATCCAATGAACTTGTTCTCAAACAAGCATCCACATACCAACTTAGGTGTCACGCACACCATAGTCAATGAGATCAACTACTACTTACCATAAGTAGAGGCAAAGTAGGTGCTAGTCTATCCGCATTAATGATGTCCAGTCTCATTAATGTTATGATTAGGGATATTTAAGAATATGACTTTATATATTAGAGTCTCATAATTGTAACCTTACAATCTCTAATACACAGTCAATATTCTAAGGACTTTATCAAACAAACAAGTAACATGAAAATACAAGTATGGATGATAAAGAAAAAATGCCACATAAATGATATAACATAAATCAGTGTAAATACAAAAAGCCTTAAACCATAGTAGTTTTAGGGCATACACTAACAGTTCATTGCCCCATTAAATTCTTCTATATCCCGCAAATTTGGCATTGAACCACCAACTCTTTCTTCTCTACTATCAATGATGTTAAAATCTCCCACTGACAGCCACGAGTTTTGCATTTCTGCCCCCTATTCCTCCAATGCTTTCCACAAACTTCTCTTCCCAGTTCTCGTACATTTTGCATAGACCTCAAAAATGAAAATTGATGACCCAAACAAAATCTAGCTTCATATGCACCAATTGTTCCACATTTTCCCAAAATGAGCATCTAAAGTCATTCATCCAAAAGATCCATATCTTCCCATCAAGGAATGCACTTCCAAAATCAAATTGCAAAAAAATTCCTAACCACATTCACAGCTGAAGGATCTGACAATGGTTCCAACAAAATCAACAAGTGAACATTATTAGATCGACACAAATCTCTAACATAACGTAGTGAATCCATTTTAGATGCACCACGAATATTCCATGCAATGAAATTAAGAGGATATAACATTGCAAGGATGGAGTGAGTAATGATTTGATGAAAGGCTAACCACTTTGTTCTTGGATCCCTTTGGTCTGCCCAGTTTTTTCTTCATTGATTCCAGCAGCTCCAAATCATTCCCATCGCACAAAAATCCCTCTACCAAAATGTTAGAAGCCAACAACCTGCTGTGCAGTGTCTTTTGGAAGTCCTTCAACTAAATGATTGTTGTTCCCAAGTCTTTAACATTTCCACTTGACTCATAATGTCTCAAAGAAGGCTTGTGTGAGTGTCATGGAGATGTCCAAGAGGAATGCAGAATGCCTTGCCTGTTCACCAAAATAGCCAGCTCCTCGTCAATCTCTTCATCCCCATGCATGTCCTGCAGCACATCATAATGACTTCCAAGAGTTGAAACCAAATCAATATTCACCAATTGTTGAACTTCTTACGTTGTCCTTGTAATGTTATCACCCTCATTTGTTTTCTCATCCGCCTCCTTGCTGTCCAAAGTTTGATCCGAGACGTGCTGCTTTGTTTGTAATTTATCCACCTTCACTGTTTCGGTATCATCCTGTTCCTTCTCGACTGCATTCCTTGAAACTACAATAGGAGTTGCCTACTCATTCACCTGATGCAACTCCATTTGATGCTGTTCAAGCACCTACTGGCTGACATGTTCTTTTTGAATATCTTCCCCGTTTGACTCCTTGGCTCTTGGACAATAAACTTTTTGCATTTTCTGATTCCTCACACGTTGAGCAATTGCTATCTCAGCACTTTTCTTCAAAGCTGGGTTCTTCTTGGAGCATGACAAACCATCATGCCCCAACTAGAAGGTGCAGTATGAAGGCTAAGTTTCATATTCAACCAGCTGCCACATGCCAAATTTAGAATCACCAATCCACACTCTCTTCACCGGAGCATTTGTAACATCAACTTCATTCAAGACTCTGGCTACGAATGGACATTTGAAGTCCAAGGTTGTCACGTCCCTAGCCTGCACGTGCCAAGCACGAGACAATCGCCGTATCCTCAATGTAGACACCAAATTTTGACACACTTTTGGTAAAAATATGTGTGTTACCTTATTTTAGAGGGTTTTTTTTTATTTTTCAGGGGTCGAGTACGATTTTCGCGTATTATATCTAATTCGTCGTATCAGGGGCAAAATGGTAATTTCACTATGTAAATATTAGTTTATTTTATTTTATTTCCTGAATACATGATTTTACTATTTTTATCATTATTTATGATTTTAATAATTTTTAGGAGTCATTCATTATTTATTTTAATTTTAGTATTTTTTTATTTATTCAATGGCACGTTTTCCAATGCGCTATTTTTATGAGAATTTTCAAGTGAAAAATTTTATATATGCATTTTGAATACTCATAAATTTTTTGTAAAAATCTCATAATTTTTAGATGTCGTTTAGTATTTATTTAATTTTTGTCTTTTTATTTATTAAGGGCACATTTTCCAAGAATGCGTTAACCTTAAAAAAATTTTTTAAGTGAAAACTTTGGTATATGTATTTCATGGGATAATATATTTTGTGTAAAAAATTTTTGTGATGTTTAAAAGTCATTTAGTATTTTTGTGATTTTCGTAATTTTTGTCATATTACGTCACGTTTTCCAATGCACCTTTATTTAAGAATTTTGTGTGTGAAATATTTTATATATGTGCATTTAATATTTGTAGATTTTATGTAAAAAAATTTTTTTTTGATAATTTTTAAAAGACTATTTGGTATTTATTTCAAATTGTATCGTTTTGTCTATGACGTATTTTTCAACGGTAAATTAACTTTAAAATTTTAATTTTTTTGTTATTATGGAATTCTCTTTTTATAGTAATGCTGAATTTTAGTTTTTATTTTAGTTTTATTATTTTATTTTATTTACTTTTTATTTTTTTTATTCTAAGAAGTCCATAGAATTTTTATTTCTATTCCAATTTTCTTCATTTTCTTACATTTTTTTCTTTCTTTTTTTTCTCTTTTCTTCTTCTTTACAAATTTCAAAAAAAAAAAAAGGAGAAAAGGCTGGAGAAAGGCTGGAGCAGCCTGCTACAGCAAGCAGCATGGCTGCTTAAGCCATAAAAACACAGCTTTATGCCATACTTTTAACCACCCACACTTCTAATTTTACTTCACCTATTAAACCAACTACACTCTCTAATCATCACCCTCCTCCCCACTTGCAATCCCTTCATCAGACTTTGAGAGATCTTGTTCAAAATTCTTTCTAAAATCATCACACAGACACACTCATCTGCTCACAACTGCAAAGCCATTCCCTCACTTTCTGTTTGCCCTCTGCCACACACAAACACACATTCCACACGCAACTCACACACACACTCCCCATTTTCTCTCCTTCTCTTCACTCACAGACACACATTCACTTTCCTTTTCCTTCCCATTCTTCTCACTCGACAAAACACACCATTGCCAAGCTCACAACCACGCACCACAATCACCATACACACACAACACACACCAGACACCCATTTCCACCTGCAGACCCTTCTTCCCCATTCTTTCTCTCTGCTTTCCCTCACATCTGCACTCACACACGCACAGCTCCCAATTCACACACCTTCACCTGCAACTCACACATCACACACCTGCACATTCATTCCACAAAACACACTACCATCACGTTTCAACACACACAAACACGCACAATTCCACATTTTGCATACAACTCACACACAACATTCACAGCATGCATACACACAAATACACACACTGACCCTGTCGCACAAACCTCACCACAGACACACAACACACCTGCACACACCACATACACACTGATTCCATACACATCGCACATTCAATTTCACGCAATTCACACGCTACAACCAAACATTCACAAAGAATTCACACACACATAAACGCACAACTCACACAACACACCTGCAAACACACACACCTCCTGCAAGAACTAAAAAAAAAAAGAGAGAGACAGCCCCTCGACCATCTCACTGCTGAAGCCACCGATGACCAACCGCCTCCAATCGTGACCACCAACAACCACACTGACTGCCTTCCACCGCCGGAGAACCCACAATTTCCCAATCCATCGCCACCTCTCCCTCCCTATATTCTCAAATCAGGTAAGAAAACTCTTTCCCCTACACTAGTCTCTCCTTGTAAAAGCTTTAATCCATCTATACATGTTTAATTTACTCTTACTTTTCATAGAATTAGGGAGTCAAGATAATTGAGGGGGCATTCGGTTAGAATAAGAAAGAGAGAGAGAGAGAGAGGGAGGAGAGAACACAATCGGGGGGGAAGAAAGAAAATAGAACCGGGGGAAAGGAAGAATAGATCAGAGAACAGGATCGGGGGGAGGGGAAAAGAAGAAGGAAGAGAAGAGAGGAGACGGACCAGGGGGAAAAGAAGAGGGAAGAAGAAGAAAAAAAAGAAAAGAGAGGAAAAAAGAGAAAAAGAGAGAAAAGGAAAAAAAAAAAAAGAAAGAAAAAAAAATCTGAAAAAAAAAAACCGAGGTAAAAAAAAAAATGTTTTTAGTGAAACTACGTCGTTTTGACGTAGTTTCACTCAAAACTACGTCGTTTTGGTTAGTTAGTTTTTTTAATTTATTTTAATTAATAATAGGTATTTATTTTATAGTCCTTATACTTTCATTAATGCTACTGTGGCCCTGGAAATGTTTGATTTGTGCATTTAAATTTCTATTTATTGTAGATTGACCCCCATAATTTAATTTTCTTTGCAATTAGGTCCCGATTAATTGCATTTAGGTCCCCCAACTTTTAGATATTTATAATTTTTGCCCCTGCACTTTTCAATTTCTATTTTTGACCCCTACATTTCTCGGTAATTACATTCTGACCCCTAGATTTTCGCTGGAATTGCATTTTTACCCTCTGATATTTATGAAAATTGCAATTTTGCCTCCCAAGCTTGCTGTTATTGTATTTTAGGCTATAAATGTTGCTGAAAAATTGCATTTTGGCCCTTATACATTGCTGGAAATTCTATTTTTGCCCTAGGATATTGCTGGAATTTTGCATTTTTGCCCCTCAAGTAGCTAGAACTTGAATTTTAGCCTTGAATGTTTGCTGGAATTGTATTCTTTACTCCCCAAGTTTGCTGGAATTATATTTTTAGCCTTAATAATTGCTGGAAATTTTATTTTTGATATTATACTTGCTGGAAATTATATTTTGGCCTTTAAATTTGTTGTAAAATTATATTATTATCTTAACTATGGTTTGAAATTATAATTTTACCCTTTAGTTTGTTATAAATTACATTTTTACTCTAGAATATTGCCCAAATTTCTCTTTTAATCCAAATCTTATAATATTTTATTTTTGCCAAAAAATATTAATTAAAATTAGTTAAGTCCTCAAAGCTTTAAATTATTTCTTTTCACATTTTTTATTTATTTATTTTATCAAATTTATAATTAATATTCTAAAATTGGGTCTTGATAGTCTAATTAATGTTCAAATTAGTTTCTTTATTTTCCTTTTAGTCATTTTAATAATTCTTATTTGGGGTTTTAAAAGTTTAAGTATGTATTATTGTATTTTATCTTCTATTATTATTATTTCTTTATTCTCGTTGTTTTGCTTTATTTATTTACTTATTTATTTCTATTTAAACAATTTTCATTTTTCTTCCTAAATAATTAATTATTATTATCATTATTTTTCTTTCTTTTATTTAATTATTTGAATTATCATAGTATGTCATAGCCATTGATATGAAATTATTTAATTAAGTGTTTATTTATTAAATAGTGGTATTTTTAACATGTTTGTTCATTTAGTAGCAATTGGTACCGAGTTTACGAGTGGAAGGTACCTCGATTACCCTTTTAATTTCTTTTTATGTGCTTCTATGTGCTCCTATGTGTTTTTCTATGTATTTTCATGTATTTTGTGTTTATAATTTTTGTTCATGTGTGAGTGTTTATTTATTCATGTTATATTATTTATTTAAATTTAATTTTTGATTAAATGTAATAGATAGGTAACATTCTATTTAGCAAAATTGTGTATTTAGATAGCTAATGTAATAGATAGTTTATATGTTATCTATTTAATAAAAATTTTATGTATTTTTAGATAGAAAATGTAATAAATAGGTTAGATAGGTTATCTTTTATTTTTATTTTTTAGATTGTAATTAGGCTTCTCCGGTGTAATAGTTAGGGTTTTGGGTGCTATGTGTGCTATGTGCTTATGTGTTTTATTCGCTTTCTTTAGGACTTTGCATCTAGAATATCATGCTTATGTGTTATGTGCTCCTACGTGCTATTATCTGCTTTTATGTGATTATTGCTTTAATACATGTTTTATTCATTTACTTGCTTTATTATTATATATGTGTATCGTCGTCACACTAGTCCAACGCTAGTTGTGATTAATTTCGGTTTCTTCGCTAGTCCAACGCTAGCGGAGAATTTTTAGAAAATAGGCTAGTCCAATGCTAGGCCTTTAGGTCATTTTAGTATTAGGGTCATTTCTCGCGTGTTCATTCCATGCCATTTCACACACATTTTTTTAGGTCTTTTTCCATTTTGTATGATTTTATATATATATATACTCTATCATTTATTATCTATTTTTAAAAACACATGTTTGGTGCATAACATTTAGATTCCACCACACATAGAATTTTAGGTCATTTGTGTGATTTGACTAGAAATAGTCATCTACTCACGTGGGAAGCGATGGCGTACATATCGTTCCCCCCTCCGTGAGTAGGAATAGTTAGTCACAAGTCTATTAGTTTCCCGTACCCGTTATGTTGCATCCCTACTTTCTTTGTTCACTTATTATTTATATTACTATTTTCCTTTTCTTTTGCATTCCATTTTTGCATCTATACTCGTGACTCCATCGAGGTCTAGAATCGGGTTTCGCAATTAATGCGAATATCTCGACCAAACCTCAATGGAATATTTGGTCCCTTAACGATACCCATTTTTAGGACTAGATTTGCATTCATATAGTTGCATCCAAATGTGATAAAATTTTAGGGTTATATTAGGAAAATTTAGACTAAACCTCGCAACTAGTTTCGGCTAGGTTGGAAGGGTGCCTTAGGCGCGAGCCTTTGCCTTCCCTTTCTTCAACTGTGACTCCCGGACCTTTTTCTCTTGTTTTCAAAGACCTGGAGTTGTCTAAAAGGGTTTTTATAGCTTTTCTTACATTTTTCTCAAATCATTTTCCTAAATAAATCATTCTCGATTTTCTTACCTTTTATAAAATATTTTCTGGTGACTTGGTACACCAAAACTCAATACCAAGTGGCGACTCCCTTTTTACTAAAAACCCTTTTTAGACTCTATTTTCGGGCCCAAAAACCGTCGCATTTTCAAAGTCCCATTTTAGGCCTTTTTCTTTTGTTTTTTTTAAGTAAAGCAATTTTCTAAAAAAATCATATCTTTTGTCAAACTATTTTTTTTATAAAGTATTTTCTGAAAATCATTTTATAAAAATTTGCACTCCTTTTCCAATAAATAAACACACCCACATTTAATTCCTTTTCCTTTTTCCCGACCTCACTCACACTTATCATTTATTTTCCTTTTCGAAAAATGGGGCGCGACAGCTGACGACTCCACTGGGGATCACTAGTGAGTCCGAGCGCAAGGTTTAATCATTTTTTCCTCCTTTAACCCTTGATTTTATCGCGTTTGGATGTTAGGATTGCATTTTTCTTTTTGGGTTTTTAGATTTTTCTTTTGCATCTCGCACACTTCCTGTCTCTCGACTACTTATGTGATGTATGTATGATTTTTTTACTTGTTATTGCTTTATTCGACCGCGCTTGCATTTGGGAGGGGGTCAGTCATCCTTAGAGCCCACGCGTATTAATATTATATTCCTTCCTCTCATAAGGAGCACTCCATAGTGCATTCGATACTTTTTACCCTTTTTTTTTATCTTTTGGTGGTTGTCACCCACCCGTCCCTTTAGGAATTAGGATTGATCTACCTAAACATGTGAGCGGGGCACGATGTGCACGTAATCATGTTTGGGAGATCACCCGAACTCTTGGCTTGAGTCCACAAGTCTAGAGATTTGGGCTTTAAAATAGATCCACTCGGACACGTGGCCGGGGCACGATGTGCACGTAGCAGTGTCTGGGGGATCACTCGAGCCACCGACCAAAGGATTTGGAATTGATAACCCTTATCCTTAAGTCTGAAGGCTTGGGAACCGACAGCTTAATTGAGTCTAGATGCATTAGCGAGCCCAACCTCATGCATCCATGTAGAATAACCTAGAGTAGAGTCAGCCTTACCTTATCAGGCACACTAGGCACGAGAGGAGGGAATCCACCCCTCTTTATTTTTCTGTTATATTGTTTATTGCTATTTGCTTTATCAATGTGTTATGTGATATTGCTTGAAAACTAACACACTTTCTCTCGTTTTGATTGCATTCATAAACCGTAGAATAAAGAGCCCTGACATGGTACTCTCATAAGAGATTGACCTGCTTTTGGCATGTTTATATTTTTCATCTTACAAGTTCATTTCTTTCGGAAAATAAATATATAGTATCTACAAATTTTCACAAAAGTTTATTTTGTAAACCAAAAGTACCCAAGAATTCAATAATGATGATTTTTATAAATTTCAAAAAAAAAGAATCTGAATTTTTTTTACTTGTATACACTGTGTTTAAGTTGCAAACCTGAATTTCTCTTTGTAAGACATTTTTCACTATACATACCTATTTTGTAGCAAATGCAGAAATTTGAAGTCAATAATCTTTTGTACAGTTTGTGACCCAAAAAAAAAATCATCGTTATGTTTCAAGAGTTTTTAAAATCATCATGCATAATTGTAGATAGGATTCTTTAACATTATCATTTCAAGAGTTCTGCCTATTTTTGTTCTGTTTTAATTAACTGGCATCATGCATCAACCCTAGAAGGGGATGCCGCCTAGGGAACCCCATTTTTAGAAGTAAGCCAACCTTGTTTCCCGTGGGTATATAACCCTTCTATGGGAATTGCACGTTTAAATTTTTTGTAAAACTCGAGAAGTAGGGCCTGTAGGTAAGGTATCTGATATGAGTGACATGCTTCAGATGGACAGTCCACGGCGTATCTACCAGATGTTGGCAGTCCCACCCGAAGTCCAGAAATGGCCAGCCCTCATGTCCTCTAGTGAAATCAATCAAGTAGCAGTATTCTTAGGGCCAATTGGTGATTTTAAAGATATAGAGGCAGATGGACGTTTGGTGGAAGCTTTGGTTCACCTATGGGATCCTAGTTGCTCAGCATTCAGGATCGGGGATCGAGAGATGACTGTCACTATTGAAGAAGTATCCGGTTTGCTAAATTTGACAACGAAACATACATCAATAGTGTTTCCAACTGCTTCAGGAAAGGCCGAATTCTGTCATTTTACCGGTTTAAAAGAATCTGTAATTCAAGGCTTCAGATCAGAGTGTGGATGTAAAGTTTCTATTCGATCGGTTCGCAGCAAGAGATGAGTTCGAGCGGCACATGGAGGACTTCACATTCACATCTAGGACGATATGGGAGCATAAGAGACTGATGGTGTACGGATTCGTACATGCCGACATTCACCTTTTCCCTAGGAAGAGACAAGAGGATAGGCTTCAAGACCACCAAACTCATGACCGATCTATTCTTCGGTATTGGAAGCCAAAAAGTTTCTATAGTACCAACGATATTGACAGACATATTCGTTTCATGCACGAATTGTCAAAGAGGAGAAAATTTCTTTCACGGGTCAAATCGGATTCTGTATATATGGGCCATGGAACATTTCAAGAGACGTTCACCTGTCCTGTGATAGTTTACCATTGATCAGGATATGACTGGATTGTCACTCATCACAAGAGGGTTGATAAGAATGACAGACCAATGAATTCATCCGAATATTTGGATTTCTTGAAGACTCTTGCCAGACCAAGGAGTCAGATGGGTATTAGATTGGACCGATTGCCTTAAGCCAGCTTTACGTACAAAGTCATCAAACTTCATACCATTGTTAGGGACTCAGGGCATTGCTGCTTACACACCGAAGAGGTTTCTCAGACAACTCGGACGTATTCAAGGCCTGCCACCTACACCCGAACCAGCTAATTTCACCATCAGTTTTGATAAAGGAATTTGTCCATATCCCGTTCCAATGAAGACCCAAATCACTTCTGCTTGGGGCACATTATCCAATGATGACAACATTGTCTATGATCCGCAGTTTAAGCAAATGGGTTTGGTCACTTCCTCAGTACGAAGATTGGTTTCGGAATCTCAAAGGGAACAGACCGCAAGTTGCACCGTCCGAGGAAGTAAGAAGATTGATGGCCATTATCGAGGCAAAAGATAAAGAAAACCTGCAATTAAAACAATCCGTGGAAGCTGAACAAGAAAGTGGCAGAACGAAACAAAGAGTTATATGAGCAGTCAAGAGAGAAGCATCAAGAGTTGAAAAGAAAATGCAGTGAACTGTATGATGAAGCAGAACGCATGAAAAATCCTTACTTTAGAGAATCAAAAGATGCTATGATAGATAGGCTAAAGAGGTTTAATGACTTTGTACACAGCCGTCTTCGAGAGATGATGTAAACAGTGTATTTTAAATTTTAGATCTATCAATGAAAATGGTCTTCTTTTTTTCTGATTTGAAAGTACAGGTTTGGTAAACAGGCCCTACTTCGACAGTGCTGCTATCATGTTAGGCCTACCCTTGGCATAATAAGGGCACCCCCCTAGGACATGCATCCGAGTTATTTATATACTTACTAATTTTGATCTTTTTCTCTTTCTTTTTTATAATAAAATTGACAGTGACAATGATGATGGAGCGACTAAACTTTCTTTCCTTCTGATGTACATTTCAGGTCATTTAAATCATAGCTTCATTTCAAAGAAGCCCCATCGTTACCAGATCCCGAAGTCAAGCTTTGAAGCATATAAACATGAGTTCGACTCCGGACGTTTCAGAAAGACCAACTCAAGCGGTGTCAGTAGATTTCTCTGCACTAGGGGCTCAGCTAAGCGAAGTACTAGGCAGGTTTAATGAATTGAGTGCAGAAATGGCTACTCAAAGGCGTGTCATTGATCAACTTGTCGCAAATAGCAGTGGTGGTGCTCCGAACAACCCAGTGCCAGCAGTTGACCACACCCCTGAGCAGGTTAACCAATTGCCTCTCACGACCAATATGCAAGTTGCTTCCATCTCACCTTTTGCCAATCCTATTGAAGGACCGTCTGCCCATTTTAACCCTGATCCTTTACACATGCGCCCTAATTATGTCCAAACGAACCTACCCAATTATCCAGTTCCCCAATCCCATCCACATATCAACTCAAATATTCCACCCAATCTTCAAGTACCTCATTATCAAGTAGCAGAACCTTTTGTTTGGGATGTAGCCTCTCAAGGAAAACCAGCCATGGAGGAAAATGCCACGACTGTGGATAAAGATTTGCTTGAAAAGATTGGATCGATTTGAGGATTTCATGAAGAAAAGTCAAGGGCTTACACAAGCATGGCGGGTTAGGTTATGATGATCTTTGTCTTTTTCCGGACGTTCAGTTGCCATTGGGCTTCAAGGCGCCTAAATTCACTAAGTATGATGGAACTGGAAATCCCAAGACGCATCTTAAGATGTTTGCCAACAAACTTGGCAAACCGGTAGACGATGAGAATTTACCAATGCGTCTGTTCCCTGAGAGTCTGGAGGGTGATGCATTAGACTGGTATTCGAATTTGAAGCCTCAGGAGATAAAGAGTTGGTTGGATCTGTCAACGGACTTTTGTCAAGCAGTATGAATTCAACTGTGAATTGGCTCCAACACGAACTACGCTGGAAAGTACTAAGAGGAAGCCTTCAGAGGATCATAAGACATACGCCAAACGTTGGAGAAAGTTGGCTGCCAAGGTGGAACCTCCCATGAATGAAGAGAAGAGGAGATTGTCCGAACTTTCATTAAGGCCCATGACCCGCCATATTTTGAGGAGATCTTTCGCATGTCAGGGAGTTCATTTTCTGCCATCATCAACAAGTTAGAGGAATACGATGAATTTGTCAAGGCGGGCAAAATTGTTAATGTGACAGCCTTGAAGTTACAGTTGGAAGCTTTGCAAAATCAGAATTCGGGCAGTAATGGGAAGAAACCTCCGTTCAAGAAGAAGGAAGGAGAGACTGCTTTTGTATGGGATCAAGGCCCATCCTTTAGACCCAGAATTCAAAACTATCCTCCATACACAGCCCCTTACCAACAACCTCTCCATCCTCAACCAGTTTATCACACTAACACCCAACCTCATCATCATCAACCCAACTATCCAAATTATTCTGTCCCACTACCAGCTCCCCGACCAACTTTTCAAAATTATCCCTCGTCCTCCATATAACCCAAGACCACCACAGCAAAACAACATCCACATCACACCAAACCCATTTCAAGCCAACCGAGACCAAATTCAAAGGCCACCCCGAACTTACACCAATCTGAGGCCGTCCCATTGACCAACTTGTATGAGCAGTTGAAAGCCGCTGGCAAAATTGGAGTGATCCCGGCAAAAGTTTACAATAAGGGTTTGCCTGCAGGATACAATCCCCACGCTATTTGTGCATACCATTCAGGGAGTGCAGGACACTCAACGGCCAATTGTTGGACTTTAAAGAATCATATTCAGGACATGATTGAGTCTGGAGAGATCGTTCTCAGAAGATCCGGGGGAAGCAGGGACCCAGTGTGAGCAAAAACCCTCTTCCAGAGCATGGGAACACTGTAGGAGCCATCACTGCTGATGAGGAATTCGATGATCCCTGCTTCGTATATTATGGATGAAGTATGAGATCGAGAGTATAATGGAAGCTGATTTGGTCAAGATGAAGGAAGAGTTTTCTGCTAAAGTGCCAGTAGCAAAGGACAAGGATGTCATCTTCAAGAATGAGCTGAAACAGTCAGTGCCCTGAAAAAGATGAGCCTTTTGTGTTAGAAAGATGTCTTGATCCGTTCATTTTGGACCTGCCTCCTTTTGAATTGGATATGCCTGAACCCGTTGTACTCGAGTTTCCAGAACAGATGCCTGTGAATAGTTTACAGGAAGTACCGTGAATTATGAGGAACCTGCATTGTTGATTGGGAATAAGAAGTTGTTGAAAGAAGAAGTTGATGCTGTCACTAGATCTGGGAGAATTCTAGGAGAGTCCGAGACAAATGCCCAATCCAAAGCTCAAGAGAATTCTCTGCTGCCTAAGCAACCCGTATCTGAAAAGGATGCTCTGGATTTTTTGAAATTGATTAAGAGAAGCGAATACAAAATAGTAGAACAGTTGGACAAGGCACCTGCCCATATCTCTTTCCTAAACTTGCTCTTGACTTCCGAATTGTACAGAGGAAGCTTTGCTAAAAGTGCTTAATGAGACTCACGTTTCTAAAGATATTCCCGTTGATAAGTTTTCTAATGTTGTGGGCAGCATCCTCGCTTCAGCTCGTATTAGTTTCTCTGACGATGATTTGACTGCAGAAGGGATTGCACACAACAAGGCATTGTACATATCAGTGCGTTGTAACGGAAGCTGTTACCAAGGGTTTTGGTGGATAATGGATCAGCTTTAAATATCTGTCCGTGGGCTACTATTGTCAAACTTGGGCTATCTGATGTTAAGCTTTCGCACATCAGCTGTCGTGGTGAGAGGCTTTGATGGAACTAGGAGGGAGCCGATGGGTGAAATTGATTTGGTTTTAGAAGTTGGCCCAGCTCAGTTTCAGGTTTCTTGTCAAGTCATGGATTTCTCTAGTGCTTACAATGTTCTATTGGGAAGACCATGGATACATACTTCTAACTTGGTGCCTTCTTCGCTGCATCAAATGCTCAGATTCATTGTAAATGATCAATTAATCACTGTATTTGCCGAAGATGACTGTGCTATGGTGGTTAATGCCAATTCAAAAGGGAGAGATAGTGCCAAACCTTCAGTTTCTGCTCATCGTGTTGAAGATGTTGTCTCTACGGGGTGGATTGTGAAGAACGAATCATTCATCAGAACAGATGTATCTGAAGGCCAGTGTCATGATGGCTAAAGAAATGATTCGAGGAGGTTATGAGATAGGAAAGGGTCTCGGGAGAAATCTGCAAGGACGTCTGGAACCAATAGAGCTCCCAATGCAAAAGGACACTTTCGGATTAGGATTTCATCCAACTGTGAAAGATAGGAGGGAGATGAGATCCGGAAAGCTTGTCTGAAAAGGAAGGAAAGCGGTCTGGGATGCATATTCCGCCATTGTGCTACACTTTTCCTCGCTCATCTGGGAGTGGTGATATCTGATCTTGATGAAGAGAATTCTGCAGATGGGATCGAATTGGGTATATCTCAGTTGTTTGTCGGAGCTATCTGTGATGTCACTCCGTCAGAATCTTCTGAATTTTCAACAATTGCTGAGGGTGCCCTTCAAAATTGGACAGCTGATTATCTCCCAAGTTCAAAGGGAGTTTCGGTAAATTTAGGGGATTGTCTTTTGTTCAGACTCATGCTTAGATAGGGCTTTACTTAGGATATTTTGTTTAGTGCTTGCTTTTGTTTCTTGACTCTAGTCCCTTTTGCATATGTCAATGTCTTGTAAGTCGAAATATGTTTTGTTCTTGGTATAGAGTTTCAAGATGAATGTGTCCTTGAGTAAGGTCCCTATCTATAAAGATGATGTCTTTTGTTGATTTACCGTTTATTTCTAAATTTGAAGCAATGAAGAATTTTTCTTATTAGTTTTCAATAATTTCTTTTATTTATTTGTTTGTGTGTGTTTGTGTTATCTTTTTCAGATGGCCATCAATAAAATCATTTGACCCTTTGGATGTCACCATTCTAGAAGTTGATGATTGCAATCTCGATATCTCTTCGTGAGTTGGAAATCATGGAATCTGAAATTCAAAATGAGATTGATACCGAGGGAGAATATGAATCTTTGTCAAAAACTCTTGAACAATATGAAGAGAAACTCCAAACCGAACCTAGAAGAAACAGAATCCATTAACATTGGCACTGAAACAGAGCTTAAGGAAATCAAAGTCAGCATTCATTTGAATAAGAAGCAAAAACAAGAGATGATTGAATTTTTGACTTTATTTCAAGATATTTTCGCATGGTCATATGATGATGTAGCTGGAATTTCTACGGACATAGTGGTTCATAAATTGCCAACTGATCCAAATATTGCACCCGTGAAGCAGAAATCCTCGCAAGTTCAAACCAGATATGAGTCTCAAAATCAAGGAGCAAATTGTAAAACAACTCAATGCTGGGATCATTATGGTGTCTCATTATCCCATTTGGCTTTCAAATCCCGTTCCTGTCCCAAAGAAAAATGGAGAGGTGCGAGTTTGTGTGGATTATAGAGATCTTAACAAGGCAAGTCCAAAAGATGATTTTCCTCTGCCGAACATTCATATTCCTTTTGGACAATACTGCAGGGCACGAGATCGTATCATTTGGAGATTGTTTTTCGGGGTTACCACCAGATTTTGATGGCAGAGGAAGATAGAGAGAAGACTGCTTTTGTCACCCCTTGGAGAATATTTTGCTATAGAGTGATGCCTTTCGGATTGAAAAATGCTGGAGCCACTTATCAAAGGACAATGACCACCCTGTTTCATGATATGATCCACAAAGAGATGGAGGTTTACGTGGATGACATCATAATCAAATCTAAAAGGGTCGAGGATCACTTGGTGGATTTGAGAAAATTGTTTGAAAGATTGAGGAAATACAATTTGAAGTTGAATCCTGCTAAGTGTGCTTTTGGAGCTCCAGCCAGGCAAATTATTGGGGTTCATTGTCAGCAAGAAAGGTATCGAGATAGATCCTGCCTAAAATCAAAGCGATTCGCGACATGCCAATTCCAAAGACTCAAAGAGATGTAAAAAGTTTTTTGGGAAGAATCAATTTCATTGGCAGGTTCATCGCCCAACTGACTTCTACTTGTGAACCTTTGTTCAAGTTGTTGAAGAAAAATGCACCTATGAAATGGAATGAGGATTGTCAAAAGGCTTTTGATAAGATTAAAGATTACCTATTGAATCCTCCAATTTTAGTGCCGCCCCAACCTGGAAGACCTCTGATTATGTATTTATCTGTGCTTGACGAAGCTGTAGGATGTGTTTTGGGGCAACATGATGAATCAGGAAAAAGAGAACAGGCCATCTACTATCTCAGTAAGAAATTTACTGCGTATGAGGCTAATTATTCTTTTCTGGAAAGAAGCTATTGTGCATTGGCTTGGGCGGTTCAAAAATTAAGGCATTATTTGCTTAGTCACACCACCTACCTCATTTCCCGTTCTGATCCCTTGAAGTATTTGTTGGAAAAACCAATGCTTACTGGACGGATGGCCAAATGGCAAATGATTCTTTCTGAATTTGACATTGTTTTCACAACGCAGAAGGCGATTAAAGGGCAGGCTATAGCAGATCACTTGGCAGAAAATCCAAGAGAGAATGATTACCAACCACTCAATACTTACTTTCCCAGATGAAGAAATCTTGTTCGTTGGTGCAATTGAAGATATGAGTGAGCAGTACTTGGGGTGGAGATTGTTCTTTGATGGCGCTTCAAATGCTTTCGGGGCCGGAATCGGTGCAGTTCTAGTTTCACCCGAAGGGAAGCATTATCCTGCAACTGCCAAGCTATGTTTTCCTTGCACTAATAATATGGCCGAGTACGAAGCCTGTATTCTTGGATTGAAGATGGCGTTAGAGATGGAGGTTAGAGACTTGGTGGCATTTAGTGATTCTGACTTGCTTGTGCATCAGACGCTCAAGCAATGGGCGACTCGAGATTCTAAAATCATTCCCTATCATTGCAGTCTACTCAATCTGGCTTCCAAGTTCAGAAGTTTGGAGTTTCGGCACATTCTACGGACACGTAATGTGTTTGCAGATGCCTTAGGCTACTTTGTCCTCAATGATTAAACATCCGATGAATTGGTGATTGAGCCTATCCATATACGGCTTCAAGAGGAACCAGCTCACTGTTGGGTTGCAGAAGAAGTTTCAGACGGTCGACCTTGGTACCATGATATCAAAGAATTCATTAAAACTGGATCTTATCCTCCTAGGAGCTAATGCAGTTTCAAAAGGTTTTTTGCGCAGAATGTCTTCAAAATTCTTTTTGAATGGAGAAATACTGTACAAGAGAACGTCTGACTTGGGTCTGTTAAGGTGTGTTGATAAGGAAGAGGCCCACCAAATGATGAAAGAAGTTCACAGCGGTGTGTGTGGACCGCACATGAATGGGCATTTGTTGGCTAAAAAGATCATGAGAATGGGATATTTTTGGCTTACTATGGAGCACGACTGTGTGAGATTTTGTTCGAAAGTGTGTTAAATGCCAAATGCATGGTGATGTGATACATGCTCCTCCTACGGAACTACATAGTATGGCTGCTCCTTGGCCATGTTCGATGTGGGGAATGGATGTAATTGGAACCATTGATCCTCCTGCTTCGAATGGACATCGATTCATCTTAGTGGCAATAGAGTATTTCACCAAATGGGTTGAGGCTGCATCTTACAGGCATGTGACTAAGAAAGTCGTGGCAGATTTCTGAAAAATCATATCATCTGTCGTTTTGGAGTGCCAGAGACGTTAATCACTGATAATGCCAAAAATCTCAACAACGACATGGTGGATGGGTTGTGTGAACAATTCAAAATCAATCACTAGAAATTCTGCTATTTATAGACCCCAGATGAACGGAGCTGTGGAAGCTGCCTAACAAGAATTTGAAAGAAGATCATTCGAAAGATGACTGATACACACAGAGATTGGCATGAGAAGCTACCTTATGCATTGATGGGGTATAGAACTGCCATAAGGACTTCTACTGGAGCAACTCCTTACTCTCTTAATGTACGGAATGGAGGCGGTAATACCTGCTGAAGTTGAGATCCCGTCCTTGCGTATATTGATGGATGCTCAGTTAGAAGAAGCTGAATGGGTCAGAGAACGTCATGAGCAGTTGTCATTGATCGACGAAAAGCGGTTAAATGCCGTTTGTCACGGACAGTGTTACCAAAAACGAATGGCCCGTGCTTATCAGAAGAAAGTCAAACCTCGCCAATTCGAGATTGGAGACAAGGTTTTAAAGCGAATTCTTCCTATTCAAGAAGAGGCAAAAGGGAAATTCGCTCCAAATTGGCAAGGTCCATTCATTGTCAAGAAGGTATTATCAGGTGGAGGTCTTGTGCTGGCGGAGATGGATGGTCAAGAATTTCCTCAAATCATCAATTCAGACTTGGTAAAAAAGTTTTACATTTGATTAGTAAATTTTCTTTCAAAATTATTGCGAAAAAGAGACGGATCAAAGGCGGGCCTTCTTTCTTTTCCCTTAAATATTCTTCTCCTCTAGTTTTCCCCTTTGAGCTTTCAGAATTCATAAATTTCGTTTCATAACCCACTTGATGGTTGCACCCCACACTGGGGCAAGATTTTTGTTTTGTTGGTTGTTCCTTAGAAAAAAAAAAAAAAACCCCACGAGAAAGTGATAAACTGGGGCAAATTTAAAAAAAAAAGAGAAAAAGAAAAAAAGAAGAAGAAAAGAGAGCAAAAGTAAGAGATAAAAGTTGGGACAATTCATTCTGAGAAAATGCAACCTCAAGACAATCAACCCTTTCACAAATTCTGCTTTCCGGCCTTAACTTTTTCGGACACCTTAACCTGACCCCGTATTGAAAAGCCGAGAATGTTACCGACCTTCCGTCTTTATTTTGTGATAATTTTGATATGAAAATTTGCAAATCAAAACGGGCATATGATGTTAATATGTCTATCCCAAGTTTATCAAGGAAGATTGTCTTACTGATGCCAAATATTTTCAAATACTAGTCTGATTTAATGAAAATGGGAAATGACCATTCAAGATTTGAATGATTGTTGTTCTATGTCTTTCTTTGCAAAGGTGAAAACCCGAAAGGGCGCCTAAAAAAAAAAACAAAAACAAAAATAAAAACAAAACAAAAACAAAAAAAAAGAAAAAAAGAAGAAAAGAAAAGAAAAAGGGCGGGGGAAACCTTAGTGAAAACCTGAAAGGGCGCTAAGGTGGGAATTTTGTGCACATAAACGAAGCAGATAAAGGAGAAGTGGACGAAGCTGAAAGAGCTGGTGACTATGTTCGCTTAGGGTTTTCTCTTCATGGTTGTTCTTCTTCTAGGCAGTATCAAGCTTCTGGTTGATGACATCCGAAAGGGTCAAATGTGACATTCGTGGTCAAAAGCCTGTTTCAACATCGTGAATAAATTGTTTTGTCACAGTTGAAATTCTTAACTTATCTTTGACAAAAATTATTTTACACTTACTTTTACTTGTTGTGATGTGTTATTTTTCCATTTTGTAGTTTTGTTTTCAATTTATTGAAATATGATGACTTACATAAATATCTATGTGTACATGTATATGTATATATAATGGATGAAGGTAGTGAAATTAAATAAATTGTTTTGCATCAGTCATTCATTAGATTAGTGTCAAAAGACAATCCTCTTAATTTATCATGAAAAATCACTGGCAGTCGATGTTTGCAAGTCATAGTGAAAGGACAATTGGTGGATGCTGATGGGTTGCAAAGATCAGAAATGGCTCACAGGGATGGATTTGGGATTAGATGTCGGCGCCAAGAACTCATGTTTACACGTTTCACATAACTTGAGGGATTACGCGATGGCGGCACGCTATTTAATCATATTTTCATTTTCCAACTGCAGGTAAAATCGTGAGTTCGTCATTGATGTTTCATAAAAAAAAGAGAAGACTGGGGCAAGTCTTTTGTAGCTAGTCATGGTATAAGTGAAGTTTTACTCTAGTCGAAAGATTGATTTTAAATTTGATACTGGGGCAATTTTTTTCAAAAAAAAAAAAAATTGTTTCACATTGATTCTAATATCTCATGTCCTAACCCATCTTGGGAAGGACTAATTTCAAATTTATACTGGGGCAAATTTTAAAGGATAGATTTCAAATTGATTTCACTTGATTTATATTAGAGCAAAATTTTTGGTATAAGATTTTATTTATTCATTTATTTATTTCTTTCAAATAGATTTTTTTGATATGTTACATAGAGTCAAAAAAAAAAAAAAGAAGAAAAATCATCAATCAAAATACTTTGTAAACTGCTTTCAATAGTTTAATCTTTTTCATGAATTAATCTAGCAAATTGAGTGTTTTACATTACTTTACGGGCTGCTTTTCGATTTCAAAAAAAAAAAAAAAGAAGCCTTTTTCATGCATGTCCAGCAAACTGGACCTTCACGTTTATTTTTCAAGTTTGGCAAACCAAACTTTGCATTGCATGTCACCCCAGCAAACTGAGTGCATGTCCAGCAAACTAGACCTTCACGTTTATTTTTCAAGTTTGGCAAACCAAACTTTGCATTGCATGTCACCCCAGCAAACTGGGTGCATGTCCAGCAAACTGGACCTTCACGTTTATTTTTCAAGTTTGGCAAACCAAACTTTGCATTGCATTTCACCCCAGCAAATTGGGTGCATGTCCAGCAAACTGGACCTTCACGTTTACTTTTCCAAGTCTAGCAAATCGGACTTTGTATTGCATTTCACCCGAGCAAACTAGGTGCATGTCCAGCAAATTGGACCTTTCACGTTTACTTTTCCAAGTCTGGCAAACCGAACTTTGTATTGCGTTTCACCCCAGCAAACTGGGTACATGTCCAGCAAACTGGACCTTTCACGTTTACTTTTCCAAGTCTGGCAAACCGGACCTTGTATTGCATTTCACCCCCAGCAAACTGGCTGCATGTCCAGCAAACTGGACCTTCACGTTTAATTTTTCAAGTCTGGCAAACCGGACCTTGTATTGCATTTCACCCCAGCAAACTGGGTGCATGTCCAGCAAACTGGACCTTTCACGTTTACTTTTCCAAGTCTGACAAATCGAACTTTGTATTGCATCTCACCCCAGCAAATTGGGTGCATGTCCTAGCAAATTGGACCTTTCACGTTTACTTTTCCAAGTCTGGCAAACCGGACTTTGTATTGCATCTCACCCCAGCAAACTGGGTGCATGTCCAGCAAACTAGACCTTTCACGTTTACTTTTCCAAGTCTGGCAAATCGGACTTTGCATTGCATTTCACCCCAGCAAGCTTGGGTGCATGTCCAGCAAACTGGACCTTTCACGTTTATTTTTCAAGTTTGGCAAACCAAACTTTGCATTGCATTTCACCCCAGCAAACTGGGTACATGTCCAGCAAATTGGACCTTCATAGTTAATTTCTTTGCACTTTCATCAATCCTAGCAAACTAGGCCACACACTTCTCCAACAAACTGGACGTTTCATATTTTATTTTAATTTGTTTTTTTTAAGTCGGGCATCCCAAAAGTTTACTTTCACCATTCGAACTACGTTTTGACCTGATTCCCTTGTGTGGAATACGTAGGCAAGCTCTTGGAGAGTTCGGTCATTTTCTCACTCTTTCATTTGTTTACATTCTTACATCTTGTATGTTTAGATATTTATCTTTGCTTTTGTGTTTAGGTGAGTCAAAATTCGGTAGTTGTCTACGTCTTTGTCTGAAATCTCTACGAGATTCCCGACAAAGAGGGGCAAGCTGTAGACACCAAATTTTGACACACTTTTGGTAAAAATATGTGTGTTACTTATTTTAGAGGGTATTTTTTCATTTTTCAGGGGTCGAGTACGATTTTCGCGTATTATATCTAATTCGTCGTATCAGGGGCAAAATGGTAATTTCACCTATGTAAATATTAGTTTATTTTATTTTATTTCTGAATACATGATTTTACTATTTTTATCATTATTTATGATTTTAATAATTTTTAGGAGTCATTCATTATTTATTTAAATTTTAGTATTTTTTATTATTCAATGGCACGTTTTCCAATGCGCTATTTTTACGAGAATTTTCAAGTGAAAAATTTTATATATGCATTTTGAATACTCATAAATTTTTTGTAAAAATCTCATAATTTTTAGATGTCGTTTAGTATTTATTTAATTTTTGTCTTTTTATTTATTAAGGGCACATTTTCCAAGAATGCGTTAACCTTAAAAAAAATTTTTAAGTGAAAACTTTGGTATATGTATTTCATGGGATAATATATTTTGTGTAAAAAATTTTTGTGATGTTTAAAAGTCATTTAGTATTTTTTTGATTTTCGTAATTTTTGTCATATTACGTCACATTTTCCAATGCACCTTTATTTAAGAATTTTTATGTGTGAAATATTTTATATATGTGCATTTAATATTTGTAGATTTTATGTAAAAAAAAATTTTTTTTTGATAATTTTTAAAAGACTATTTGGTATTTATTTCAAATTGTATCGTTTTGTCTATGATGTATTTTTCAACGGTAAATTAACTTTAAAATTTTAATTTTTTTTGTTATTATGGAATTCTCTTTTTATAGTAATGCTGAATTTTAGTTTTTATTTTAGTTTTATTATTTTATTTTATTTACTTTTTATCTTTTTTATTCTAAGAAGTCCATAGAATTTTTATTTCTATTCCAATTTTCTTCATTTTCTTGCATTTTTTTCTTTCTTTTTTTTTCTCTTTTCTTCTTCTTTACAAATTTCAAAAAAAAAAATGGAGAAAAGGCTAGGAGCAGGCTGCGTTTTGCAGCCTGCTACAGCAGCAGCATGGCTACTTAAGCCATAAAAACACAGCTTTATGCCATACTTTTAACCACCCACACTTCTAATTTTACTTCACCTATTAAACCAACTACACTCTCTAATCATCACCCTCCTCCCCACTTGCAATCCCTTCATCAGACTTTGAGAGATCTTGTTCAAAATTCTTTCTAAAATCATCACACAGACACACTCATCTGCTCACAACTGCAAAGCCATTCCCTCACTTTCTGTTTGCCCTCTGCCACACACAAACACACATTCCACACGCAGCTCACACACACACTCCCCATTTTCTCTCCTTCTCTTCACTCACAGACATACATTCACTTTCCTTTTCCTTCCCATTCTTCTCACTCGACAAAACACACCATTGCCAAGCTCACAACCACGCACCACAATCACCATACACACACAACACACACCAGACACCCATTTCCACCTGCAGACCCTTCTTCCCCATTCTTTCTCTCTGCTTTCCCTCACATCTGCACTCACACACTGCACAGCTCTCAATTCACACACCTTCACCTGCAACTCACACATCACACACCTGCACATTCATTCCACAAAACACACTACCATCACGTTTCAACACACACAAACACGCACAATTCCACATTTTGCATACAACTCACACACAACATTCACAGCATGCATACACACAAATACACACACTGACCCTGTCGCACAAACCTCACCACAGACACACAACACACCTGCACACACCACATACACACTGATTCCATACACATCGCACATTCAATTTCACGCAATTCACACGCTACAACCAAACATTCACAAAGAATTCACACACACATAAATGCACAACTCACACAACACACCTGCAAACACACACACATACTGCAAGAACAAAAAAAAAAAAAAAAAAGAGAGAGACAGCCCCTCGACCATCTCACTGCTGAAGCCACCGATGACCAACCGCCTCCAATCGTGACCACCAACAACCACACTGACTGCCTTCCACCGCTGGAGAACCCACAATTTCCCAATCCATCGCCACCTCTCCCTCCCTATATTCTCAAATCAGGTAAGAAAACTCTTTCCCCTACACTAGTCTCTCCTTGTAAAAGCTTTAATCCATCTATACATGTTTAATTTACTCTTACTTTTCATAGAATTAGGGAGTCAAGATAATTGAGGGGGCATTCGGTTAGAATAAGAAAGAGAGAGAGAGAGAGGGAGGAGAGAACACAATCGGGGGGGAAGAAAGAAAATAGAACCGGGGGAAAGGAAGAATAGATCAGAGAACAGGATCGGGGGGAGGGGGAAAAGAAGAAGGAAGAGAAGAGAGGAGACGGACCAGGGGGAAAAGAAGAGGGAAGAAGAAGAAAAAAAAAGAAAAGAGAGGAAAAAACAGAAAAAGAGAGAAAAGGAAAAAAAAAGAAAGAAAAGGAAAATCCCCCTTCCTTTATTGCTGTGATCTTCTTACTTAGAATCCCTTGTAGGTGTCCTTCTCGATTCGTTGGAGGATGGAGTCTTGAAACCCTTGCTTCTTGCTTGATGTTTCTTGCACTCGTTCACTCCTTTGAAGTTTGAAGACCTATTCTCCCATCTCCCCCTTCTCCAACTGATTCCTCTCCTTTTTATCCTTCCAAACCTCGTCAAAAATGCGTCAGTTACAGAAACCAAGAATTAGGCCGCGGGGAAGGCCGTAGCGCGGCCTTGCCCGCTGCCTCCATCAGAGGCTTTGCCCCCGTGCCTTGTTTCTCCATCTGCACGTTCTGACCTAGTCCGCGAGAAAGGCTGCGCCGCGGCCTTGCCCGCGGCCTTGGTTAGAAACTTCATTTTCGTCTGCTTCCTTGAGTTGTTATTCTGACCTTGGCCGTTGGGAAGGCCGTGGTGCGGCCTTACCCGCGGCCTAGGTCAGAAGCTGCAATTTTGTCTTGACAGCTTCACTTGGCATGTTCACTATTCCACTCGAAGGATCAACTTCGTATCCAGTGATAAATTAAGTGCAGTAATCCCAAGTTGACCTCAATTAGCATGGATATGAGTAGAAAATCCTGTCAAACATACCAAAAACAACCAGATGAATAAATATCACACTCAAGGACTCTAAGTAGAGAAAAATAAACAAATAAGTGATAAAATAACTAAAAATCTCTAAAAACCTTACACCTAAACCATAAGAAAAGACTATGTCATTGTGGCATATATCAAATCCCTCCACACTTAAGTCATTGCTTGACCTCAAGCAATGAATTCTAATGTACTCAACAATGACTCAGCCAGAAGAGAACATCCACGCGCATCTCTACAAAATCTTCTTTGTCAAACCAGGAAAACTAACACGAAAATATTCATAATTACCTCAGATACTCATCATGCTAAGCAAAGAAAAACGAATTAACTCGTGATTAAATGATAACTGCATACTAATAAGTTCGTCCCTGACATTCTCTTTTCTTTTTGTCTTCTCCCCCTTTTTTCTTTTTTTTTCATATAACAACAGAAATGCTTCTACTGACTTCACTAAATCATAACATTCTTTCATAGCCTTTAGCTTTGAGAAATGACATTGCTCCTTTTGAGCAACTCATCTTCAATCAAGCCTTGCTATATGCATACTCATAATTCAAATGCTGTTTGACGCGAAAATCGACATTTTTAGATGAAGATTCCCGGTTACTAGGCATATGAATCATTGGAGCAGAGTGCTAATGAAAAATATATGTATATTTTTTTTTCCTTCTTATTTTTTTCTTTTTTTTCAGGTAAAAAGACAAAAAATAAGAGAAAGAGAGAGGACCACTATCAAAAACTTCACAAATCTCGATTTAATTCCTCTTGCTTTACCTAGCCTATTTTCTCCAAGGCAAAAATTCCTAATTTCGCATTCGAGTTTTCATTCTAGATTTAACCAGCTGAAGATATTTTCAAAGATGCACGCTACATCCATGAATCTGGCAAGGAAAATTTGTAATTAACTATCTAGACAGACACATTAACTTTAAAAGAAAATTTTAGACAAAGTAAATTTTAAACTAAGAACGACTCCCTTGCCAAACAAATAACTACCCAACCACCAAACCAACATAATCAACGCAACAAATTGAAATTTCTCCCCCCTCACACTTAAATCACACATTGTCCCCAGTGTGTGAAGAACAAGTAACTTAAATGAAGGAAAGAAGAAAATTAAAACAGGTACTCCCCTCGGTATGCGTGATGCTTTGTTCCAAAGTGAAAATGCCAATAGTTGAAGTATGCAGACAAAGAATAACTGCAGCACATCACAAGGAAAAGAAAATAAAAGATAGACATAACATTAATCGTGCAAGTTAGATAGTATCAAAGTGACAGCTAGGGAGAATATATTATATAGGCTCAAATTAAAAGAAATAAATAAAATAAAATAAATGAAAACATAGAATAAAAAGGTCGAGCACGATCTAAGGGTCATGACGGTAGGGTCTCCACGTGTTCAACTCGTCTTCAAGAGAAGTCATCCTTCCTTCTACTGATGTCATCCGTCCCTCTAAAGACTCCATACGACCCTCCATTCGTTCCATTGCATGTCTAGTGTCTCTCACCTCACTTAAAATTGACTAGAGCATGTCATGAACAGACTGATCCTCATATGTCCGTGAGGGCTCTCCTTGTTCCATGTGTTGCATTTCCTCCTCCTCTGCCAAAGGGTCATCACCACGCTCAATAGCATCAACCACATACATTCTCTCCTCGTTCACAATGCTCCGCAGACATGCAATAGATACCGTGTCTCGGTGGTCGGTGCTCCGCTTTGTTTGACCCTCCAATGGAACTCCATAAGCTTCAAAAACAAGGGATAGGAGTCTCGGGAATCCGAAACAGGATTCGACACCACTTGGATTGGCCACATTCCCCATGTGGCCAATCACATAACAACAAAGCGGGGTGTCATGGATCATTTCACAAACCTGTGTGCCATGGATCATTTCATCTAGGAAGTAGAGGTCACTGTATCGGCATGCATTTTTTTCGCTTTTCTTTGGTAGGACATTGTGAGCCAAGATAAAATCACGGCATGATAGGGACAGCAAAATCACTAGCCTTGAAGGTTGTTTTTGTTCCTCTTCGGGCGGGCTGCTCCTTGACATGGAATCTGTTACCAGCCTTTTGTGGTGTCCAACTACCTAACCACTTGAACTTTCCTTTGTACACCACCTCAAAATTACTATCGGGGCATTGTAGTATTCCTGCTAGGTCCCGTCGTGTCAGAAATATTCTCTGACCCCGCACTGTAGTAACCAAGTAAGAACCTCCATACTTGTCCTTGTCCTCTATGTTGGCATAGAATTCTCTAACGAGGTCAGGATAGTAGTACTTCGGTAGCCTCAACAATCCATCCCAACCTAACTTGGCTGAACATCTCTGTGACGTGGAGGTAGGCATCCACATTCTCGGCTACATCCTTCTCAATGATGATCTCTTTATGCATGTGCTCCAAATACCACTGTTGATTCTCCAATGAGGTGAACCTTGAGTCATCATATGGGGGTTCACGAGGTGGTTCAGGAGGTGGTTCATGAGGTGGCTGAGACGAGGAACCTTCACCTCTTTGCCTCTTGGGCCATCTAGATCGCGAAGGGCCGCCTACCATCTTTGTTCTTAGGCATTATTCCTGCAAATAGGAACACAGATAGTAATCAGTAATGTTACAGGTATGCCAAATAGAGATGCATTCTATACAATAATCCGGTCCTTAGAAGCACATTTGTTATGAACACTACATCCATACCCACATTAAATCCTCAGATTATTGGAATTACAATTTACATAGGAAAGGAGATAAAAGATTGAGTAATCCTTGAGTAAAGGGAGAAAAACAGTCAAGAATCTCACGTAGGTAATATGTATATCATGGTTACTGTTGCTAAACTAGCTTCAATATCCCATGTTACCTTTGAAATGCACATTACTAGACTAGTTAATACTCCATAGATATTACCCAATTCAATAATACATGCAAAATCTCTATTCCTATGAAAATTATCTATCCAAGAAATCATGGTAACAACATTGGAATTTCATCAAATAGAGACTACATTGTCCAAAACTCATCATCCATTCATCACCCACCACTCATAGACTCTGTTTCATAACATGAAATTCAATATCAAAACCCAAATTGCACATATAAGTCACAAAGGAATAATCAACAATTAGCCTCTAATTCATGTAGCCCATGCCTTATTCAGATCTTAAAACATATAATTAACATCCAAAATAAGCTATTTACCTCAAAATATGGACTAGAAATATTCGCATTCAAATTTGACAAAAGTGGTACAACTATGCCTAATCCAAGAAAAGTCTATAAATTGGATGTTATTAGTCATAAAAATCGAATAAAGAGACTAAATGAGATAAAAAGAGTTGAAAGTGAGCAATCATACCTTCAAAATTTAGGTAGAAGAGGGCTAAATTAACCAAAGTGACTTAGTGGGTGTAGTGCTTGAGACCCTTGAAAAACCCACTCTTTATCCTCCAAATCTGTAGATAGATTGATAGTAATGGTGTGGGAGATGATGTTTTTGATGATTAAAATATAGATGAAAGTGTAGGAAGAAGGATTAGAGAGTGGAGGCTAGAAGTTCTCGCCAAATGAAAGAGAAGAAATAAGGGTTTGTGAAGAAATTTTCGTAAAACCCCAAGTTTTACAAAATCTGGATGAGGCTGCAGGCTAGGTGACGGTGCGGCCTTACCCGCGGCCTTCGTTCAGAAGTGAGTTTTTTTTTTTTCATGTTTGGCTTCGGACTTTGGCCGCGTGGAAGGCCGTGGCGGGCCTTACCCGCGGCCTTAGTCAGAACGCTCAAATCCTTGATTCTTCACCCCACATCCAACCTTAAACTTCCTACCTAACATGCTGTGATGTTCTAGTGAGTGCCTAGGTCATGGAAATTTAGTACTAATTCCTAGGAAAACATGCAAAAAGAAAAATTAAACTCCCTTGAATGTGGTGTTGCACCTACTCATTGAACATGTGAAAGGCTCAAAACACATTATTAACAAAATAATGTAAATTTTTTTTATAGAAATAAATAAAATTAAAATGTTGGGTTGCCTCCCAACCAGCGCTTTGTTTAGCGTCGTTAGCTCGACGTTCCACAGGTGCTCACGAACTGGGGTCATAGAGGTAATGGACCTCCCTTGCTTGATCATGTAAGTCTCCTCCAAGGTATAACTTGAGTCGATGCCCGTTGACTTTGAATGTCCCCTTATCCTTGTGTGTGATTTCTACAACACCATAGGGGAAAACTTGGTTAACTACAAACGGTCCAGACCATCTAGACTTAAGTTTACCTGGGAAGAGGCGAAGTCTAGAATTAAAAAGCAGGACGTGGTCTCCTGGCTGGAACTCCTTCGGCTGCTTGATATTGCGATCGTGTATTGCCTTCATCTTTTCCTTATAAATCCTCGCATTATCATAGGCTTCTTGACGCCACTCATCGAGTTCATTCAGCTGAAACTTCCTCTTCTCACCTGCACAATTAAGATCAAAGTTAAGGGTCTTTATAGCCCAATAAGCCTTATGTTCTAACTCCACAGGTAAGTGACAGGATTTCCCGTAAACCAGTCTATAAGGAGTAGTTCCTATAGGGGTCTTGTAGGCTGTCCTATAGGCCCATAATGCATCATCTAGCTTAACAGACCAGTCCTTCCTAGAATGCTGAACTCGTCTTCTCCAATATTCTTTTCAATTCTCGGTTTGTTACTTCAACTTGACCACTACACTGTGGGTGATACGGGGTAGCCACTTTGTGAGTCACACCAAATCTACTGAGCACTTTTTCAAATTGTTGATTACAAAAGTGAGTGCCCCTATCACTGATTATTGCTCGTGGTGTGCCAAATCGTGTGAACAGTTTCCTTAGAAATTTTACTACTACCCTAGCATCATTGGTAGGTAAGGCTTGAGCCTCCACCCACTTAGAAACGTAGTCAACTGCCACTAAAACATACTTATTCCCAAAGGATATTGGAAAAGGCCCCATGAAATCTATCCCCCATAAATCAAATATTTCACATTCTAGAATAACCGACTGAGGCATTTCATCCCGGCGAGAGAGATTACCTGATCTTTGACACTCATCACATTTCTCAACATACCTTCTGGCATCTTTAAACAAAGTAGGCCAGTAGAAACCTGTCTCAAGGATCTTTCTTGCCGTTCCAGTTGCTTGATAGTGACCACCAGCGGGCCCCTTGTGACAATGCTCTAGTATGTCCTCCACCTCAGGATAATCCACGCACCTCCGTATGACATGATCTGCACAAATTTTAAACAAGTAAGGGTCGTCCCATAAGTAATGTTTCAAATCAGAGAAGAATTTCTTCTTCTTCTGATGAATCATCTCCTTGGGGAGAACCCGTGAAGCCAAATAATTAGCTATGTCGGCAAACCACGGAGTATGAGGATAGGAAGAGGAAAAAGATGTAAAGCCTCTCATCAGGGAATTCTTCATTAATTTCTCCCTCGTGTGGATCCTCTTAGCTGGTCACTTTCAAGACGAGAGAGGTGATCTGCTGCCAAATTCTCTGCTCCTTTCTTGTCCTTGATCTCAATGTCAAACTCCTGCAGCAATAATACCCACCTAATCAGTCTAGGTTTTAGCATCATTCTTACCCAAAAGATATCTAAGTGCAGAGTGATCAGTGTATACAATAACTTTAGACATAATAAGATATGATCTAAATTTATCAAAAGCATAAACTATTGCGAGTAGCTCTTTCTCTGTTGTGGTATAGTTCTCTTGAGCATCATTCAGAGTTTTGCTCGCGTAGTAGATAGGACGGAAATGCCTATCCTTTCTCTGTCCAAGTACTGCACCCACTGCAAAATCACTAGCATCGCACATTAGTTCAAAAGGCAAAGACCAATCAGGTGCTACCATGATTGGGGAGTGAGTCAATTTTTCTTTTAAGATGGAAAAAGCATTCAGGCAGTCATGATCAAAATCAAAAGGAGCATCCTTTTCTAGCAATTTTGTTAAAGGTCTGGCTATCTTGGAGAAATCTTTGATAAACCTTCTATAAAAACCAGCATGTCCAAGGAAGCTTCTAATTGCCTTTACTGAAGTAGGCGGTGGCAATTTTTCTATGGTTTCTACTTTTGCCCTATCTACTTCAATGCCTTTCCTTGAAATTTTATGACCTAACACTATGCCTTCTTGAATCATAAAATGGCATTTTTCCCAATTTAGCACTAGATTGGTCTCCTTACATCTTCTAAGTACCCTATCTAGATTAGTAAGACACAGGTCAAAGGAATCACCAAAAATAGAAAAATCATCCATAAATACCTCCATGATATCCTCGACTAGGTCATCAAAGATGGCTACCATGCATCTCTGAAATGTTGCCGGTGCGTTGCAGAGTCCAAAGGGCATTCTCCGGTATGCAAAAGTGCCATACGGGCAGGTGAAGGTCGTCTTTTCTTGATCTTCAGGGGCTATTGGGATTTGGAAGTACCCAGATAGTCCATCCAGGAAGCAGTAATACTTGTGCCCTGAGAGTCGCTCCAACATCTGGTCAATGAAGGGTAATGGGAAGTGATCCTTGCAGGGTAGCATTGTTCAGCTTCCTGTAGTCTATGCAGACTCTCCATCCAGTGACGGTCCTCATCGGGATGAGTTCATTCTTCTCATTTGGAACCACCGTCATGCCTCCTTTTTTTGGTACTACCTGCACAGGGCTCACCCAAGGACTGTCAGAAATGGGATAAATCACCCCTGCATCAAGTAATTTAATTACCTCCGCCTTCACCACATCCTTCATGTTCGGATTCAGCCTCCTTTGAGGTTGTACTACCGGCTTAAAATCAGCTTCTAGCAGAATCTTATGAGTACAGAAGGAAGGGTTGATGCCCTTGATATCAGATATCTTCCATGCGATTGCTTCCTTATGCTCCTTCAACACTTGAAGTAGCTTTTCCTTTTTCTGCTCTCCTAGTCCTGATGCTATGATAACTGGCAACTTTGAATTTTCTGCCAGAAATGCATATTCCAAATGGTTGGGTAATCTCTTCAACTCCAGCTCAGGGGGATCCTCTATTGAAGGCTTAAGAACACCCCTACTGGTTCCGTCCAACTCTTCAAAAGGCTTGGTTCTCCTCATTGGCTCCTTGGCTTCTAGCTGAGCCACCTGCTCCTTGATCTCTAGGTTGAAGAATGCACTTTCCCCTTGAGTAATACACGATTCCAGTGCATCACTTGTTGAAATTTCCTGCAAAAGAGAGAAATGCATCAATATCAGTACTATCTGCATAAAAACATGCATCATCCTTATCTAGAGAATGTCTCATGGCTTCAGGTATCCTGAAGACTACTTCCTCATCCTCTACTCTAAGAGTTAACTTCCCTGCATGAACATCTATCAGGGCTTTAGTAGTGGCCAGGAAAGGTCGTCCTAGAATTAGAGGAATCTCTAGATCATCTTTCATATCCAGAATGACAAAATCCACAGGAAAAATGAATTTATCTATTTTGACCAACACATCCTCTATGATGCCCCTAGGATATTTAATAGATCGGTCTGCCAACTGTATACTCATCCTAGTGGGGGTCGGATCTCCTAGACCTAGTTTCAGATACATATCATATGGCATTAAATTAATGCTAGCCCCTAGGTCAGCTAAGGCCCTATCGACAGATAAACTTACCAATGTTACAAGGAATAGTGAAACTCCCTGGGTCTTTCAATTTCTGTGGCAGCTTGTTCTGTAGAATAGCTGAACATTCTTCATTCAACGTGACAATTGAAAGTTCCTCCAATTTTCTTTTGTTTGTCAGCAGGTCCTTCAGGAACTTCGCATATTTAGGCATCTGCGATAAAGCATCAACAAACGGTATGTTAATATGAAGTTGTTTGAAAAGCTCCAAAAACTTACCGAATTGCTCATCCTTATGGTCTTTCTGCAGCCTGCCCTGGATATGGAATAGGAGGCTTATACTCTTTCACTATCTTTTTCCTCGGTTCCACCTCCTTACCCTAGTTCATCCTCTTTCTCTTCAACTCCTTTTTCAGTGGAAACCTCCTCTTTCTCCCTTGCTTCCTCACCCTGTAACTCTCTCCCACTTCTTAATGTGACTGCTTTTGCTTGCTCCCTTGGGTTGGTCTCGGTGTTGCTTGGGAGTGTCCTTGAGGTCTTTCCGAAATCAACTTAGCGATTTGGCCAATCTGGTTCTCTAGATTATGTATACTGGCTTGTTGATTCCTTAAAGATGCCTCAGTGCTTTGGAAGCGTGTCTCAGATGTCTGGATAAATTTGGTCATCAGTTCTTCCAGATTTGGTTTCTTTTCCTGAGACTGATACTCCTTAGGCTGATGCTGCTGGGTGAAGCCTGGTGGAGGTTGTCTTTGCTGTCCTTGGATTCCCCCAGGAGAAGTTGGGGTGATTTCTCCATCCAGGGTTATACGTGTTGCTGTATGGGTTATTTTGGGGTCTCGGTGCATTTCCCATATAGTGAGCATGTTCTTCAGTGTTCTCCGTGGCACCGAGCACTGGACATTCTTGATGGCCATGACCTCCCCCACAAAGGTCGTAGTGCATCACTTGAGCTGGTCTTTGTGCTGTTGAGAGTCCATCTATTTTCTTGCTCAATGCTTCCACTTGGACTGCCAATGCTGTGACTGCATCCACATCATAGACTCCCGCTGGCTTAAGGGGTCTGGAACGACTGCCCTGCCACTGGTAGCTGTTGATTGCCATTTCTTCTATCAACTCGTGGGCAGCTTCTGGTGTCTTGCTATTTAGAGTCCCTCCGGCGGCTGCATCTATCATCTGCCTGGTTGCCGGACTCATCCCATTGTAGAAAGTCTGCACTTGAAGCCATAAAGGTAGCCCGTGATGAGGACACTTCCGCAGTAGTTCCTTGAATCTCTCCCACGTGTCATAAAGCGTCTCTGATTCCATTTGTGCATACGAGGAGATGTCGTTCCTCATTTTAGCAGTTTTGGCTGGTGGGAAGTACTTGGCTAGAAATCTTTCAGCCATCTGGTCCCACGTTGTGATGGATCCTCGAGGTAGCGAATTCAGCCACTGTTTTGCCCGGTTCCTCAATGAAAATGGAAATAACCGCAACCTAATGGCATCTTCAGACACCCCATTCATCTTGAATGTGTCACAAATCTCAAGGAAATTTGCAATGTGGGAATTTGGGTCTTCGTCTGGGAGACCATCATATTGGACATATTGTTGCACCATTTGGATTACATTGGGCTTGATCTCAAAGTTGTTTGCCTCCACTCGTGGTCTAACTATGCTAGGCTCTGTCCCTGTCAAGTGTGGCCTAGCATAATCAGACATGGTCAATTGCCGTGGTTGCTGATGCAGGTTTTGAGCATTTTCCTGATTGAGAAGAGTCTCATTGACTATCGGGTTGTTATTGGGGTTTTGTGCCATCTCTAAAATGCACTGGTGTTCTAAATCAATCTCTTCTTCCCTTTGTTTAAGTCTTTCTCGAAGTGCTCGAAGAAACGTTCGTTCAATCTCCGGGTCTTGCTCCAAAAGTGTAGCACGATTACTCCGTGTCATGCACCAGGGCAAATGCCTATAAATTACGCACAAAAACAGCTATCAATATAACAGAATTAACAATGATAAATATAAAAGTAAATAAACAAATAGAAAAACAATGGTTAAAGTAATAAATCTCAAGTGTTCCTAATATCACTAGTCCCGGCAACGGCGCCAAAAACTTGATATCTACCGAGATATACTACGGATCGTTAGGCAAGTATACCTATCGTTCTATAGTATAGTGTGGGTGAATATCAGGTATCGTTTCCCACAAGGACTATGACTACTAGTACTAACTCTTGCTCTACTATTTAACCTTAAAAAGATCAAATGAAGACTAACTTAATCGTTGGAAAATTAACTAACTCTAAAACTAATTTATCTAGAATAGGATGACACTGGTATACTAAGTAATTGGATTCAACAGTTAATCAAAAGAGAACCTAGATTAGGAATCCCCCTAGTTGTCCTCGAAGTAGTTCAATTCATGATTAATTAAGTTACCAAATTCCCTGGACCCTAAAAATCCTTTTTTTCTGTTGGCGTATAACCTTTTTCAAGAATTATATTCCCTATCCTTTTAGTTGATTAGCGAGAATCTCTTCTTCACTAAAACCCTAAAAGAATGATTCAAAAACTTGGATTTCACAAAACGAGTTAGGTTTGAATCTAACTTGGGAAGACCTAAGCCATCCTATCTCTAGCGATTCTTGCAGGTCTTTTTATTTGTGAAGTGATTCAATTCAACCAAGTAATTTCTCAATTAACTTATGTTGAAATCATAGGATTAGAAAAGAGTGTGCACGACTCAATTCAATCAACAAATTAATTCACAATTAAATCCAGGTAAAAAGAGTAACTTAAATTAACCAACTGAATCAATCCATAACAAATAAACTAGGGTTCATCCCATCTAGGTTCATAACAACTCAGTTCATCATGGAATAAGAAAATTTAACAATCAACAAAAGAAGAACAACAAAACCCATTCTCATAGTGAAATTTGAATCTTCAAGTGTTGTTGTAGAATCCCCTTTCCTTTATTGCTGCGATCTTCTTACTTAGAATCCCTTGCAGGTGTCCTTCTCGATTCGTTGGAGGATGGAGTCTTGAAACCCTTGCTTCTTGCTTGATGTTTCTTGCACTCGTTCTCTCCTCTGAAGTTTTTAGACCTATTCTGCCGTCTCCCCTTTCTCCAACTGATTCCCCCTCTTTTAATCCTTCAAAACCTCGTCAAAAACGCGTCAGTTACAGAAACTCAGGAGTTAGGCCGCGGGGAAGGCCGTGGCGCGGCCTTGCCCGCGGCCTCCATCAGAAGCTTTGCCCCATTCCTTTTTCTCCATCCGGACGTTCTGACCTAGTCCGCAGGGAAGGCCGCGCCGCGGCCTTGCCCGCGGCCTTGGTCAGAAACTTCATTTTCGTCTGCTTCCTTGAGTTGTTATTCTGACCTTGGCCGTTGGGAAGGCCGTGGTGTGGCCTTACCCGCGGCCTAGGTCAGAAGCTGCAATTTTGCCTTGACAGCTTCACTTGGCATGTTCACTATTCCACTCGAAGGATCAACTTCGCATCCAGTGATGAATTAAGTACAGTAATCCCAAGTTGACCTCAATTAGCATGGATATGAGTAGAAAATCCTGTCAAACATACCAAAAACAACCAGATGAATAAATATCACACTCAAGGACTCTAAGTAGAGAAAAATAAACAAATAAGTGATAAAATAACTAAAAATCTCTAAAAACCTACACCTAAACCATAAGAAAAGACTATGTCATTGTGGCATATATCAATCTACTACATAAAACATAAAGCAATCAGTAAAAGTCATCTTCTGGGTCCTTTACGTATACCACATCGTTGTCCTCAAGATCCGTAAAAAAAATAAGAGAGCATGGATTGAGCGACACGACGCTCAGTAGGTAATATGTACACCTCTGTTGGATCATGTAGCTATTACATAATCATAATGCCTTTGGTAACATTTGTCATAGCATGCCACATACATAAGTAATTTAGGACAATTAAAACGTAAATTCAAACATGTACATATCCATGAAATTGAGTAGCATAAATTATATGATAACATAAACATATTCATAGCATAACTTGTCAATTAAGAAAGCATATCAAATATGGCTCATAAACATGCATATGTAATATTCGGCTTCTGAGTACTCAGTCTAGAGTTTAACCCCAATCTAGGAGGGCGGTAGGTCAAGCATTTTCCTTGATCTTCACTTAACCTACCCATACATGAGTCAATCGGCCGGGCTTTATACTGACTGCCATGACTATCTATAACCAATCAAGCATTTTCCTTGATCTTCACTTGATTGTCATACATGACAAGACTATAGCCCCTACCGTCTATTTCATGACCATTTAGAGCCTTTCATACTTAAAATCATTTCATACGTCACATGCATAATTCAATAAAATTAATAAAAATAACATTCATTTTTCTAGCACTTAACACAATAAAACATTTGAAAGTAGGCATACATGATCCATCTTTTGCATATATCAAAATAACATTTAATAAAAAATACAGAGGGTAAACACCACCTACCTTGGACTGTTTGACCGAATACTTCTAACTCTTCTTACTCTTAGGTTGAACCTATAGTAGATACACGATCAATTCTAATTAGATCACATTCTTTGGTCATAGAGTACATTTTGGCATTCTAAGTATCTATTTTATAGAACCTCAAATAAACTTAACGTAAATAATCATTTTATAATTTATTTAAATCAGTAGTATTAAATACTAAATATTAAATAAGTTGTATCTAACAAACTTGACTTAAACTAAAAATTCAACTTAAAAATATCTTTTTTTTTTTTTTAAATTCTTCTAGTATGCTATTAATTTTTTTTATAAGAACCACACGGGCTTTGTTTAATACAACAGATGTACATAGATAACATTCCATTTCTCTAAGTCCTTCCAACACACTTAACTGTTTAGATTTTATGTTTAGGATTCTTAACGTACATTAATTTCATATATGCAAAGTCTCTGAAGACCAAATTAAATACTATCAGTCTACTATGCCTAGACCGGAAAAAAAATACTATTTATATGGCAAGTAATCAGCGTAGTGCAATACTTTCACAACATTAAAACAATTAAAATAGTTCCTCTTGAATAAAACTTATAAAAGCTGATCCTTATAATTTTGGTTAACTAGAGAAGCACTCGTTAGTAGATAACAGTAATGTGCATGTAAGGACAAAGATCGATCCATTCATCTTTCAATTTCTTACGGTTCTAAATTAGTTAAAACTACTGGAAACCATTCTTGCCATGATTCTAGTAATATATTATTATTATTATTATTATTCTTTTCTACCATAACAGAACCAAAAGTCTAAAGCCTTTTGTTGGTCCACTACACCCAAAGTCACGGCCATTGATTATCATTCAACTTTCGTTTCTTCTTCTTCTTGTTTTTTTTTTTTTTTTTGTTTGAATCAATTATCCAAACAATAGTTATTCCCCAAAAATCTCCCGTGACTCTATTTACTTTGTTTTATATTTTTTTAAGTCATGAAATTTACAACACCAACTTTCTAAAAAAATAAACTCTTGTCCAGATATAACTAAATTATTGTGTTACGTAACAAAAATAAAATAATAATAATAATAATAATAATAACTCATGGAATTAGAAATTAATATAAAGTTAACATGTTCGTGGTAAGAGCAGGGAATTAATAAATTAGGTACTTACTTGTCTGGTCTTGGAAGAGATGCAGGATTCTAATAATTCTACTAGATCTATTCTTCCTTATATATTTGATTGTTTGATAATGGAGAAAAGAGAGACGGAGAGAGAATTGGAAGTTATACAAATGACGTCTTGTGTATTTACATTCATCTGATGTATTTAGTTATACAGATAATTTTGGAAGTTACCACTCCTATGACAACACTTACCCACTATCCAAACACGTCCCCTCATCTCTCTACTACTATCTGATAATTTCTTTCCCCCAATAACTTCCTACATTTTATTTTACTTATTGATTATAAAATACAATTATTATTATTATTATTATTATTATTATTATTATTAATATATATATATATATATATATATATATATATATAGACACTTGTATATATACTAAAACATGAAAAAAAAATTCCCGGATATTACAAAGGTAGCAAAATCAACTTGTAGAGGGCGGCCAATTAAGGCCCCAAGTTTGTTAAGATATTGCATGTTGAAGAGAGGGATTGATTCGATTCGAAAAATTTATCCAAATTGGAGCCACTGAAGCATCTTGATTCGATTCGAAAAATTTATCCAAATTGGAGCCACTGAAGCATCTTGATTCGATTTGAAATCCAACGTCCATTTGTTGATGTTCATTGGCTTGTTCTGGACATACCAAGTCCCCCCTATCCACAGCCTTGTAAAGTCTTCTTCCAACGTTGGCCCGAGAAGAATGTGCTTTGCATCAAGCAGTCCAGCTGTGCAGTCCCCTTTAAGGCCGAGAGATAAGATGAATTTGCGAACAATCTCCATGGGAGGACGTCCTATGGGAAACCTTCCAATCAGCGCATTCTTGAATGGTTGAGCTAATACTTGCAAATCAGCATGAGAAAGACAAAGAGAAGGTTCGCTAGTCGCCGACATCCCAACAACTAGTTAAGCAAAGGACTTCTTCCATCCTGGAACAGCAGTCATGGCCGGCGGCGCACCAAGTTCCGGCGCTGCCATATCCGGCGGAATTTGAATTCAAACCACGAGTTTGTTACGGGTGGTAAACAAAAGGAAAGAAAGTTGGTTACGAGAGGAGAAAAATCTCTCAAAAGTCAAAGACTTAAGTAAGTTAAACTGTTCTTTAAAATATATTATTTGTAAATTTCTTATAAGCCTGTTCTTTAAGGGTTATATCATATTGAAGTCCAGGGAATTCTAATCTTCTGATCTTTTGCTACTTTATTCTATTTTTTTGGCCTTTATATAAAATTTTTTTTTTATATTTACTTTGTCAATTAGATATTTTGAACTATATGATTAATTATAGATTTATTTCTCAAGTTTAGGGATGGCTAGGTTGAATTCTAATGAAGGATCATTAAGTATACCTGAACTAAATATGAAATGGAGATTGATTAATTCGAACATGATTAGTAAAAATAAAATAACTAAGAAGTAGTTTTGTTAACCATTATTATACTTTATATTCTCTTTCAAATAAGATGGTATATTGAAGATTGCCTTGAATTATGCATTTGAAATTTTAGATTATTATTATATATATTAACAAGTGACCTTGGATCTTTAAAATAAAGCATAAACTAGCATCAAAGTATTTTTTTTCTTTTTTCCTTTTTTTAAATGGCTTATATATTTGTGCTCAATTTTAATATGTTATCAAATCCTGAAATTCATGTTTAAATACTAAATTGAGTTATTTTATGATTTTTATTTATAACAAGTTATGGGAAAAATTTCTTAAAAGGAAACCCATAGAAGATCAATTTGCTAATGATTTTCAAAATATTTTAAAAAATTAAGAATATAAGATAGCGGTTTGCAAAATATTTTAAAAAATTAAGAGCTCCACCTAATTTAACTAATCTTCTTTTAGATGTGAGAGTACGTGTTAAAATTTTTGAGTAAAGATAAAATAGGAAGAGCTTATTTATTGAAAGGGTTTTGTCAATCTCGTCATCATAACCTTCTAATAGTCATCATAACTTTCCAAAAAAAAAAAATAGAAATATACCCGTTTTGTCCTTCTTGGTTTAATGAATATAAGAATTGGTTATAATACAATATGCTATTTTTGCTTAACTTGTTATTTATTTCCACATAATTTTAAAAACAAAAAAAGGGAGATCAATGGATGATTTTCTTGTTTATTTTATCTTATAATTTTTATTTTGTAAAAATTTTATTATATTAAAATTTGATCCCACTTACTCCAATTCTTGGCTCCGCCACTGTGCTGGACGTTCAATAGTAACGTGTTGCATCCATGAATAAACTAGTAAATATTTAATGCATAAAGAACTAACACGCTCAAAGAACGAGCGGGTTATTCCCATATATCATGCCAACACTATTCGTGAACAAATATACCTATATCAACATAAAACAAATATACCTATATCAACATAAACACATATAGCGTACGTAATATTCCCAATATTCCTCCATTTGTTTATGTACCTGATTTCTGAACATAGACTCTAAACTCCAGCAAAGTCTAAAATCAAAATCATAGCAACTAATTACACTAAAAAACCACAAAAATTCCTTAAAACCACATCACATATCAATTAATCACCGATTTCTAGCTCGCGATTCGATTATCCGCAAATTCAACTTCAAAATTACATGCAAATCACTAAAAATTTGAAATTTTTTTTTTTTTTTTTAATAAAATGAAACGATTCATTAACTTAGCAGAGCAGATTGTAAATGAGCCTAAAAATCTTTCTAAGCATTTATCGCAGCTAAACAAGTAATCAATCGACAAAATAAATGCATTGATTACTCGCGCCAATATTCATAAATGATTATAAACTCAATTTAAATATATACAGATAGCATTACATAAATTCGTGATATTTATAACTGATTCAACAATATGAAAAAAAAAGAAAAAAGAAAAGGTATAGTTTGAATGACAATATATCAATTCAGACCCATCTAAATATACCACTAGTAGTGAAAGCTACTTAATTTATATATAGAATTCTTTGCGTGTTTCACATGGTTGGGATACTTTTATTTTTCCATGTGATAATATGATCGGCATATGATATGAGGCATATACAGTCTGTGAAGGACGAGTTTACCGCGAGTGGAGCCGTGTCCACCTAACTATTTTTCCTACGACCAATTAGTCCAGATGCTGCCAAATTACATTTTGCCCCATATTCTATTCAATTGTCATACATGATTCGCTAGCAAAGAGAACGGGTCCATTTGTGAGAATCGATTCCCAAATCCTTCTAGAGTTCTTCTTAATTAAACACACATCAATTCCCTAACCTCTACGGGCAATTTATTCAAAAAAAAACTAGGGAACGTGTGTATGTATGATTTCTATTGTTGTTAAGGTTCTTATTTCTTAGAAAAGGAAAACTAGAGAATATGCTAGGAAGGTACCAAATGAAATTGGATGGTCGGTTAAAGTTTTGATAATTCTTTTGTACAACCAAAATATCCCAACTAAATCATTGCTAAATAATAAGACACTGTATTCCAAGCCCTTACTAGCAGTCATTCCATTCCATTATTGATGCACTTTTATGCTTTAGCTGGCAATTGTCGAAAAGTATTAAATGTGTGTGAGAACCAATAATTTACCTTGTATTGTTTAATGATATGTAATTAGTTCTAATTCAATACGTTCTGTGATGCACTTAATACCTAACTATCTACTAATAGATTCTTTATGCAAGTACAAATTTAATAGCAAACATTACTTTTTAAGATAAAAATCAAAATATCCATTAATAGACATCCATCAGTGGATTCTTTTTCACAACTAACACGAATATTTAATCAGACAAGACTCAATTTATTAAAAGACTTCTATCATCTTATCTGAAGAAAAATGCCCGCATTAATTTAAATGTGAAAAGTAAAATCAAAGCTGAGATATCTTTCGTGTAAGTTTCCTATTTTAAATTGGATTGATATCAATCCAATTTAAAATAGGCAACTTACACGAAAGTTGCAAACGGTAATGACTGCATTTCTTGTGAATTTTCTGCTGCCAAGTCAAGTGTTGATATCAATCCAATTTAAAACAGGAAATTTCCGTGAAAGTTTCTTTTACTTTCATTTTCGCATCTAATTAATGCAGGCACTGAATTTCTTTTGACAAGATGATACAAAACTTTTAAGAAATTGAGTCTTGCTGGATTAAATTTTCAAGGTTGGCGTGTTGGTGTCAATCCGATTTTTTTTTTTTAAATTCCAAGATGTCAATCCAATTTAAAACAGGAAACTTCCATCACTATTATGCAATAACGACTACATTTCTTGTGAATTTCCTAAAACTATTAGATAAAACTAGTTGAGATCAATTAGCCTAGCAACAATGAATGCTTTAACTTTTATTCATGGGAAGCATCAGACACGATGTCAGAGAGAAATTTCTTGAGAATTTCCTCAAAAACCAGTGAGATAATACTATAGCTGAGATCAATTAACGTAGCAAGGATGAATGCTTTATCTTTTTATTTGAGTATGGGAAGCATTACATATAATGTCACTAAGAAGACCATAAATGAGCTTATGGCCTATGCATATTTCCTAACTTAGTAACAGAACATAGTTTATATATAGAGGAAGAAATCACTTTCCCATATGTTTTGCTACTCACCATGTATTACTACCGATCACATCTATAAATTCCTTCATCTTTCCCCCCTCCATACACGCAAGAAGAGATGTGGTGATGTAACTCTGGAAAGAGTCAGTCTAACATGAAAAAGAGGAGAATCCACTCCATTCCACCCCATTGCATAGCAAGCCAAGAAGAACTTTGTCATCGTCCTGATCTTTTTCTTTCCTATCGTTATCAAACTTTTATTACATTATTTGGAAATATCAAACTACACGGACCCACTACAACTAGACTTGTGTTACAGGATCTTTGGCTCTTTGTTGGAATGCGATATGATCATGCCAAAAAAAAAAAAAGAACAAAAACTTTTTTTTTATCATCATCAAATTTGCATTATAATGTATTTCCTCACACACAATTAAGGTGAGACTCCCATTGATGTGCTAGGATATTCTTCCAAATTTTTTACTACACACAATTTTTTTTTTTTTTTTTTTTGAGGAAATAAAGAAAGACTTTTCATTACGATATGTCTGCTTTGACAGCCTGCAATACATCTTTAGGAAAATTCATAAGCCAGACATAATTTCCTATTACAGATAGAGCTTTATGGGCAACAATGTGGGCTGGCTCGTTTGATTTCCTATTGACATATCTGACTTGTACAAAAGTGAATTCAAACAACAGATCTTTGCAGCATTTGATCAGATTCCCCAACATTGACAAATCTGGCTCCTGCTTGTTGATCCTCTGGACAATGCTTAGGGCATCCCCTTCTATGATGAGATGAGTGATTCCATATTCTTTCGCAAACTGGAGAGTTTTGAGAAAAGTCAAACATTCAACATGTTCTGCACTAAAAGCATTCTCAATTCTTTCAGCCATCAAGGCTTCAACTTGACCCTTATGATCTCTAACCACTGCTCCGATGCCTGCTCCATTTTGAGAGTAAGCACCATCCACATTGATCTTCAGAATACCTTCATCTGGAGGAGTCCATCTTGAGCATGCTTGTGGTTGAGCAATCTTCCTAACCTGTTGATGATTCTTAAACTCAAGAATGTAGGCTGCTGCATAATCCCCAATCTTGTGTGCATCTCTTTGCTTTCCTTCAAACATTCTTTCATTTCTGCTTTTCCAAATAAGCCAAGTCACTACTGCAGCCATTTCTGCGACTGTTTCTTCTTCTTCTTAAAAAATTCTGGCAAACCACTCCTTGTAATTAGCTACTTGGGAGATTTTTGACAGTTTGGTCAGGTCTGCACTTTCCCAAACCTCCTGAGCAAATTCACAGTCAATGAATACATGTTTATCTGTTTCCCTATTACATCCACAATGAGTGCACTTTATGTTTTGGCTTTTGATTCTGTTATGTAGATTTTGCCCAGTGGGAAGAATTCCAGAACACGCTCTCCATTAGGAAGACTTTAATTTTTTGGGGGATCAGCAATTGCCATAATCTGTTCCAAAAACTCTTCAAACATCTTAAGGAGGATGATTCTTCATTTCCCTTTTGCAGTTTTTCTAGACTTCTTGCAAGGTGATAAGCTGATTTTACATCCAAAACACCACTCTTTGTATAGTACCACACCAAATCATCATTAGCATTTCTCGGTGAGAGTGGAATTTTTTTATGATCTCCACCTCATGGTCCATAAACAGCATATTGAGGACATTCTCTTTCCAGGTTCCAGTGTCTCCATCTATAAGATCATTGACTTTTCCATTAGGCCATAGGTGCCTTTTTTGCTTGAGCTACTCTAAAAGTAGTTGGTAGGGGTAGCCATGGATCTTCCCATATGTTTATTCTATCTCCTCTGCCCACTCTCCAGACTAGGCCTTTATTAAGCAGATTCCTTCCTTCCAGTAAGCTTTTCCATAAGTAAGATGCATTTGTTCCAGAATTTGCCTCCAGAAAATTTGAATGCTCAAAATACCTTGCTTTTAATACTTTTGCAGCCAGTGAAGTCTGGATTTTTTAGTAGTCTCCAGCATTGCTTTGCAAGTAAAGCGAGATTGAATGATTCCATATCTCTAAAGCCCAAGCCTCCCATTGCTTTCTGATTGCAAAGCTGCTCCCAACTTTTCCAACACAACTTTCTTACATTTCCCTTCTTCCCCCACCAAAAATTCCTCATTAGTGTTTTGAAATCTTCATACAGGCTTTTTGTTAGCTTGAAACAAGACATGATGTATGTGGGGATTGCTTGAATAACAGATTTGATTAGAATCTCCCTTCCTGCTTGTGAGAGATACTTTCTCCTTCCAACCATTTAGTTTGCGCCACATTCTTTCCTTTAAGAAAACAAACACCTCCTTCTTTGATCTCCCTATCACATACGGCATGCCAAGATAAATGCCTTTCCCCTCGTCTTGTTGCACTCCAATCCAGTTGCTTAGAAATTCCCTTTTCTCTGTGGCTATATTACTGCTGCAGTACATACGGGATTTACTAAAATTAACCTTCTGCCCTGAAATAGCCTCATAATTGTGTAGGACTGCCAAAATTGCTTGAATATTTTGTTCATCAACTTTTACAAAAAGCAAGCTGTCATCCGCGAACAAAATATGAGTGATTGATGGTCCAGTAGCTTGAATTTGATTCCGTTCCAAATTCCCTGAGCTTCCATTTTTCTTATCAGAGCCGAGAGACCTTCAGCACACAGTATAAATAGATATGGGCTTAAGGGGTCCCCCTATCTTAGTCCCCTTGTTGGTTTGAACTCCCTTGATTTGCTACCATTAATCAGGATTGATAGTGACACCGACGTGACGCATTCCATTAGCATTCTCCTTCACCTTTTTGGAAAATCTGTGATGTTGAGGATGTAGTCGAAGAATATCCATTCTATCCTGTCAAACGCTTTGCTCATGTCCAGTTTGAGAGCTATGTATTCATCTTGACCACTTCGTTGTAGTTTCATCCAGTGGAACATTTCCACCGCAACCATTACATTGTCTGTTATTAAGCGGTCTTTGACAAAAGCTGATTGCGATTCATCTATGATATGGGGCATAATGAGCTTCAGTCTATTCGCCATAGCTTTCACAATGATCTTGTACTAAAACATTACATAAGCTTATGGGGCGAAATTCAACTAAGGTAGTAGGGCTTTTTGTTTTGGGAACCAGAACAATGTTGGTTTTGTTAATTCTATCAAGCCTTGTGTCTCCATTTAAAAAAGATAATGCCATTTTTGTTATGTCACCCCCTACTATTTCCCAAAATCTTTGGTAGAAACCTGCATGTAGGCCGTCAGGACCTGGTGCTTTCCATGGGTTCATTTGGCTCAAAGCATCTGCTATCTCCTCCCTTGTGAAATTCTTTTTTAACTCCTGCTTGAGCTCACTATTAATTTTTTTGCTTGTGATGTCACTGTTCAATTGTCTTGAAGTGCTCTCTGCCTTGTAAAGCTGCTTGTAAAAACTTACAATATAATCTTCTAGCTCTTCTTCTGCAGATATCTATTCTCCATTGTCTTTTTTAAGGCTTTTGATTGTCAGATATCTTTGTTTCCAGTAAACTTCTTCCTGTTCTAGTAATGTGTCCAACTCTCCTCTGATTCTAGTTTCTTCCTCTACCAAGCCACTTTGGTTGAATTGAATCCCTTCCAAACTCTTCTCAAGTTTTATGATCTTGTCTCTTATGCCCCTAAATTTCTCTTTGCCCCATATGCTGAGTGACAATAAAGCATTCTGTGCATTCATGACCACATGCTCCATGGCATCCTCACAGTTGTTTTCCTCCCAATTGCTTTTTACAATGTTTTCACATTCTACATCACTTAGCCATAGTTGTTCAAACTTTGGTGATCTATGCGTTCTACGAGGGAACTTTGCTTTCATTTCGCCAATACATAGGTTGATTTTAATTGGAGAATGATCTGACCAGATTGATGAAAGATGTATTACCTCTGCTTTTGGGAATAGTGATCTCCATTCCATTGTGGCAACAGCTCTATCTAATCTCTCCATTATTCTTTTGTTTGGATCTTTTCCTCTTGCCCATGTAAACTTGGAACCCCTGAAACCAATATCTTGCAATTCAGCTTCTTCAAGAGCTTTCATAAAATCAACCATTTGGCTCCTGTTCCTTTCTCTTCCTCCGCTCTTTTCATATGGGTATAAGATTTCGTTGAAATCTCCAACGCAAATCCAGGGGAGTGTACTCAAATTTGCTAGCATCTTTAGCAGTCTCCATGAATACTTCCTTTTGCTTGTTATAGGATTTCCGTAGAAACTTGTTAATCTCCAGCTATTTCCACCTTCCTTCTGATCCACTACTGCATCAATATGACCTTTGGAATAGCTTCTAATATTAAGAGTGATCTCTTCCTTCCATAGTAGGGCTAATCCCCCTCACCTGTTTATGCTGTCCATAAAGAGACCATTGGAAAAACCAATTTTTGTTCTGATAGCTTCCATTTGAGCTGAGAAAAGTTTTGTTTCAGAAAGCAAAACAATCATGGGATCTTGCTCCCTCGCCAGGTGGTTGAGGGCTCAAATTGCGCGGCGGTTCCCAAGCCCCCAGCAACTCCAAGCTAAGAGACTCATTGGCATCGACAGTGCCGCCTCGCGGCCACCGCCGTTTGCTCAGCTTGATTGGTTGGAACATCCCTTAGCTTCGCTCTCTTTCCTTCTCCTTCTTCTTTGACTTCATCCTCCTCATCAGTAGATAAATATATGACTTCTCATATATTTATCTACCCCTCACTTTATCCCTTTTTTGTAACTTCCGTTGCTGACGAGGGGGGCCTTCCCCTGGTCATGCACTGAAGTCCAGTGACTCGAGCCTTCCCCTGGCCAAGGACCAAAGTCCAGCAATTGGGTTTTTAGCTCCTGGACTATTTGTTCATATGACCTTTTTTTTTTTTTTTGAAACATTGTTCATATGACTTATCAGACATGGATCATAAGATATTCAGTAGTCTGGGATCATTCTGTAACAACTTTCTTACCAGTACAAATATCATTTCTAACATCAAAGCTATTCTTGTATGGTACTTATACTAAAATGCCCAACTCCAAAGTAAAATGATTGCTCAAGTAACGGTAAGTCCAATATATGAGCAGCTATTATGCTAGATCAAAATTAGGAAAAATATTGCTACTATTCTTTTTTTTTTTGGATAAATCATTATGCTAAGGAAGAAAAGGACTAAGCATTTATTGTCACAACCTGATTTGGAAATTAAACTATAAATAATTTTTTAATATAAAAATATTAGATCTTTCTATCTCATTACTTATAGCTTTATACCAGGTATATTTACCCCTAAAATCATCCTTGTAAAGGGGGAAAATAAAAGGAAAAGTAGACTTGTTGAACCTTTAAGATAATTGCCAAGATAATTAAAGACTATAGTGATATCATAGTTTTTCCTTTTTTGGCGTTCTATGTTGCGTGTGATTAGGGTTTTATTGATCCACGCACGAAATCGTCACAATAGGTACATGTCCTGCATTATTGCTATAATTAATGAAGGACAGAAAGACTTATCAGGCATTGGTAATTTTGTAGAGAAATCAGGAAAATGTTTTATGAATTCCAGTATGTTAGGGTTGAGCTTGTTAGTAGGAAAAGTTATAAGGCTGCCTAGCATTACAAATGAAGGGCAATGTTGTTTGGTATACAAACATTCTAGCACCAGTAATGGATGCTGCATTGTATGATTTATATGTTTAATGAATGATATTTTCTGTTATCCAAAAAAAAAAATTTGCTATAACGTGGTTTTCATGAAATTGTTGAGACTTTCGACCTGCATGGGAAGTCAAGAAGCAGAAAACACAAAGCAACAACTAGAGATATGTACACGAGTGTGGGAGTGTATTGTTTTTTTACAAAATTCCTGATTTTTAACAAAATAAATAAAGACCAAGAGGAATAAAAGTGATTTTATTGATTTTCTCAAAATTCAAAAGCATATAGATTGTTGGTTATTCTCAAATTCGAAAGCATATAATTGTTAGACCTAGAATATAATGTTATTGTTGAATCTATACATGTTGAGTTTTTTGAGGATAAATTCATATCTGATTTGATGATCAAAATAAAGAAAGTTCGTTTAATTTAAATTCTCTCATGACTTTTGTTAATAATGATGAGAAAAGGTAAATTTTGGATAACCCAAATCAACGTAAGAGAAGTCAAAGAGTGAGAAAAGAAAAATTCTTAGGTCCTAATTTTGTCTCAATTGAAAAGATTGTCTTCCTTGTGAAAGGAGATGGAACCAAAGTATTGAATAAAATACCATTTGTTCTAAATATAGAAGAAGACCCAAAAACATTTAGTGAAGCCATGAATTCTAGAGATGTTGCTTGTTGGAAACAAACAATAAATGATGAAATAGATTCTCAAATGATACTTGGGTTCTAGTAGATTTACCTCCCGCCTATAGCCGATTATGTGCAAATGGGCATTTAGAAAGAAATTTAATACTAATGCTTCTATTCGAGCTTTCAAAGTAAGATTGGTTGCAAAATAATTTATTCAAAGGAAAGGTATTGATTATTTTGATACATATGCTCTTATAGCAGGGATAACTTCTATTCGAGTATTATTTTCTGTTATATCAAATAGATGCTAAAGTTGTATTTTCAAATGATGACTTAAAAGACGAAGTATATGGAGCAACCTCAAGATTTTGTACTTTCAAAAAGTGAACATAAAATTTGTAAATTGGTCAAATCCCTATATGGTTTAAAATAAGCGCATAAGCAATGGCATAAGAAATTCGATAATGCACTTCTGTCCATTGGATTAAAAAAAAAATGGTGCTGGATGCATGTATTGGAAATTTAAAAAGAATATTGAGCATTTGCGTGTCTCTATGTTGGCGATTTGCTAATAGTTAGCAAATAGTGGGTAAAGATGAGACCAAAAGGTATCTATCTTTTGAATTTAAAATGAAAGATCTTAGTGAAATATATACTATTTTGGGAATAAAAGTTACAAAACATAGAAAAGGCTATGCCTTAAATCAATCCTACCATGACAAATTGCTTAGTAACTTCAATCATCTTAGTACTAAGGTAATGGCAATACCCCATATGATCCTAGCATGAAGTTAAGTGAAAATTGTGATAAAATTATTTCTCAATTAGAGTATGATAGAGTTATAAGAAGTATTATATATCACTCATTGTGCTAAGCCTGATGTAGCATTTGTTGTGTGCAAATTATCAAGATATACAAGTAAACATAGTAACAATTATTAGAAAGAAATTGCTAGAGTACTTGGATATCATAAGACAACAAGAGATTTTAACTTAGTTTTTTATGACTATTCATGTGTACTTGAAGGTTATAGTGATTCGAATTGGATAATTAATGCTGGTGACAAATCCACGTCAGGTTGGATTTTTACTCGTACAGGAGGTGCTATTAGTTGAATTTCTAAAAAACAAATTTGCATTAAACAATATGGAATCTAAATATGGTGCTTTAGATGTAGCTAGTAAAAAGGTGAATGGCTAAGAAACTTGGTGTAGGATATAGAGTTGTAGCCGCAATCAGTGCTGTCTATTTCCTTGTACTGTGATCTGAGGTGACTATGTCCAATTCGTATAAAATATATAATGGTAAATCTAGACATATCTGCCTTAGTCATGAATATGTAAGCGATTTGATTTCAAATGAGATGATCATCATAGTCTATGTGCAATCTGGTAATAATTTAGCTAATCCTCTTAAAAAAGTCCTTCCAAAGGATTTAATTCAAAGTACTTTGTATGGAACTGGAGTAATGCCCTCGTTAAGCATCAACAGTAGGAACTCAACTTCTTTTTAGCAAAAATTAAAATTAAAAATTCAATGGGTAAAAACAAGTTATTGATATTTGCTTATTAAGCACTGGAATTTTTGTAATACTAGAGCCCTTTAAGGGGCAATTTTGTCTTTGTTTCCACTGTTGGTATGAGTAATTTGTATTATTAAGGGAGGGTATTATTGTCATTGAGGTCTTTGGGGCATCTCTAGTAAGATTAGGGTTCTCATTTTTCATTTGCCTCCTCATCTCTTTCTCTCTCTACCTCCCCCAAAGACTCATTTCCTAATTCTTCCATTTCTCTGTCTAACTAAGGTGGGATTTTGTCAAACCAAGAGCAATTAATTCAAGAGAATCAAGAGGGCTCTACTTCATACTCCTACTACTCAAGGTAATTTCCTCAATTGCTACTCTATTCTTCTTGGGATTTTTGCTCTAGGGTAGTAATTGCTGTAATTGTTAGGTTATTGGGGAATAAATAGGTAGATTATGATGATATTGATGATGGGTTATACTTTAATGGTTATATTTTGTATTAATATAATGGTGTATATGCTTAAGATTAACTATGGATTTTCTATTTTGTGTGATGATTCATGGGTAATTGTGATTTGGTTGATGGGTTATGTTCTAATTCCTATGTTTGTGCTTTTAATGGTGGTTATGCTTTAGTTTGGTAATAGGGTATTTGATTTTGGTAAGATGATTTATGGATTAATTAGGGTATTAATTGTTGGGTTATGTCTATTGAAGTGTTTTTGGGTATGATTTTGTGGGTTTTCAAATTCTTTTCCAAAATAATTGAGTTTAGGGGTAATGCCTTTGAAGTGTTTGATGAAATGAGTAAGTGAGATGTCAAAGTTTTGAGTTTTTCGCAACTGAGACGCAGTTGGGAGGTTGAGCCGTGGGTAGGGCTGGAGGCCTCACCTGCAACTCCCACTCTGCTAGTGAGCTGCAGGTGGGCTCATGCCAGCTGCACCCGCTGCTAGTCACTATAGACTCGTGGCTCATCTCTACTGAGATCCGTAGGTCAACTTGGCTAGATCCGCAGGTGCGAATCACTGGACCTGGACCCACAGATCACTCCATTTTGGGTTGTTTTACTCCCTTTTACGTTCTAAGTCTATGTTTAAGCTTCAATTATGATCTCTTACTAACATTAGTGTGTAATTAAGTGTTTAATTGTACGTTTTGGCGAAGATTATGATCAACACTTTTTGGATTATTTGAGTTAGCTCGGATGAGGTAAGTGATACTTGTATCTCTTAGTTTTGAAAAATGATATTTGATAAACTAAATGTTTTAAAATTCTAATTATTATATAAATTGTCTTGAGTGTGTTACTTTGTATTTTTCATTATGAAATGACTATATGCAATGAAACTACTTGAGTATGGTTATGTTGTTTTACTACGATTTGAATATGCATGGTAAAAATGAATGGTTCAAACAATAAATTAGCTGATCTCTTCTGTATGGTAACCTTGACGAGATTGGATTCTTGAATGGTATTTTGATGTTATATGAACGACCGTGCTAACCGGGGGAAAATTAGCTTAATGACCAGACTGACCAGGTAAAAATCAGTACAATCATGCTAACCTGGTTAAAATTAGCCGAATAACCGGACTAATCAAGTGAACACACACTAGTACATCTTCAACCTACATCTAAAACACCAAGAACATACACTTATTGCATTTTCTCTCTCACGCACTACACACACTTCCATCTTGCATTTTCTCTCACATACTAGCTCACAATCTTACACACACTCTCACATACGTTGCATACCCAGGCACACCACTTCACAAATACATGCACTTACACACACTTGCAAACACAAGCATCATCAGATTCACAATTTACACACAACATTCACACACAATCGCACACATTTGCACACATTCATTTTCATAATTTCAGACATACACAATTACTCAACACATGTCACTCACACACTGCCATTTTAGCCCCAAAAACCTTGCAATTACAGCCCCAGAAACCCTGCAATTTCAGCCCAAAATTTCTGCAATTTCAACCCAAAATTTCTGCCAGAATCAGCCCCAAAAATCCAGCAATTCCACCCCTAAATTTTTGCAAAAGAAAAAAAGAAACAGCCACAAAAATTCTGCAAATATAGCCCCCAAAACTAGCAAAAACGGCTCTAAAAATGCTGCAAAAATCAGCCCAAATTTTTCGCAAAATTACTGTAAAATAGCAGCTCAAAAATGCCAAAAATTGCCAATTGAATCAGCCATTAAATCCAACCAAATCAGCATGAAACAATCTGCAATAACCACCCTCAAAATACCACCCATCAGCCCATAAATTCCCACCATTTGCAGCCCCAATTTACACCCAAAACTACTTGAAACTGCAGCTAAAATGCCTAAAAACTGCTATCCAAAAACAGCCCCTACAGCCACAGTAAATTCTGCCCCATCGTCACCCAAAACCACCCAAATCACTACTGCAAAAACACGCCTCAATTCAGCCCCTAAAACCATTGCATCACAGCCCATAACAGCACCAAAATCAGCCTTAAAATACCACCAAATCACAACCCAATCCCCTACTAATCAGTCCTAAATCACTGCTGATTCACTACTAGTCCATCCAACACTGCTGTGCAACTAGCCCACCAAATAACTCATCGCTCGCAGCCATCAAAACCACCAGCCATTAGACGTTCATCACCACCAGATTATTGACTCTCAATCCAGGTAGAAACTTCGACCATATTTCAATTTTCCTTATGTAGTCTTTAATCAATTCGGAGCCTTTGCTTTTCTCAATTTGGTTTAGATTCGATTGAAGAACTTGGAGTTTTATTTGATGGGAATTGACTTTTAAATTTGGCTTTGTAGAGGTTCGGGGATTTGGGTTCTTGAAAGAATTGATTCTGGGGGAGTTTGATTTTTTTTCATAAAACTCAGATTGAAAAAAAAAGAAGAAAACGATTTAGGGGAACTTTGGGTTTGATTGTGATCGGAGTGTAATTTAGTATTTGTGCCTTTGAAGACCCAATTGAAAGATTCCTCAAGTTGTGTGATTGAGTATACGATTTTGGGAGTCTGTGGTGTTGTTTCACGTGTTTTGTACAGTGATTAATGTGATTACTGCTTCTTTGATCTTGTTCTATATTTTCATTCATTTTAATTAATCATTTCTTTACTTGGTTTAACGTTATACAGTTGTTTTTTTTTAATTTGCTTAATGATTTTAATGTTATTTCATGTTTGTTTAGTACTTATTTAATTAATGTGTTTTGTGTAATTTTAAGTTTTTAGGTATTACCATTAGGATTTTACTGATTTTAATATAGGCATTTATCTTTTAGCCCCCTAAGTTGCTCGAATTTTAGTTTTCAGTCCCATTCCTGCTGGAATTTATTGTTTCATCCCTCCCAATGGCTGGAATTTTAGTTTTAAGTATCACAGTTGCTGGATTTTTATGTTCTCACCCCTCCTACTTGCTGGAATTTTAGTTTTAAGTACCATACTTGCTGGAATTTATTGTTTCACCCCTCCCAATTGCTGGAATTTTAGTTTTAAGTACTATACTTGCTGGATTTTTATGTTCTCACCCCTCCTACCTCCTGGAATTTTAGTTTTAAGTCCCATACTTGCTGGAATTTATTGTTTCACCCCTCCCAATTGCTGAAATTTTAGTTTTAAGTATCATACTTGCTGGATTTTTATGTTCTCACCCCTCCTATTTCCTGGAATTTTAGTTTTAAGTACCATACTTGTTGGAATTTTAGTTTTAAGTCCCATTCCTGCTGGAATTTATTGTTTCACCCCTCCCAATTGCTGGAATTTTAGTTTTAAGTACTATACTTGCTGGATTTTTATGTTCTCACCCCTCCTACTTCCTGGAATTTTAGTTTTAAGTACCATACTTGCTAGAATTTATTGTTTCACCCCTCCCAATTGCTGGAATTTTAGTTTTAAGTACCATACTTGCTGGATTTTTATGTTCTCACCCCTCCTATTTCTCAGAATTTTAGTTTTAAATACCATACTTGTTGGAATTTTAGTTTTAAGTCCCGTTCCTACTGGAATTTATTGTTTCACCCCTCCCACTTGCTGGAATTTTAGTTTTAAGTCCCATTCCTGCTAGAATTTATTGTTTCACCCCTTCCAATTGCTCAAATTTTAGTTTTAAGTACCATAACTACTGGAATTTATTGTCTCACCCCCCTACTTCCTGGAATTTTAGTTTTAAGTGCCATACTTGTTGGAATTTATTGTTTCATCCTTCCCACTTGATGGAATTTATGTTTTGCTCCCCTAATTTGCAAGATTTTTACATTTTTAACCTTAGAGCAATGTTTTAAATTACAATTTAGTCCCCTTAGTTGCTAGATCCTACATTTTTACCCTAATTTGTAAATACTTACATATTTTAAGCTTTACTCACGGATATCACGATACCTTGACGTGTGTGTTCATTTTCTTAAGCATTACTACCGGATCTTCATAAAGGTACTCCTATTACTTGTTAATTCCTCTTTATGTGCTCCAATATGCCCCTATGTGATTTATTATGTCTTTTCTTCATGTATTTCTTATTTTGCATACTTTTTATGTATTTATTTACTTTAGATATCATGCCATTCCAATTGCATGCTCATGTATCTTACTTTAGCATTCTTATTCTTCTGATGTCATCATACATTAGTCGTCATATTAGTCTATTTACTTTCATGTTTGTTCAAAATAAATAAATAAAGAAAGAAAGAGAAAAGAGAGCCAATGGCAAAGCCAGGATGAAAATTTTGTAAGAGAAGCCAAAATGGAAACTACCATAATTGGGGCAAATTTCTTTGCAAATGCAATCTCAAGTTGTTTAAACCCTTCATAAATTCTGCATTCCAGCCTCAACTTTTTCAACATATTACCCACCCCATTTTAAAAGCCGAGAATGTTGATAAGTAATAAATGTACCAATATTATTATATATATTATTATATGTTTTAGATATTATTTTAGTATAAGTATAGTATTTTTTGTTACAAATGACTCATTTTCTAACAAATCATGAGAATTAAGATTTTTACCGGAATTAGGGTTTTGAAGCGAAAATTTTATTTGAGCAAATCAATGCACAATTTTGATATATAATTACAGGTTCATCATACTTAAACTTATTGTGGATCAAACGAAGTAAAGGAAAATCAAATTCAATGGTGATTCAAGGAGTTTAAAGTGGATGAACAACTTGAAAAGAACAAATGTGGAAAATAATGAAAAAATCTAATTCGTCACCGAAATGCTTGGAAATACGTGAAAATTACTTGTACACATCAGGTCCAACTCAGCAAAAATTAGAAATCAAGTGGGGGTCACAAGGATGGGATCCGCGGCTGGAGATACGTGGATGAACATTCGCGTATTGCCAGACGCGTATCACACTACGGCGAGACTTTCTAGGGCATCCACTTGCATCCTCTTCCAGCTAGTTTTTATAGGCATTTTCAGATGAAGATAGGGTTTTGCAAGTGGGAGAATACATTGGAAGCATAAATGAAGACTTTTGTTGTGACAGCCCTACCTTACCCAGAGGCGCACCAAAGGGCTTAGCGGACTGCCTGCCCAGCTCTCGCCAGGACTCGAATCATGCACTCACTCAAATATCCAAGCGTACTTAATTCAAAATAAAATACATTCATTTAATTCATTTGAAAGTACAAGTGTCACAAGAAGTTTACATCCCAAAATATACATATTATTTACAATAAAAGCCTACACAATTAGGCTATAAAAATACATGAAACAAAACATTTACTATGTCCAAAATCCACTTTTTCAGCTTTAGTAATTTGGGAAACCTGGTTAAAGAAAACAAATGAACGGGATGAGCTATAATAGCCCAGTGAGTGCCCAAGTCATACAACCATACCAGGAATTCATTATTTTATGGAACAAAATAATTGACAAGATTAAATAAGCAGGGTATGAACAATTTAATTAACAAGTAGTCAATGGCGGATACAAGGCTCAACTACGGGAGCAAACTCAACCGCAGGAGAAGCAAGTACTGATCATGTAACCATGACGTTAGGACTGAGATAATAGCTCAGGTCCTTGCCAAAGGTCATGCCAGTATTAACAAGCAAGACCCTAACCACCGTTTGTGACAGCCCCACCTTACCCAGAGGCGCACCAAAGGGCTTAGCGGACTGCCTGCCTAGCTCTCGCCAAGTCTCGATACACGCACTCACGCAAACGTCCAAGCGTACTTAGATTAAAATAAAATAACATAAAATAAAATGGAATAAAATAAAATACACTCTTATTATTTAACTTAAAGATACGATTCTCATCAAAAGGTTACATGTCATAATTTACATAATTTTCACAAAAATAACCTAACACAGCTCGGCTATTACATTAACTAAATATTTATAATAATCAAAACTAGTCAATCCGGCTTTAATTTTTCGAGCAACCTGAGTAAAGGAAAACAAATAAAATGGAATGAGCTATAATAGCCCAGTGAATGTCCAAGTCATGCAATCATATCAAGAACTCATTATTTTTAGTAAATGAAATAATCGAACAATTAAATTAATAAATCAAGATATAAACAATTCAGTTTAACATGTAGTCAAAGGAGGATACAGGGCTCAACTACGGAAGCAAGCTTAACCGCAGAAAGAGCAAATACTGATCATGTAGTCACGATATTTGGACCGAGATAATAGCTCAGGTCTTTATCAAATAACATATCAGTTTTATCAAGCACAAACCCTAACCGCCAAGCACCTTATAACCTCCGTACAAGCTACCACATCCAGGGGAGAAAAATCTCAACCCTGAAGGGCCAACAAGCACACAAAAAGTTCAATCCGGAGTTGGCCTCTTTGAGGATTCACAACTCAAAAGGAAAGAATTCACACCCTAAAACACCCAGCACCTTATGACCTCCCACGTGCAGCCGGGTTGACTATCCGTGAAATAACGATGAAGTTAGTCACGGTAGTCTCACACACAATTAACACATTAGTCAATGAAAGCAAGTAACACATTGCGGAATAGATGTGATAAAGTACACATCTTTCCTCAAGTAACACATGTACTCACATAGTGATTTAAATCTTAGCATAATGTTTACCAAATAAATATCACATTTCATGCATCATACACACATAAGGACACTCACCTTGAAAGCCTAAGAAAATATCTCGTGAAACGGTCGTGTTGTGTTTTCGGACCCTGAAATTTAAAAGAAATAATAACATAAAAACTCAATTAAAATCCTAGTAAATTTAGTAAGAAAAAGGTCAAGAAAATACCCCACTTACTTCTAGGGTTTTGGTTTTAGGGTTTCTAAGGTTTAAAGCTTACTTATTCTAATAAAGTCTAATCTATCACTAGATCATTTCTAAAAATTCCTACACTTAAATTTCCCTCAATTGAACACATTCTAAGCTTAAAATTTCACTTATCCATTTTTCTTCTTTTAATTCTACCGAAATTTCGGCAGCATTTCCCCTTAAATCGGACTAACCAAAATTTTTTTAAACCTGCAAGAAAATTCAACAACCCAATCCATTCAACATGTACCACAACTTCTATGTTCAATTTAAACTCAAATTCAATCAAGATTCTACTCAAATTCAAAATCCCTACTCCAAGAATCATCCCCCAACTCTGCACAGGGTTGGTTTTCAGCCAACTTCGTGCCATTGCTGGGGTCAATCCACTAAGAACTAGGGAATTGTGATTACATGGTTTGAAAGTACGTTTATAGGGCTACAACTTTCATGAAGATCATCACTTAAAATTCCAACTAGAACAGGTTCAAAATCAGGCCCCAAGTTGGCTCTTCATCAAAACTGTTTACGCAGAACCGAATTTTCAGCCAACTTTGCAAGCTTTCTGCGGTTAATACACAATGAACCACCATGCAAGCTTTATACCGTTTGAAAGCCCTATGAATCTAGTTTCTAAAACAACAAGAATCATTCGAATCCAAGCTATCTACATCAAGTTATGAAAGTTTTACTAAAACTGGTCCAGCATGACTGTTTTAAGTGTTCTTGAGTTTCAACTTAAATCTTCAACTAAACCACATATAAAACATAAATTTTCAAGGTTTAAAGGCCACATACTAGTCTATCTAACCACAAGAACACTTTATATAGCAATTAATTCTCAAGTTCTAACTAATTTCTTCAAGTAGTATTAACAAGAAACTTGGATTTAAACTTGCATAAAAACTAATTAAAACATGAAATTTAATAAGGTAAGTTCATGGTAAATACCTTAGATATGCTTAGAACTTTGCTTAGAAAAGATAGAAGTCCACTTCCTATGGTTGATTTGTGTCAACTTGAGAGATGAAAGTCCAAGAAGTTGAGAGCAAAAAAAATGAGGGAAGAAGAAGAAAAAGCATGGCCGGCCAAGGTGAGGAGAAAAGAGAAAGAAATAGTCTAGGAAAAATGAAAAAGAATTGAAGAAAAGGTGAGCAAATAATTAGCCAATAACATCATTACAAGAGTAAAGTAAAAAGTGGGCTTTTAATGCAAGTTTAGCAACTTGGTTTAATTTAATTGGTTAAATTTATCAACTCTTATCACTTAATTTAAACCATGTGAAGACATACATTATTAAAGCAAAAAAAAATAGGGTAAATTTGGGAGAGGGAGAACCGGCCATAAGAAGAAAGAAAAGAAAAGAATTTCGGCCCAAGAAAAAGAAAAGAAAAGAGAGAGAATTTCGGCCAAGAAAGAAAGAAAAGAGAGAAAAAAAATTTCAGCCAAGGAAAAAAAATAAGGTGAGAAAATAAGTGAAACTTTTTGAATAAAATTGAGCAAAATTTCAAGTATTCAAAAGACTAGAAAATAGTGAAATGAACTAGTCAAAATTTAAACACTAATATGAGTTAAATGGTCAAGAAAAATTATTCTAACTTTAGTACTTAAGTGTTCTTGCTTCAAAATGAAAATCTTAGCTAATTAACCTAATTAACTCAAGAAATCTCCCAACTAATAAATCAAGGATTAACACTTAACCCTAAATAAAAAAAAATGCTTCTTATATGTGCATTTTCTAGGGTGTTACACCGTTCACCTTATAACCTCCGTACAGGCTACCACATCCAGGGAGTATTCTCGACCTTGGAGGGCCAACACGCGAGCAAGAAAGTTCAATCCGGAGTTGGCCTCTTTGAGGATTCACAACTCAAGAGGAAAGAACAACATACCCTAAAACACCCAGCACCTTATATCCTCCCACGCACGTCCGGGTTGACTAACCGTGAAGTAACGGTGAAGTTAGTCACGGTAGCCTCAAGCATACGTAACACATTCAATCACGAAAGCATGTAACACATTGCGGAATAGATGTGATAAAGTACACATCTTTCCTCAAGTAACACATATCATAAAATAACAATTACAAGTATAACATAATATTTCATGATATAACATTCTCAAGTGTGACAAAGCATTTCATGCGTCATGCACACATAGAGACACTCACCTGGAATGCCTATGAAAATATTTCGTAAAATGGTCGCGATTCGCTTTCGGGTCCTGAAATTTAAAAGAAATAATCTAATGAAAATCCGATTAAAACCCTAAATAAATTAGTAAGAAAATTCGAGAAATAATCCAATTATTTCTAGGGTTTCATTTCTAGGGTTTTAGAGTTTACGGTTTCACCCTAAGGTTTAGGGTTTTATTGTTCTAGGAAAATATAATTCATTACTAGATCATTTTCTAAAATTTCTGCACACTAAATTTCTTAAATTTAGCATATTCTAGATTTAAAATCTCACTTGTCATTTTGTTCTTTTAATTCTATCAAAATTTTGGCAGCACCTCCCCTTAAAACCGGACTAACTCAAAATTTTCCTGCAAGAAATCAACCATCCAATCCAACTTTCAACAAGTTCTACAAGTTCTATGTTTAATTCCAACTCAATTTCACTCAAAATTCCACCCAAATTCAAGATTTCAAGCCCAAGTTTCTTCATCCAAGTAACATATAATACATGAAATTTCAAGGTTTAAATACTATCTACTAGTCTATCTAACCAAGAGAAACTTAACCTAACAAGTAAAACTTCATTTCAAACTTAAATCTTCAAGTTGTAGTAATAAGAATCTAGTATTAAACTAGTACAAAAGGTTAAATAAAACTTGAAATTAATAGCAAAAGTTCATAGTGGATACCTTAAACAAGCTTAGAACTTTGCTTAGGAAGAAGAAAAGCTCACTTTCTATGGTGAAGTTGTCCAAAGTTTGGAGAGAAAGCTTCAAGAAGATGAAAACTAAAGAGAGAAGAAGGTGAAGTAGGAGGGCCGGCCAAGAAGAGAAGAAAAGAGAAAGAAATAGGCCAAGAAAATGGAAAATAAATAAAGAGAAAAATGGGAAAAAAAAGAGTGACCAATCAAAGCATAACAAGAGTCATGCTAGGTGTTATGCTTTTAATGAAATAGCGATCAACTTGGTTAATTTTGATTGGTGATGATTTTAATCATTTATCTCCTAGTAATTAACAAACTTTATGGCACAAAAATTAAAGCAAAAAGAGAGAAAAATAGGGGAAGAGAGGGCCGGCCATGAGGAGGGGGAAAAAGACAAGAAATTAAGTGAAATTTTGAGTTAATTTTTGAACTAAAGCTCAATTAGTCAAAAGGCTTAATAATGGTAGAGTTAGTTAGTCAAAATTAAACACTAATATAAACTAATGGTCCAATGAAATTAATCCAAATTTACTACTTAGGTGTCCCACTTAATAATGAGAGAATCTTAGTTAATTAACCTAATTAACTTAAGAAATCTTCCAACTAATAAATCAAGGATTAATACTAAACTCCAAATAAAAGAATTTCTCTTGTAAGTACATTTCCGATTTTTCCCTTTTTCTTTTTCTTTTCTCATTTTTTTTTCTACTAATGGACATACATGAATTAAATAATTCTTGTATGAATTTCTAGGGTGTTACATTTGTGCCCATTTGGAATCTCCAAGCAAATCTTAATCATTTCCATCCATTAATGATTCATGCAAGTTGGAAAATGACTCGTGGAACATTTGTCTATAAATAGAAGTCATTTGTAGAACATTAGAAGAAGAAGAGAAGTAGTAGAAAGTAGTTATAATCTTTAATTTTATACTTAGCTTGGTAAAGAACTAGTAGCATTCTCTTAATCCTTCAATAGAGTGGTGAGGAACATTGTAAGAAACTTTTGTAGTGCAATCTTTTGAAGGTGAATAAAGAAGAGCAGTAATTCTCATATTGATTGAGCAATTCTCAAACTCTCTCTTTTTTACTTTCAATAGTTGCCTTGAATTCTATCTTTGAAGGTGAATTTTTAGTTGTTTCATTAACCATGTTGAACTAAAGGCTTCATCTAGATCATAGATGAAGCTCATGAATCAACAAACATGACTTAACTTATTGCGCTTACTAAGCTTGCATTTGTCTATTTACTTGTTCAAGTTTTAACACTTGTTTTTGCTTGGCCAACTCAAACAAATCATTTAGTTGCTACTTGACATTGAGAGATGCATGTAACAATGGAAAATGAACAAGTAATGCTTAAGTTCTTCATATGAGAATAATGGATGCTTAAGTGAATCATTACAATTCATGTCATCACAAGATTTCATCATGAGAATAGTTGGAATCTTGTCATTTCATAGAGAGATCTAGTTATGACACATATGGAATTGGATTCTAAACAAAACAAGATAACACTTAGTAGGTCATTCATACTTGGTTCATTAGTGAATTCTATGTTCTAGGCTTCTTTGTGTTGAATTCTACAAAAGTTCTCAATCATATACCTACTCTATTGAAGGGATCCCATATCACTCTTATTTCCATTTATGTTTAGATAATAAAAGTTAGTGAAAAAACTTTAGTAATTGAACATATTTGATTTCTCGTGGGATTCGACACCCAATACTCCAAATACTACAACCGACCCGTATACTTGCGGAATAAGTTGGGAGATTAGGTTTTTATTACTTCATTTGTGTGTTTTTGTTTATAATTGTTATACCTAATCTACACCACGTCACGTTTTTGGCGCCATTGCTGGGGAATCAAGGCAATACTAAAGACAAAGCTAACTTTATTAATCAAAACTTTGTATATATTTGCTTGTAAATAATTATTTTTTTTCTTTTCTTTTGTAGGTGTATGCATAGGAGTTTAAGAATCGTGCTTCCATTTGATCCGGAAATAGAAACAACCGCAAGGAAGGCAAGGAGACAAAGGCAAGAAGAACAAGCTAAGGTGGAGGAGATTGGTGACACCTTAAGTACATCTCAACATCAAGAACAAATCGAGGTAACCATGGAGGAGGTAAATCAAAATTCTAACACTCAAACTCATTCTTTAAGAGATTTTGCTATGCCAGATCCAACCGATTCTCACACAAGTATTATAAGACTACCGGTAAATGCAAATAATTTTGAACTTAAGCCACAATTAATTCAAATGGTTCAACAAAATCAGTTTAAAGGTAATGCTAATGAAAATCCACACTCATACTTGGCTAATTTTATGAAAATATGTGATACAATTAAATTAAATGGTGTTTCCGAAGATGCCATAAGATTAAGATTATTTCCATTCTCTTTAAGAAACAAAGCCAAGCAATGGCTTCAAGCATACCCACCAAATATCTTTGCAACTTGGACGGACCTTTCCAAAGCATTCTTGAACAAATATTTCCCACCTGGAAAGACCGCAAGACTAAGGATGGACATTACCAATTTCAACCAATGCAAAGGAGAGTCTCTTTATGAGGCTTGGGACCGATATAAGGACTTAACAAGAAAATGTCCACACCATGGACTTCTCAATTGGTTAATAATTCAAATCTTCTATAATGGACTTAACTATCAAACCAAAATCAATATAGATGCAATTGCAGGGGGAGCTCTCATGGCAAAATCGGTGTAAGAAGCCCAAGAGTTAATTGAAGAAATGGCGACAAACCACTATCAATGGGCGAATGAAAGAGGTAACAATAGAAGAACTCAAGGTATGTATGAACTTGATACTTTAGATATGCTTAAGGCCCAAATGCAAAATATGATGAATGTTTTCAATAAGCATGTCTCTAGTACTCAAAATTCATCAAGTATTGCATATTGTCATTTGTGTGGTGATTCTCATGATCCATCATTATGTGCACAAGTTCAATATGTCAATAACCATAAGCCTTCTTCTTCTAATAAGCCTCTTTTTCAAATACTTATAACCTCGGATGGAGAAATCATCCAAATATTGGGTGGAGAGAGCCAAAGATGATAACTCAACCCAGATTTTCACAAAACAAACCAACTTGGGAGGTAGCAAATGAGAAGGTAATGGAAAGGGTTGAGCAATTTGAAGGTAGAATGTTAGGAATGGCAAGATCTTTAGAGAATCAAATTGCTCAAATTGCCGAACAAATAAACCTTAGGAAACAAGGGGAGCTACCAAGTAGAACCGAAATTAATCCTAAGGAACAAGTTCAAGCTATTGCATTGAGAAGTGGTAGAGTGCTAAAAGAACCAATCATTGAAGAATGTTGGAGTGAAAAAGATGAAAAAGAAGAAAAAGGGAAGGAATTAATAAGTGATAGTGAAGTTGGTTTTGAAAATATGAAATCTCAATTACAAACTATTCCTATTCCAACACCAATTCCATTTTCACAAAAGCCTAAAAATGAAAAACAAGAAAAGGAATTTGAGAAGATTGCACAAATGCTTAAGCAATTACATGTTAACATTCCTTTTGTAAATGCATTTTTGCAAGTTCCCAAATACAACAAGTTTTTGAAAGACCTATTGACAAGGAGGAAAAGTCTTAATGACTTTGCAACCGTAGCACTCACGGAGGAATGTAGTGCAAGGATTCAAAACAAATTGCCACCAAAACTTAAGGATCCAGGGAGTTTTTCTATCTCATGCACTATTAGTGATGTTAATTTTTTCAATGCTTTATGTGATTTGGGTGCTAGTGTCTCATTAATTCCCATGTCAATAGTGGGGAGGCTAGGCTTTAAGGAAGTACAAAGTACAAACATTACATTACAACTAGCCGATAGGTCCATTAGGCATCCACTAGGTGTTTTTGAAAATCTATTAATGAAACTAGACAAGTTTATCATCCCAGTTGACTTTGTTGTTTTAGATATAGAGGATGACATAAATATGCCTATCATACTTGGTAAACCTTTTCTTGCTACCGCTGGTGCAATAATTGATGTAAAAAATGGTACATTAAAATTAAAAGTAGGGGATGAGGAAATATCTTTTGAATTGAATGAAATGATGTGACATCCCTCTTCTACTTTTAATATATACTTACTTGATGATTTGGATGATAATGTGCCTAATATTTCATTTCTAGGACTTGGGAGTGCAAGAAGAAGCACCTTGAGAAGGAAGGACCAATTACACTTCATTGACATATCTACACCCAAAGGAGTAGAGAATTCTTTGGGTTATGGTCCTCAAAAGTAAAGCTCACACATACAAAGTCTAGCTCTAGACTCTAAATGAAGCGCTTGTTGGGAGGCAACCTAATATTTTCAATATTTTTGTGTAATTTTAGTTTGTATTATTAGGTGTCAAGTTTTTAAAATATATTTGTTTTGTAGGTATGCAAATTGGAACTTAATGATCAAGTTTGATGCAAGACGTTTCAATCATGAGTTTGATTATTACACTCCTTCTTCTTTAAACATTTCATAATAATGAGAATGTTTAACATGAATATTACGTGCTATATGAGGTGTTTTAGAAGGCTGAACTTGATAGAAGTTACTATTCATGGTTGATGAACTTTTTGAACAAAAAGGTCATTTGGTGATTCAATGAGATTATATGTAGTTTGGCCTTGTTTGAATGCTTAATATGCTCAAAGAAACATGTGTGCATAATTGGTTTGGAAAATACATTCAAAATTTGCAATTTATGCATCTTTGAAAAGTCATGCTCAATCCATGCAATGTTCTGTGATTTTGATGCAAAATTTGAAAAAATTTTGTTTGCACATGTGTGTTTTCATGATTCAAACTTGTTTCTAGTACTAAGAGGTTCAAAAACATGTTATATTTAAAGTTGAAAATACTGAAGAAAAAGGAATAAACCAATGGAACAGTAACCTGCAAAACTAGTGAAAATCACTGCTTGTTGCAGGAAGTGATACGCGCCACAGAGATACGCGAACGTCATTTGCGTATCGCTACCGCGTATCAACTTCTGGGAGCTCAGTGCAATACGCTGCATAGAGATCCGCAAACATTCTTAGGAGATACACGGGTAACATCCGCATATCACTAATCAAAGTAGTATTTTATATTTATTTTCATTGGTTTTTAATTGGTTCACTTGCAACATGTGTTTCATAGTTTGTATACATGTTTTGACCAATCAAAATAAGCACTTTAACATGTTCCAATTTTGCATGATCATATTTTAAAGTTTAACTTGGTAAATTTTCATACATGACATGAATGGTTGATATTTGATATGAAGCAACTTTCACCAAGTTTCTTTAGCATTTTACTTCATCAATACATAATATATTTTGACAAACTCTCTTCTCTCCTCTCTCCTCTCGCTCTAGCTATTTGAAATTCAAATCTATCTAGTGGTGGCCATGGCTGTTTCTTGGCCAGCTGCCCCAAACCAACCCTCCTCTCAACCAGGCCATGATTCTCCTATGCAAAAGAAATCTTTTTCTCAACTTTTTTCTGCATCTAACCCTACCTCGATAGATATTAAGGCCCCCTCTTCCTACAAAGGGAAGGCGGCTGTATTTTTTTTTAAAGAAGAGATTGCACAGGTTGCTGAACCTTTCAAGTTGTTCATTGTTGGGAAGTTTTCTCATGGAAGACCAAAGTTGGAAGAGATCAGAAAATTCTGCTCGGCCTTGGACTTGAAAACCAGTGTTTCAGTTGGTCACTTGGATTCTCACCATGTTCTCATCAGATGCACATCTGAATCTGACTTTCTTCGACTTTGGACAAGAGGTATCTGGTATGTAGGCAAGTTCCCAATGAGAACTTTTCACTGGTCATCCACCTTTCACGTAGAAAAGGAGTCTTAGTTAGTGCCTGTTTGGTTCTCTCTTTCAGGTCTGCCAATTCATTTATTTCAGAAGCAATGTTTGTTCTCAATCGTGAATGTGGTGGGTCGTCTTCTTTTTATTGATTCTACTACTTCTTCATTATCACGCCCTAGTGTTGCTAGAGTTTGCATAGAGGTTAATTCGTTGAAGGAATTTCCAGATTGTGTGTGGATAGGAATCGAGGGTGAAATTGGCAATGGTTTCTGGCAGAAGCTTGTCTCGGAAAACTTACCTCCTTATTGTTTTGCATGCTGGAAATTGGGATACTCAAAGATGGAGTGCAAGAAGGATAATGCTGGTTTGGAAGTCCCTGTTACGAAGAAACATACTAAACCTGTTGCACAGCAATACGTCCCAGTGGTTAAGGAAAATAAGAAAGCTGAAATTTTGCAAGAGCAGCAGTTGCATAGGGGTTCTGTTGCTCGTCGAGAAGATCCTTCCACTACTGTAGGCATTGAAAAGGAGCATTCTTTAGATAATAACAACGCAACTCTTTTCATAAATCCTATGTCTGATAAAGACGTGCAATCTGGTGATGCTATCGATGGTGAGAATGATTTGAGGAACACAAGAGCAAAGCAAGGTGCTTGAACTGTCCACTGATCGTCTGCATGCTGTTAATGGGACAAATATGGAATCCAGTGATGATATTGATGGGGAACCTGTTCGAGCAGTGGTTCAGGAAGAGACTGCCAAGGGGTTAACACTGATGGTTGATTCTTCTTTACAAGCAACGGAAGATGGGGATGGTACTCAATCTATCTTGATGGATGCACATCTAACGGAGGACAGACCTGTGCAGGTGGAGTTGCTGGCTTCGGAACCTTCCAACTTTGATGTTAATCGACTGCCTAATTCGACTGTTGGGATTTTGGATTCTTCTTTTGATCATTTCAAGCAACCAAGTCGTGGGCATAAAGGAATCAGAGCTAAATTTCCTTCTGATAGGGAGCTCAGATCAATGGTAAAATCCACCCATAACTCATTCGCACCATTATCTGATGATTAGATCTTTATTTTGGAATATACGAGGGTTGTCCAAGGCCTCTCATTGTCGTCGTTTAAAAAAGATAATAAGGATGTCTAACATCTAATTTCTGGTTTTATGTGAAGTAAAAGTGTCATCCAATAAATTGAATTTTTTCCGTTACAAACTTGGGTTTGATTATGCTTTGAATAACGTAGCTGACTCTTTATGGGTGTTTTATAATAATCCTTTTAATTTTTCTTGGTTGGGGATGGTGACCAGCACCTTTCGATTTTGGTAGATCATCCGCATTTTGGTTCTTCGATTGTTGTTTCCATAGTTCATGTTAAGTGTTTGGCTCAAAATCGTATTCCTATGTGGGAGAATCTTCTTAATGATAAGAGGGTGAATTTACCGTGGATGGTTATTGGTGATTTTAATTTAATCATGGATGAGAATGAAAAGAAGGGTGGGAGGCCATTTAACATGAGTCATGGAATTGAATTCTTGGATTTTTTGAGTAACTCTAATCTAGTTGATGTAGGTTTCACGGGATTTCCATATACTTGGTGTAATAATAGAATGGGGGCTGCTCGGATTTGGAAAAGGCTTGATAGACTCCTGGTTGATGATATGTTCTTGGAATTTGGTTTGAAAGTATCTGTTCAGCATTTGGCTCGCACGCCATCGGATCATGCCCCATTATTGATTAGTACCAGTGTCAGATGTGATACCAAATCTAGACCTTTTAGATTTATGAATTTTTGGACTAATCATCAGGCTTTCTTACAGGTTGTCGAAGAGGCTTGGAAGATCCCTTCCTCTGGATCTCCTTTTCGGAGTTTAACTGTTGAATTGAAACATACAAAGGAGGCTTTGAAGAGATGGAACAAGGAAGCCTTTGGAGATATTTTTCAGAATGTGAAAATGGCAGAAAAAAATGTGGAGATGGCAGAAGCTAATTTATTAGTGGATAACTTAGATGAAAATCTTAATTCTCTATGGAGGACTCAGAATCTGTTGAATAATCAATTGGCCATTGAGGAGCAGTTCTGGAAACAAAAGGCTCATGTTAAATGGATGCAAGAGGGTGATAGGAACACTCGGTTTTTTTCACTCGATGGGGAAACAAAGAAGGACACAATCTACCATTCATAGAATACGGAGTGCTGATGGCCAATGGCTAGAGACGGATGATCAAATTGGTCAAGAGGCTTCTTCGTTCTTTGCATCTCTTTTTTCTGATGAAGGGGTTGATAATAATGCTCCCCTTCACATGATTCCAAAGATCTTGACCTTGGAGGACAATAAGAAATTGGAGGCTATTCCAACTGAAGAAGAGGTGCATAAAAAAATTAAAAATATGTATGGGGAGAGTGCTCCAGGACCCGATGGCTTTACTGGATTATTTTTTACCAAATCCTGGAGTATCACTTGGCAAGGATGTGCACCAAGCAATTGCGAGTTTCTTTGTAGGGGCTGAACTTCCGAGATGTATTACTTCGACCTTGTTGGTGTTGATTCCAAAGACGAAGGCACCTCAACAATTTTCTGATTTCAGACCGATTAGCCTTTGTAACTTTATCAATAAGGTCGTATCCGGTATTCTTTTGGATTGCCTGGCAATTATTTTACCTCGAATCATCTCTCCTTCAGCAAAGTGGCTTTGTGCAAGGAAGGGTAATTTCTGATAATTTCTTATTAGCTCAAGAATTGATTGGGGGTATTGGTAAGAAGAATTTTGGTGGTAATGTTGCTTTAAAACTAGATATGGCAAAGGCTTATGATAGAGTGTCATGGTTCTTCTTGATTAGGGTTTTGAGGGCCTTTGGGTTTGGAGAAATGTGGATTGACATGATATGGCGAATAAGTTTCCAATGTCTGGTTTTCAGTTCTTATAAATGGTGCGCCATTGGGTTTCTTTAAATCATCTCGGGGCCTTCGTCAAAGAGATCCTTTATCACCGGCTTTGTTTATCATTTCAGCTAAGGTATTGTCTCGCTCTCTTAATAGTTTATGTCAATAGAAGGCTTTTGTGGGTTTTAAAGTTCCTAAGGGTTGTCCCCACATTACACATCTAGCTTATGCTGATGATGTTATTATCTTCTCTGGGGCGAGCAAGCAATCTTTGAGATTGATAATGAGGTGTTTGGAAAATTATGAACATATATCTGGCCAAAAAATTAATATTCAAAAAAGCTGTTTTCTGGTGGATCATCGCATGAAGCAGGAAAATAGAAGGAAGATAGCTCAATCAACTGGTTTTTCTTTTAAGCCTTTTCCGATGAAATACTTGGGATGCCCCTTGTATATTGGTAAAAGAAAGTCGGTTTACTTTTGGGATGTTGTTCAATCTATCTTATCTAGAATTTTGGCTTGGAGAAATAAGATGTTGTCTGTGGGGGGTAAAATTATTTTAATTAAACATGTTCTTTCCTCTATTCCTATTCATATTCTTGCTTCCACTAATCCTCCTAAAAAGATTTTGCAGTTGATTGATCAAGCTTTTGCCAAATTTCTTTGGTCCTCCACGGATGAGAATAGGAAAAGACATTAGGATAAGATGGAGGGCATTGTGTTACCCTATTGATGAAGGTGGCCTTGGATTTCGATCTAGTGTTGGATGTGCATGAAGCTTTTGCTATAAAGCTCTGGTGGAATTTTAGTACTAAGGAGTCACTATGGGCCGACTTCTTACGGTGCAAGTATTGTTCATCTATACATCCTAATTGTGTCCAGCAAGCCAGGGGCTCTTCTTTGATGTGGTGTAGAATGCTGAAAGCTAGGGATATTGCAGAGTTCAAAATGCAGTGGATTTTATTTTTTGGTCATTAGTAGTTTTTGGAACGACAATTAGACTGGTTTGGGACCGTTGGCTTGGAGGTTTCAAATACAATCTTCTCAAACCAGTGGCTGATTTTGTGTGCCATAATAAATGGAATTTGACTGACTTAAGGAAATGGGTGGACTCGGAGTGTATTTCAGCTGTTGCACAATTCCAGTGCCCGAATGCTATGGATCCAGATAAAATTGTCTGGACTCCAAATTCTAATGGTCTATTTTCCTTTTCTTTAGCTTTTCAGCTAGGTTAGAGCTATCAGTTGTAAATCTTGAATTTTTGAGAAATTATGGCTTCCACAGGTTCCTCTCAAGCTATCATTTTTTATGCTTCGAGCTTTGAAGAGTAAACTCCCTACAGATGAGATGCTGGGTCGACTGGGTATTCATGGGCCTTCTAGATATGTTTGCTGTATTTTATCACATAAGGAAACCATTAATCACTTATTTGCATTGAGTGACTTGGCAACCAGAGTATGGAGGTGGTTTGGTTCGCACTTCAATTTAATACTTGTCAGGAACTCAATTCAGGGAATTCTTGGTTTCTTGGTGGTTTAAGTGCTCCAATAATCCAAAGGTAAATTTCCTATTACATGTGATCCCTATCTTTATATGCTGGCATATTTAGAAAACTAGAAATTTTATTGTCTTTGATAATGCTAGCCCTAATTTATCACAAGTTATTCGTGCAATTTGTAGTGATGTTATGGCTGCATTTGTCATTAAATTCAAGGACAAGAATTTAAATAATTGGTTCGATTTGATGCAAAGTGTCTTTGTAGTTCACAAAAAAGAAGTTGTCCAACTTGTCAGATGGGTTAAAGCCGACTTTAGGAAGGTTGCTCTTAAATTCAGATGGTTGTTCAAGAGGTAATTCAAGTGAAAGTGGTGGGGGGGGGAATTGTAAGAAATTCTCATGGTGATCTTATATTTGCATATCATTGTTATTTTGGGAAAGCAACAGGTTTCTCTGCAGAAGTCTAGGCCTTACTCTTTGGGATCCGATTGTGCAAAGAACAGGGGTTGGATGATATTCACATCCAACTAGATTCAAAAGCATTAGTTGACTCCTTATTGCATGGTGGTAAGGGGCCTTGGTGGGTTTCTCGACAATTGGATGAGTTAAAAGCTTATCAATGGTCTTCCATCTCACATATTTTTCGAGAGGCGAACAAAATTGCTGATGGTCCTGCTAATGTTGGCTGTTCTAGGCGATGTGATAAAATTTTTCTTAATCTTTCTGACTTGCCGAAAGAGGTTGTAGGTGTTTTTAAATTGGATAGGCAAGATGATCCTTCTTTACGAATTAAGACTTCTTATGTTTAATGTATAGTAAGGAGTAGTACTCCTCGTTTGTTTTTATAATCTTCCATCTTGTTATATGGAGACCAGGTTTATGCCCTTCTCCTTACTTTGTAAATTTTTAATTTATTAATAAAATATTGGAGTGGCGCCCATCCCCGTGTACGGGGTTAGCCAAAAAAAAATACATAATATATTTGATCATATTACTTGTCTTTCAAAGTGTAACCCCTATGGAACCACATTACACAAACTAAGTGTGGGGAAAAGCAAAGCTTTTAAGCATGCTATGGTGATCTTGTGCTTTATTAGCTATCTATTTATCATCTAACAAAACATTCAAGTGTTTTGAGTTATGAAAGTAGGGACAATGAGCACAAATGGATCAAATGAGAAACATGATGAAGCATTGCAAAGAGAGACTTGCCAAAGGTCAATAGATTTAAAGGACAGTAACAATATCAACCTTTGGATTCTCAAACCAAACAAGGGGAGTTTTATTGTTTCATCTTTTATCTTACTTTTCCTTTACACATTGAGAATAATGTTTCATTCTAAATGTGGGGGGAAGGTATAAGATTATGTTTGGTAGGGATTTGGAGTAAATAGTGGCAAGATATTATTTTGGTAATATATGGCCAAAATTTTTGCAAAAATTTACTTTTGTAACATGTTTGCATGCTATAAACTTGTTAAATTCCTTTACATATTAAAATAATTTATGCAATTTTGCTTGAATATGTTCTATAAGAATATGAGAAATAGTCATTATGCGATTCGGAGTTTTGTTTCTAAGAAAGTATATCTTGTAAAATAGTTGTAATTATGTCTTGATCTGACATATTTCATTTTAAATTTCTTTTCTTTATTTAATTTTACATTATTAAGTGGTAGATATGGACAAAAAGTATACTTATTTGAATAAAGGGACAAGTATGTTATGAAGTTTAATGATAAATGCCTACTTATTTCTACTCCAATGATTCAAATTGCTTAGTAATCGAGAATCTTCATCACAAAATGTCAATTTTCACGTCAAAAGGCATTTGAATTAAGAGTATGTATAGCAAGTTTGATTGAAAGCAAATTATTGAGTAATAAGGGGTCTTCATCACAAAATGTTGATCCTTTCATCAAAAGGCAATTTCACTTCTCAAACTAAGCATTAATTTGTGGTGAAAATGATAAAAGTGTTGAGTAATCAGAGATTTTCATCAACAAATGTCAACCTTTGCGTCAAAAGACAATTGCCATTATAAAATGCAACAAGTCCCTCTTGTGTATAATTGAAATGTACATGATTGTCCATATTGAAATATTTAGTATGTGAAATTTTGTAAGGCTAAGAAATTTGGTTGAATAAGTTTTAATCTTGATATAATTACTTCCCATTTACTTTGTATAATGAGTATTAGAAACTTAACAAAGAATTGCATAATGCCTATTTGCTTTATTTTGTGAAATTGCATTCAACAATGTAGTATTTATTATTTTAAAACCTTGAATCATTATTTGATCTCTTGATTTTCCAATTGCTTGAGGACAAGCAATAATTCAAGTGTGGGGGAGTTTAATAAGTAATAAATGTACCAATATTATTATATATATTATTATATGTTTTAGATATTATTTTAGTATAAGTATAGTATTTTTTGTTACAAATGATTCATTTTCTAACAAATCATGAGAATTAGGATTTTTACCAAAATTAGGGTTTTGAAGCAGAAATTTTATTTGAGTAAATTAATGCACAATTTTGATATATAATTACAGGTTCATTATACTTAAACTTATTGTGGATCAATCGAAGCAAAGGAAAATCAAATTCAATGGTGATTCAAGGAGTTAAAGTGGATGAACAACTTGAAAAGAGCAAATGTGCAAAATAATGAAAAAATCTAATTCGTCACCAAAATGCTTAGAAATACGTGGAAAATACTTGTACACATCATGTCCAACTCAGCAAAAATTAGAAATCAAGTGGGGCCATAAGGATGGGATCTGCTGTTGGAGATACGCAGATGAGCATCCGCGTATCACACAACGGCGGAACTTTCTAGGGCATCCACTTGTATCCTCTTCCAGCTAGTTTTTACAGATATTTTCAAATGAAAATAGGGTTTTGCAAGTGGGAGAATACATTGGAAGCATAAATGAAGACTTTTGTACCCATTTGGAATCTCTAAGCAAACTTCATCATTTCCATGCATTAATGATTCATGCAAGTTGGAAAATGACTTGAGGAACATTTGTTATAAATAGAAGTCATTTGTAGAACATTAGAAGAAGAAGAGAAGTAGTAGAAAGTAGTTATAATCTTTAATTTTATACTTAACTTGGTAAAGAACTAGTAGAATTCTCTTAATCCTTCAATAGAGTGGTGAGAAACATTGTAAGAGACTTTTGTAGTGCAATCTTTTGAAAGTGAATAAAGAAGAGCAGTAATTCTCATATTGGTTGAGCAATTCTCAAACTCTCTCTCTTTTACTTTCAATAGTTGCCATGAATTCTATCTTTGAAGGTGAATTTTTAGTTGTTTCATTAACCATGTTGAACTAAAGGCTTCATCTAGATCATAGATGAAGCTAATGAATCAACAAACATGACTTAACTTCTTGCACTTACTAAACTTGCATTTGTCTATTTACTTGTTCAAGTTTTAACACTTGTTTTTGCTTGGCCAACTTAAACAAGTCATTTAGTTGCTACTTGACATTGAGAGATGCATGTAACAATGGAAAATGAACAAGTAATGCTTAAGTTCTTCATATGAGAATAATAGATGCTTAAGTGAATCACTACAATTCATGTCATCACAAGATTTCATCAAGAGAATAGTTGGAATCTTGTCATTTAATAGAGAGATCTAGTTATGACACATATGGAATTGGATTTTGAACAAAACAAGATAACACTTAGCAAGTCATTCATACTTGGTTCATTAGTAGATTCTATGTTCTAGGCTTCTTTGTGTTGAATTTTACAAAAGCTTTCAATCATATACCTATTCTATTGAAGGGATCCCATATCACTCTTATTTCCATTTATGTTTAGATAATAAAGGTTAGTGAAAAAACTTTAATAATTGCACATATTTGATTCCTCGTGGGATTCGACACTCAATACTCCAAATACTACAACCAACCCGTATACTTGCGGAATAAGTTGGGAGATTAGGTTTTTATTACTTGATTTGTGTTTTTTTGTTTATAATTGTTATACCTAATCTACACCACATCAAATGTTACCGGCTTCTGTATGCATTTTGTGATAATTTTAAAAGAAAATTTGCAAATCGCAGTGGCATATGATGTTAACAAATCTGTCCCAAATTCATCAAGGGAGGATTGCCTTACTGATGCCAAAATGTTTTCACATTCTAGTCTGCTTTAATAAAAAGAAGAAAGATCAACTCAAGTTCGGATGCTATAGTTCATTTCTCCTTCTGAAGCTGATGCTCCGAAAGGACACTATACTCGGATAAATGTAACAACTAAAGACTCATCAGTGAAAAGTCATCATGCAAACATTAAAATCATTTAGAAGTTGGTGACTTCAGTTGTTTGAGATTCCTCTTCTGTATTGATCATTTTGTGACGTTCTCCGAATTCAAATGGGAATGACATCCAAAGTTCAAAAGGCATCTTTTTAAGTCATCATTTCAAAATCATTTTTTTTAAAATGTTTCATTTAATTGTATTTCATTTAATTTTTGTGTGTTTTGTGTCGTTTACTGTATAGAGTTTCTTTTACATTATTGCATATGAAGCATTTTCTGACCAATTCTTGTTTTGAAATTTTGACATTTGCTTTGTTTGAATTTGAATAAAATTAAAGGCAATCCTAAGTGTATCAGAAGTCAGAGGCATGCATGAATTGAAAGACTATTTTGGGAGATTTGGTCTGAGTTGTAAATTAGAATACATTGAATTGGGAAACTTGTAGAAAGTAAGGCAAGAGATTGATCAGAAACTCAGAATGACAATACTCATATTTATATGCGCTAGTGGAATCAAAGGACCATCAAGTGGTGGCATCACTTTTGCAATTTTAGTTGCTTTCTCTTTTGCAGGTGCAAACACGTTATCTTCAATTGAGGCCTGCGTCAAGTATAAAAACTAGGGCAAATTTTTTTACGTTAATGATGATTTAATCAAGAGTGCAATTCAATTCAAATATTGATTTCAAAATTGACACTGGGGCAAATTTTTTGAGAAAAATTTGATTTTGAAATTGATTTATATTGGGGCAAATTTTTTGCAAGGATTGAATTTAAATGGATTTTAATACCAAATCTCAAAAAGAATGGTTTCAAATTAGTTTGATGCCACACATTAGGGCAAAAATTTTTGAAAATTTTGATCCTATGGATGATTTAGATACAATGTTCGACAATTGTTTCAAGTTTTCCTATGTCTCAAATTTCTTTATGCATTTTTCCAGCAGTCTGGATCTCATTTTGTTCATTCTAGTCTGGTGCATTTTGGTTCATCAGTTTAGAATCATACATTCATGCATTTTGTCTAAGCAGCCTGTACTATATCATCTTATTTTACTTTTTCGAACCGACACTTGTTTATTATTTGTTTAGCATGTTGCATGTTTTTTTATTTCGTTCGGCATTTCGCACATTTCAATTTCTGTTAAGTCCCACCTCGTCTGTTAGGCCCCAACTCATCCATTGGGTTTATATTTTTATTTAAGCTCCAACTCATTCTGTTGGGCCCCAACTCGTCCGTTGGATTTACTTTTTTGTTAAGTCCCAACTCGTCCGTTAGGTTTTAATTTCTGTTTATTTTAATCTGGCTGCTTAAATTTTGCATTGTCATATATCATGCATTCATTTCTCAGTCCGTATCCCATTAGCATGTTTTACTTTTCCAAATTTGCATTCATTTAGTAATTGTCTTGCATATGTCCAGCATACTTCATGTTATTTTAATTTTCTTAGTAGTTTACATATTGTGTTTTCAGTTTCAGCCTGTCTTCTTTTTCAGTTCTCGGTAGGCTCAATCTTAGCATTGGGTACCGATTTTTATTTACAGTTGGCGATAGGCTCAATCGTCAGCATTGGGTACCTTCTTTAACTTCAGTTCTCGGTAGGCTCCATCTTAGCATTGGGTACCGATTTTCATTCACAGTTTGCAATAGGCTCAATCGTTAGCATTAGGTACTGTTTTTATTTTCAGTTCTTGGTAGGCTCAATCTTAACATTGGGTACCGATTTTAATTTACAGTTTACGGTAGGCTCAATTGTCAACATTGGGTACCGTCTTTAATTTTCAGTTCTCGGTAGGCTCAATCTTCGCATTGGATATCGATTTTCATTTTTAGTTTGCAGTAGGCTCAATCGTCAATATTGGGTACCATCTTTATTTTCAGTTCTCAGGTAGGCTCAATCCTTGCATTGGGTACCGATTTTCATTTTCAGTTCGCGGTAGGTTCAATCGTCAGCATTGGGTACCGTCTTTATTTTCAATTCTCGGTAGGCTCAATTCTTGCATTGGGTATCGATTTTTATTTTCAGTTTGCGGTAGGCTCAATCGTCAGCATTGGGTACCGTCTTTATTTTCAATTCTCGGTAGGCTCAATCCTTGCATTGGGTACCGATTTTCATTTATAGTTTGCGGTAGGCTCAATCGTCAGCATTGGGTACCATCTTAATTTTCAGTTCTCAGTAGGCTCAATCTTTGCATTAGATATCGATTTTCATTTTTAGTTTGTGGTAGGCTCAATCGTCAGCATTAGGCATCGTCTTTATTTTTTGTTCTTGGTAGGCTTAATTTTAGCTTTGGGTACCGATTTTCATTTACAGTTTGCGGTAAGCTCAATCGTCAACATTAGGTACCGTCTTTATTTTTATTTCTCGGTAAGCTCAATCCTTAGTATTATGTACCGATTTTTTCAGTTTTAATTTTCATTAATTATGTTTGTAGCATTAGATACCATATTGTTTCGATTGCATGTTCAGTCATCTTACTTCAGTAGTCTATTTCTTCTTTTCTCATCATGCATTAGTCATGGTATTAGTCTATTTCTTTTTATGTTTTCTAAAAAAAAAGACAAAACAGTAAAATCCCACAAACACTTACAATCTTTGTCACAAAAAAAAAAAATCACCAAAATTGCAAGACCACCATCAATTGAGCCACTCACAGCTATAGACGCCCATAGCTCCATCTCAACCATCAGCCCAATTTCACCAAGCACTATCAGAATCCACTGCCAAAATCTCTCATCACCAATCATAGCCCCAATGGTCCTCTGGTCACAGCTTCAACCGCCACAAATCCAACATCCCTCACCACAGTAAAGCTCACAATCACCCTCTTTCCCCTTCTTATAGCACCACCAAGTAGCTGCAACCGTATGTCATCACTCCTTCCCCCTCTATTTCTTCTCCATCCGAAACACACAACCACTATCAACCCACTCTCCAAACACCCAAACCACCACCAATCACATGCAATTGTTTCAAAATAGCTACAAAATTGTCACAAAAATCACCACTTATCCCTACTACCCATAGCAGTTTCCTCCACTTACCACAAAGGACACCACCTGCAACCACCTCCATCTCTCCTTGTTTTAAGGAAGAAACCAACTGGGAAAATTTCATTCTCTGTGTTTCTGGGGAGAAAATAGCGAGAGCTAGAGTGACTAGAGAGAAAGAGAGAGAGAGAGAGACAGAGAGAGAGAGAGAATTGAGAAAAGAGTAATCAGAAAAGGGGGAGAGAAAGAAGATGACAGAATTGGAAATTGGGGCTTTGGAGTAGAAAACGGATAGGATTTTGGGGTGTGAGGCTGGTGTTTTCATTTTTGATATTTTGGTTTTCATCTGTTTTCTATTTAATTTTCTTTCTTCTCTGTAATTGCAATTGTGATTAATTGGTTGATGTTTTGGCTTTAACCTAGCTTAATTTAGTTGTGATGAATTGCAAGATAATTTAGTTGGTTATGAGTAATCTGTACACCTTACACCTTAATCAGATGAGTAGTTTTTATTTTCTTTCCTGGTTAATTAATTATACGAAGGCATGAACTTGTGTTTCTAGTCCCCAGATTTTATTATCATCCCCTATGAATTTTTAATTTTTACATTTAAGTCCCGAATAATTACATATTGACACCTTATTGTTTAATTGCCTTCAATTAGATCCGAATTAATTTACATCTTTGTGCCCCCCTTTACTTGCTGAAATTTTATTTTTGCCCCTTGTTTATGTGAATTTTTTAATTTTACCCCTTAAGTTTTATAGAGTTTTATTTTTAGCCCCTTAGTTGCTTGAATTTACATTTTACCTCCAATTTTTCCCATATTTCATACTTTTTGCTTTATTGCTTTAAATAGTGGTACCTTGACTTGTTTGTTCATTTTCTTAAACATTTATACCGGGTCTTCAAGAGGTATCCCTCATTACCCGTTATTTTTCTTTATGTGCTCCAATATGTTCCTATGTGACTTTTATGTCTTTTCTTCATGTATTTCTTATTTTACATACTTTTACATATTTATTTACTTTATGTTATTTTTTTTAATTTTATTATTAGGTGAATATTTTGTATTTAGATAGTGAATGTAATAGTTGAATTATTTTTCTTTCGTATTTTTAGAAAAAAATTGTGTATTTAAATAGTAAGTGTAATAGATAGGCCATTTTTACTTTTTGTTTTTCCTTTTTAAAATTGTAACTTAAACCCCCCCCGGGCGATGTAATAGTTAGGGTTTATTTGCTTTTGTGTGCTTACGTGTTTATTTGTTTTACCGCTTTCCTTAGGATCTGCATCTAGAATATTATATTTACTGTGCTACTTGCTCCTACGTGTTATTATGTGTCTTTATATGTTTACTTGCTTTCAATTCATGCTTTATCAGTTTTATTATTCCGTCACCACACTATTCCAACGCTAGTTGTGGCCTTATCACTTTCCTGCTAGTCCAAGGCTAGTGGGAATCCCTAGAAAGGGACTAATCCAATGCTAGACCCTTAGGTCATTTAGTGATTAGACTCACCACTTGCATCCTTTTTCATCTCATTTCACACACTTCTTTCTTTTCTAGGATTTTCCATTTTTGTGTGACTTTTGTTTATATTTTACTAATCTATTATCTATTTTTGACACATCTTCAAATGCATGACATTTAGGTTGCATCTCACTTAGAATTTAGGTCATTTTGTGTGATCTGACTAGAAATAGTCGCCTACTCACGTGGGAAGCGGTGGCGTACATGTCGTTCCCCCCTCCGTGAATAGAAACATTCAGTCACGAGATATTAGTCCCCGTACCCGTCATGTTGTATATCCACTTTCTTTCTTCACTTACTATATATTATTATTTTCTTTTCTTTTTGCATCGCATTTTGCATAGACACTCGTGACTCCCTTGAGGTCTCGATTCGGGTTTCGCAATTAATGCGATAATCCCAACCAAGCCTCGGCGGAACATGCCGACCCTTCTAATACTCACATTTAGACTTAAGATTTGCATTCATTTAGATACATCCGAACGCGATAGAACTTAGGGTTAATTTAGAAAATTTTGATTAAACCTCGCAATTAGCTTCGGCTAGATAAAAAAGGTGCCTTAAGCGCCAGCCTTTGCCTTCCCTTTCTTCCAATGTGACCCTCGAACCTTTTTCTCTTGTTTTTTCATAGACCAGAGTCAAAAAAGGGTTTTAAATATGTTTGTTCTAAAAATTTTCTTTTGATGAATTATTTTTCGGGTGACTTGGTACACCCTAACTCCATACCAAGTGGTGACTCCATTTCAAAATAAAACCCTTTTTCAAAATTAGTTGGCCAAAACTGTCGTGTTTGTAGTCCCGGCCTTGTTTTGTTTTGCAAAAAATATAATTTGTCAAAAATAACACTTTTTTCACTAAAAACTCAATTTTTCTCACACTTGCACAGTTTTTTCAAAAAAAATTTCTTTTCAAAAGGGTCTCGGATCGAATCGTCTTTTCAAGACGCGACAGTCAACAACCCCACCATTTGTCATTTCGGGACGCGACAACCTCGATAAGACCAAAGATGGTTCTAATCCAAGAACCCAAGAAGCACTCAGAGAGAGCTCTAAAAAACACATGTTGTTTTTCAATCAACAATAATCTATCTCATTAACAAATGAAACCAGCCCTTAAATAGGCATAAGTTGCATATTACAAATATGGAAAGAAAATCACTAGTAAAACTCTAACCAAAGTCAAACACTAGTTGTAACTTATCACGTTTAATGCTACTAATCAAAAGTTACAACAAATAAACTAAGTAAGACAATAAATCAAACACGTAAACAGATTCTAGGGGAAGGCCGCACCCAAGGCCACAGCACGGCCTTCCTTGCGACCTATATCAGAGGCTTCATCTCGCTTCATCTCGTCCAAAAAAAACTTTCTGATGAAGGCCAGTGACCAAGGCCGTGGCACAGCTTGAGGTGCGGCCTTAGTCAGAAGGTGCGACTCTCCACCTTTTGACGTGGTTTGGACACTTTGCTCATTCTCCTTTGATCCTCTATCAAGCCAACCATTGATAATTATCTTAACATAGCCATCTTTTTACTCACTCTTGATCCACAACCAATGCATAAGTCTCAAATAGCAACCACACACGTTTACTCCAATGATGATCAAATCCTCTTTAAATTCAAAATATGTTAAGTGATCATCAAATCCATGCTTAGCTTGCTTAACTTGCGTAGGCATTGGTAGGCGTGTAATTAGGTCTAAAAATATAGCAAATAATCCAATTATATCACACACAAATAATCAAGTTATAAAACCTAATTACCCTATATACTGCAAGTGCACAGATCGTATTGAGTATAGGGCAACAGGGTCGATACCACAGGGAAAAGGTTATTGAAGTACTAAGGTTTTATTGCTCACTTTATTATCTAAACAACCAATTAACAATGTGAAGAACAAAGTATAAAATAAACAACTAAACTAACAACTCCATAGAATAACAATATTGGAGAAAACTCGCAATCTTAAGACACTAGGGCATAGAGTTAACTAATGAGCAAACATATAAATGAAAAGATCAACTTCATGCTATTGGTTCTTGTCTTGGTTAGGGTCCAATCCCAATTATACTTAACCTTCACTCTCGTGACAAGTTAACGATTACCTCCCTACTAGTTCTTTCCTACTCTCGTGGTAAAGATACTAGTATTGGTTCATTAATCACATGAATTGCCTAATTGACCCACCTAGGAGCACCACTACTCTCGTGTGACATGCAACCTAGACTTCAGCTATTCCTTTTCCATTATCATTACCAACTCTCGTTGCATAATAACAACTATCAATTCATAGTTGGTGATCAAGCAACTACAAATCCATGCAAACCAAAATAGAGAACAAACAAGCACAAGATAACATGAATAATCATAATCAAGTCATATGCATGAAGCGATTAGTTTCCTCTAACCCTAGATTAACAATTTAGCAAGTACCCATGGTGGATTTTACATAAAAGATCAAAACTTTAATAGACAAATCCATATAAATCAAGAAAGAGACAAAAATAGAATAAAGAAAACTTATTGATTGATGAACAAGTTCAAATCTTCTATTCTTCCTCCAATCTTGATGTGTACAAGAGAATCCTCCAAATAGCACTATTCTATAGAGAGATTTACTAATCTAAAGGGGTGGCTCTCTCAAAGAGAGAAAATCTCTCTAAGAGAGACCCTTGCTATTCTATGCTATGCTCCGCTTCTCTCTTGCTATGCTATTCTACGCTTTCCACTTGTGTTTTTAGCACTCTAAAACCCTCTTAAGATGTATTCTCATCATCCACCAAGAGTATGAATTGCCCCCTTGAAAGATAGCCCCAAAGTGTCCTCAAAATCGTACGTCGTACGTCTGTGCCCCGAACCCGCGCCTGAAACCGCGGACAAGGATTAATAACTTTCTGACCGTACCCGCGGTGCGTACCCGCAGTGCGGATTCAGCCGCGTGTTCGGTCAGAAAGTTGGCCAAACTAGCTTTCAGTCTGAACATGAAAGTTATATCCCTTTGAGTTAGCTTTCCAAGAGCACAAAAATCAGGTCATTTGGAGTTGTGTACACAAAGATATGGCCAAAATATCGAGACTATGGTCGGAAGAGCATCGCTGCACAAGAATGCTTCAGTAATGTGGCAATTTGACATTGTAAACGTGAGAATCAAACTTTGAGGTCTTCATAAGAATTGTAGATAATTCTCTTAGCTTTAAATTGCTTCAAGAATCATCTCAATTCACTCTCTCTAGCTCCAAGTTCTGACCAAACTACCAAAACATGTCGGTGCAGTGAAATCCTTTCATCACCAATTCTTCTTCTATCGTTGCTTCATCATGCCACATCATTGGTCCTCTTCTCTTGCCACTTCTCATCAACTTCAAATCACATTTAATATCATCCCAATATGCTTCATTTGATCCAAAGTGATGATCGTTATAGCTAAAACCTACAAAATACAAAGAATTGCATATTAAACCACACATTTGCACATTTTAGCTACAAATTTAAGATTGGAAGAAATAGACATGAAAGTGACTATTGTTCATTATTTAAACCCTAAAAACTAGCATAAAATACTAATCTAGACACATTAAGAAATATGCAAACTAGACACTTATCAGGCATCCTTGGATTCACATCATTCCCTCCTTCCTCGTGAAGATTTGTCCTCGAATCACCTACAACATATAAATCAATATAAGTAATAATGGAATATCTAACCAAGCTAAAATACTCACTTTGTAATCTTAGACTGTAGGTGTGCGTATAAACATATTCAAAACAATCAAATCTACCTAGTAGGCATTGCACAACATAGTCCAAATTTCAATGAATCCTAAGCTATAAAACCCAAATACATGCACTAAAGAAGCAAAAATCGATTCATGTTTGAGAATAGCAAATGCTTCTTGATGCACATGATCTCTAAAAATACAAAAACATGACACATGTGTACTTGTTACACCAAACACACGTGACAAACATATATAAAAACAAGGCAAATATTGAAAATCAGAAACTAGATAAAACGACTCAATAAGATTAACCTGTAAATAAGGAATGAAACACAATGATGATGTAGAGATCAAGTCATTCATTAAATTGATAAACTCACTCCTATGAGTATAATCTCTAAATACATTGGAAACATAATAACACATAAGGACAAAGTAGCGACCAACTATGAAAAGACAATAAATTTGCAAAATTAGATAAATAACATGACTCACAACCAACCCTAGCAAGACGTGAAAAGGTAAGTACCTCATGAAATGAATACTCCAAAACACAAACTAAAAAAATTAGAAGATGGTTTTCAGACACAATCGAAACTATAAAACAGAATGTAGGTGCATGCAAGCACACTTTAACACAACCGATGTTCCATAAGGAATCATGTAAGTCACGATAAACTAAGATGCATGATGCACAATTATTAAAACCAATAATGACAATGTAACTCCCTAAAAGACCTAAGTCACAATTATAATGTAACTCGTGGCAGAATACTATATGCATTGCATGCTCAGTCACATTAACTCCATAGTCAAAATAAACAAATCTACTTATAAGCATACTTATCATTCACTAAAACATTGAAAGCATTACTTCCTCTCACAAGAAAGACTATAGGACAAAAAGCATGCTTACATGTAGACATCTTAACACTAATGACAGAATGTAAAGAGTCATCTGAACTACGATGAGATATTATGGGCAATGCAAAATTATACACACTACTACCGAAGTTAGAGTGAAGAAGATCATGCAAAGCTACACTATAAGGTAATTCACAAGTAAACTTAAAGCTAGAAAACCAGTGTACACCATGCCACCAATCAAACACATAATCTAATGACAAATTCTTAATAATGGCATGAGAACAAAATCTTCTTCCAACGTCTTTGTTAACAATCAAGTCATGTCCTTGCTCCTTTTGCAGCCATCAAGATGGGCATTGACAAGCAAAAACAAATTAGAATTTAGCACCTTTTTGCGGGGTTATGGCTGGGGGTATTGCTTCTTGCAAGATATCACCAAAACTCTACACAATGGGAACAAACACACTAGGGAAATATAAATTAAAAGAGTTAGTGAATGAATAAAGAGATTTCGGCCTCAAAATCAAAGCACTCCTTTCCTCACTTTTGCTATCTTCCACTCTCTTATCTTTTCCTTTTATCTCAGAACATTCCAACTCAATTTGTTTCACATGGCACTCGTTTTGTTTCTTCTCAATACTCACACTCTTTTCTTCTACACACTCTTCTTTTTCTGCACTTTTCTCCTTTGATTGTGTGCTCTTCCGTTCCCTCTCTTGGCACTCTTTTGCAATTCTCTCTTGATCTTTAGTAGCCTCAAGTGGATGATAAAGGTATTAGTATGAGTTTATGCCTACTCCATTTGAAGGAGACCCTATGACTTAGCTCATCATATATGGCTTGCTTATCACGTTGCCATGGATGCCCTAAGAGTAAATGACAAGTTTGTAGGGGCACTACATCACATAAAATCTTGTCATGATACTCTCCAATAGTGAAGTCCACCTCCACTTGCTTGGTAACCTCCAGCTCTCTATGGTCAGTCAACCCTCGTAGCTTGTATGGATTTGGATGTCTTGATGTAGGCAATCCTAACTTCTCTACAAATAAAACACTAGCCATGTTAGCGCAACTTCCAAGATTTATATACACACTACATAGTTTGTTGCTCACAATGTATCTAGTGTAGAATTTGCATTCAAGTTGTATTTCCTCTATGAACTCCTTCATTGGCAACTTATCTTCATGAACTCCTTGAACCCTCTTTTGGTCAGCAACACGAGCTTCATGTTGATCCGTAATCTGCTTCACACATTCATCCACAGTAGCCATGCTCTTCCCTTTTACAGCTGAAGCAATATCATCCATACGGGCATACATACACCTGAACTCATCTTGCATAGCCTTTATAGAGAACTCTAGGCTAGCAAACTTTTGCTCACTATGGTCAGACATTGTAATTTTACCTACAAAACACAGTTAGATATACCAGAGAATAAGAAATAAAATTATTCTCACACACTCCCTTGCTATTTTTCACTCAGCACTCGTGTTTCACACAAGATTAATTGGCTTTTTCCCGATGCTAATCTCACAACTAAGCCTCTTACCACTCTTGAGATATTTCCTTGTAAGCTCTTGACTGAAGAACCTACTCAATTTGGCTTACCAAGAGACCACTGTTAACCAAATAATAAGAGTAATAGGGAGATAGTTCAATAAGAAAGCTCAGAGTAGGTTTGATTCACAAGAATTCAAGAATGACTAAAGAATGAGATTTAGAATCAAGAAGACACAAATTAGGAGACCTAATGTGCGGTATCTTGTGTAGAAATCTTGATTTTCAAAACCTTCTTGAAGAAAAGATAATATTCTTGGGAAAACAAAAACTACTTTCCAAAATAATAAGCACACACACAAGACTAAAGCTTTCTTTACCCAAAAGTCACTACGCTTTCCTTTTTCTCCTTACACTAGCTAATCTCCTCAAATTTAGGACAACTACTTTTTAGGAAACAAGTAAACACTTCCTATAATTTCTCCAAGCACACAATCTTTTTCTTTTCTCTTTAGCACACCTTCTTATTTTTAAGGAAAGATAGAAATCAAATAGTTTCCTTCTTTTTTTTTTTTGGGTTAAATTGCTATTGCCTTAAAATTTGGGCCAAATTCCTACTTTTTCTCTTCAAGGAAACAACACACTCCTACAATTTCTCCACAATCCACGGCTCCCTTTCCCACTAATTGTGGACAGCTCCTAACTTTTCTCTCCCAAATGATGCTGCCTCCTGGTTTTCCTCCAACAATCACACGACTTGCTCCTATATTTTCTCCCAAAACATGTGAAAAGAAAAGGTAACAAATCAGCCACAATTCTAAGGATTTTGGAAAGCTTGTAACAAGTCTTGATAAGGATCAAAACAATTTTGAACACTCCAAAACACCAAGAATCAAATCTGGACATAATGTACAAGGCTTTTCCTATTCTTCCTTTGCAGGCCTCTTTCCTTCTTTAATTCTTTTGTGCACGGCTTTTTTTTTTTTCTAACATGCACACCTCTTTTTTTTTTTTTGTTAAGGAAACATAGATATCCCACAATTTAAACATCCCATAAAACTCAAACAAACCAAGCAAAATTCACAGATGAACAGTGATTTTTGGTGAATAGTGATGTTACAGTACTGCACTACAGTACCAATGAATAGTACACGAATAGTCTTTCTTCTTCTTTTTTTTTTTTTTAACCACAAATAACACAAACACCACAACTTTCCTGAAGATCTCAGCCCTCTTGAAAATTGTTTTTACACAAGAATAGTGCAATAAATTTAATTTAAAAAGAATATCAATAATTGTAAAATAAAAAATGTTAAAGTTTCTTATAGGCATAAAAATAATGCGTATCTTAAACAAACAAAATAAAAATATGATATATTCTAATGCAAAGAATTTAGGGCAATTAATATTATGACGTCTAAATATGATTATACCAAATATTAAAAAAAAATAATAGACATTTTGGGTTACCAAACACTGGATCAAAAATTTTTTTCCAGACCATTTTGAGTGGAAAAACTTTTCAATTTTGAGCTATTCTAATATACCAAACGTGGGATTATACGTTAAAGTTGTTATATGACATTTCAAATTCAAAATTTCAAAGTCGTGCCTAATTTGAAATGTAACAATAAAGTCTTTAAAAAAAATTTAAGATTGAACTAGCGATATTGGCAGAGCAAGCAAATATGAGTTGCCAGAAACAAATTTTAAATAAAAGGACAACCTTACCTCTCTTTAGCCAAGGTGAGGCTAACAGTTACTAGCAGCCTAATGCCACCCAAAAAATTCTAGCCGACGTCAAGAACCGTAATTCTCAGTTTTCCCTTTTTTTCTTCTCCTCATCTCTCCTTTACTGATGCCACTGCTAACTCCTCTCTCTCTCTCCTTCTCAATTAGTCCTTACCCACAACCTGACAATCGTAGTCCTAACTTCAAAATATTTTGTCTCCCTGATAGCTTACCCAATTCAACCGTTGATCTATCAAAATTCACCATGTTTTTTAATTTCATTAAGGGGAAACTCAAGTTCTGTTTTTTTTTTTTTTTGTTTACTATATGAAGTTTCCCAAGTTCTCAAATTCAATAAAATTTTGGCATTTTCTCCAATTGGGCATCATCAGTTTTGGATCTTTTGAGATGAATTTGAGTAAAGACTACAATTTTGGTTGATGATTTTTGGGATCAGGAATAGGCGGCAAGGAGGAGTAAGGAAAAGGAAAATGGAGGTTAGATCAAAGAATTGCGAGAAGCGAGTTCTGATAAAGATAAAGGAAGATAACAAGGGCCAAGTGATTTAGATAACTCCAGATCTTGTTTGCAAAGGATGTGTTCCAGATCTTTAATATGGACTTCGCCCAATTAATGACGGTTGATTTAATGAAGGACAAAATTGTCTTTTAATTCAAAATTTGCTTTCATAGCTAATATTTGCTCTAACAGCCTAAGATTGCCATCATTATTCTTTAAAATCTCTTGACGAAATGGCAATTTTAAAGTCGCTGTACTTATTGGTAACTTTGAAATTGAATGTCTTTAAATCTGCTAGAATGGTTACAACTTAATATAGTTGAATGATGTCTTTAAAATCACTACGCTAGATTGTATAGTCTCTACCGTAAAAAGTTGGACCATCTTGAAAATTATGAGTAAAAAATAGATTATCTATATAATTCACCCAGGTGTGTCAGTTAGGCTTAGGTAATATTCAACACATTTACTATACCCTACCTTTATTTATTTATCTATTTAGTAAGGGTAAAGCAGTCACGGATAAATAGGTTAGAATTTGATCCATTCACGATTTACTAATTTTTCACGAATAAAGGGGTCGCAGTGGCACCTTTTTTTTTTTTTTTTTTTTGGGGGTTAAATTTTGCTTTGAGAAGATGGGAAGATTAACAACACTCTTGCTCAAACTACAATACGTAGCAAAATTGGAAGAACTTGGCAATTAAAGACTGAAACAATAGTGGGCAGGTTTGGAGAAGCGGTACTTATGCTTTCCATCTTTCCAGCACAAACATTCTCCACTTTAAGAGGGACAAGGATAACACGTTCACCTTGAATTCCTTAGCTAATAGATCAAACATATTACATGAGAGATATGTAGACAAAAATTCAAGGATCTTTTACTTGGCTAGTGCCACTTGATATTAAAACATAATACAATTAAGATTATAAATAAGTTTGGATTTTCTTTTCCTTTTCTATAATTTCTGGTGCAAGGTGGGAAAGATGAAAGGATCGAATAGGATAAAAATGATGCACAATTTAAAAGGCAGCATCAACTGGATCATAAACAAAATTTGGTTACTGGAGGCATCATGCCCCAGATTTGGTTTCTCGTAAGTGCATGCTTTCCCTGAATCATCACATACGGAACAAGGCCAAGTCTGACACATGAAAGCCACAGATAAAACTCAAACAATACAACTCCATCAATAAGAAGGAAAAAGAAGATGGATAGTCTCATTGCTAAAAACCTACAGATATTACATTCTTTTTCCAACAAGGGCATGTAAATGTAGCAATTGTCCACGCCTGATTTTTGAGGCTTGATGCACAAGAAAATTACGAGCTCAAAAAGAGGTGATCAAATATTTGGAAGCTTTGTGCTCAATTTTAAACAAGGACGGACGTGCACACCCTTTTTGCATTGATGAGGGATCGCAAATACGACATTAGGTGACTGTCTGGACTAGGGCTATTCAAAAAGAACCGAAAAATTGAAAAAATCGAGAAAATCGATTCGTCCCGAACCGAAAAAAGAGGGTAACCGAACCGGTTACTGATATCGAGTCGGAAAGCGGGCCGGTTCATAAATGAAGCGGGTCAGGTAGCGATTCACATCCTTGTAAACCGGCGGGTACCCGAACCAATCCATAGTAAGGGGTAGTTTTGTCATTTTGGTATGTGATATTATTTTACTAATTCATTGTTTTAGTTTTTGATTTATTTTATTGTTACTACTAAGTTGTGCTTCTATTTCATTCTTGATTGATAAACATTTGACTATTTATTTTATTATTTGGATGTTCATTTGACTATTTATTAAGTATTTTTTATTTTTATAGCTAATTGAAATGTGATAATGAAGTTTAAAAAACTAAGTGTCTATATGTTTATTTAGTTTTTTGTTTTTTGGTACTTTGAAAATTACAGTTTTATGATGTAATTTAACTTTAAAATCATTGATACTTGTGTTACTAGTAATTTAATGATGGTTTACGATTTTTCTTATTTTATTTTTTATTTTAAAAATACTGATAAATTATGAATGGACCAGGTTCGGGTAACCGGTCTATCCGAACTGGTTTTGCGGGTAATCGGAAGACGGGTACCGCTATACGTGAACCGGTTCATGGTTCGAAATTCTACCGAACCGGTAGGATCGGTTTGGTTCAAAGTTTTTGTTCATAGACCGGGTATCCGGTCCATGAACACCCCTAGTCTGGACCAATCATGCCAAGTAATAGGAGCAAATTCGGATTATCCTTGTCCCTCTCTAGATATTCCCTTTTAATCAAATCTTCAATCCTCTTCTTGATTGCCTTGACGTCAGGCTGTGGATTACAATTAGTAAAACTGAGAATAACACTTTACAAGCTCCAAGGATACATATTAAGGGAGAGAAAGAACATACCTTAAACATGCAGCCCAATTGTTCAACACACTCCACAGCAACTGCTGATAGCCCAAAACTTTCTCACTCTTCATGATACGGACAATCGATGCATCAATAGCATATCGCCTGTCCTTGTCAACATCCTTGATTACTTTTTTCTTCTCATCCACGGGAGGGAGAGGGATCTGAATATTCACAGAAGATACTTTACCACCAAGAACCCAGAATAATCTAAAGCATATGTAATAGTCAACAGTATTCTTGTCCAAAAGAAAAGAATACCTTGATTCTCTTCATTTTGTTGGTGAACTTTGAATTACACTCAAAGACATCTTGTAGGAGAATTTATTGCTCCTTGTTAAGAATTTTATATTTGGCACACGAAAGGGATTACAGCAGTCTCACAACTTCATCATTAGTAAGGTTTAACTGTTCTGTTAGTAATTTCAACTCTTTCATTCATCTCGAATAAGATTTTTACCTCATAATCGTTTTATCTGATCAATTCTGTGTAGTATGTTAATTTTGTATCATCCTGTGGTTGTGCGAGAATCGTCAAACATGTGAACAAAAAATATGTTTCGTTTTTGCAAGTGCTGCTGTGAATAAAAGATTAGAAGTGTATAACTTTTTAAATCTAAATAATTTAGTACATAAAAAGATAAAAATAACAAAAAATTAGTCAAATATACAAGATCTATTAGAAGAGTAGATGTATTAAATACTAAAATTAATTGATGATTAGTTACTTTTATATATTATAAACATTTTTAAGAACAACATTATAATATTTTTTCAGTGTGATGTATGCAAGATTTATAAGCGATTGAAAAATAAAATAATGATTGGAAGATGTGTTTAAGGAATATACTCCAAAAATTTCGCTCAAAATAATTCTATCCGAATAGAGTTATTACTACAGGCATTATGATTTTAAAAGTCACACCGTATGACTAAATTACTTATTTAATCTCCCCAAAGTAACTTTTTTTTTCTTTAATTAACTTTCCAAAGTAATTTTTTTTTTACTTGATTCTATGGTCTAGGAATAATTATAATTTGGGAGTCACAGACTTTTAATATGAATAAACCAAAGTAATTTTTTTTATTTTTACTTGATTCTATTGCTTAGGAATAATTATAATTTGGAAGTGACAGACTTTTAATATGACTAAATTAGGTATCCAATTTCTCCAGAGTAATGCTTTTATTTTTTTCTTATCCCTATTGTTTGAATAGCTAGATGCTTAATCAGTGATTTTAGAAGTTAAATATTTCTAGTATAAGTAAATCACATATTCAAATTTTCACCCTCTTTTTTTTTTTTTTATATGAAAAGAAACTTCATTAAGATGAAATAGCAGAAGAATCTGTAAGAAGCAAAGGTACAAGAAATTCAGGAGGTTCCACCTGCCAACTAGCATTTACATTGTGAAGTTTTGCATATTGAGCTAAGTGGTGAGCTACCTCATTTTTCCTTCTACCTATCCACCTTACTTCTACCGAATTGAGAGACTTAATCACGTCTCGCAATTGGGCAACCAAATTTCCCACATGCGAGAAGTCAGCCCCTCTCTGCTTCACCTTATTGATCACGCTAGCTGCGTCCCCTTCAATAATGGCTGCACCCACTTTCAGATGTTTATAATGCAATATGGCCTCCCTAAGTGCGATTAATTCCGCATGTTGAGCGTCTACAATCCCGTTAAAAACTCTCGTGCATGCGGAAATGCATTGTCCATCAGCATCTCGTGCAACAATTCCTACTCCTATGCGCATGAACTGCACCGAGACAGCAGCATCAAAATTGATCTTTATGTGGTTTACTGGTGGGGGTATCCAATGCTCCACAGGTCGAAGATTACCTGATAGATACTCCACTTCCAATAGCTTTCCTGAACTCCTCAAGGATTGTCTGGCCCATCTGTACCATTGTTAAAGGATCTGCATTGATAAAATCATGGACTTTTCGGTTCCGTGCGTTCCAGATTGTCCAACACAACACGATAAAAAATTCGCAGTCATCATTTTCCCACTGATTCAACACCTTCCAAATCCATTCGATTGCGTTATTGTCATGGAGAGCTTCAAGTCTACTGGTGAAGTAGCTTAAAGCCCACACTTGAGAAGCTACTGGACAGTGAAAGAATATGTGATACAGATCTTCCTGAACGTAGTTGCAAAAAGGACATTGGGTGTCAACTGGTACCTTCTTTTTACAGAGATTGGATAAAGTAGGCAGGAAATTCTTTAATAAACGCCAGACAAATTGCTTGATTTTATTAGGGATCGATAAATTCTAAACTTTCCTCCACTTATGCCTTTGATCACTGCTAGAAGTAGACGCAGCTTGGTGACCCCTTCCTGTTAATCCAATCTCCATAATAGCTCGGTATGCACTCTTAACTGTAAAAACACCATGCTTTGTATAATGCCATACCCAAACATCCTCACTTTTTTCAACACAACCCAGGGGAATAGATTTAATCAAAGATGCTTCCTCAGGCCAGAAAATGGCGTCGATCAAATCAGAATTCCATGACGAGGATGCCACGTTTATTAACTCTCCTACCTTCGCTTCAGGATCGAGTAGTCTATTTGGTGACATGATTTTGAAGGTGTATGGCCTAGGGAGCCAAGGGCTATGCCAGATAGAAATGTCATTCCCTGAACCAACTCTCAACCGACATCCCACCTGGAGAACTTTGATTGCTTCATGGATACCTCTCCATGTCAGGGATGGTCGATGCCCCAATTGTGAAGTAAATAGGTCTTCATTAGGGAAATATTTTGCTTTAAAAACCTTCGCCAACATGGATTCTGGCTGTGTTAAAATTCTCCAGGCTTGCTTACTAAGCAAAGCCAAGTTGAACGCTCTCATCTTTCTAAAACCCATCCCGCCCTCTAGCTTTGGCAAACACATATTCTCCCAGTTATCCCAATGAATTGAATGACCCGTTTGTTTGTTGCTCCACCAATAATTCGCCATCAGTGATTCTATACTATGGAGAAGATTATCTGGAAGTTTGAAGCACGACATGGCATAGGAGGGAATAGCCTGGATTACTGCCTTCAGAAGTATCTCCTTGCCAGCCCTTGAAAGGTGCTGCTCCTTCCACCCATTAAGCTTCGCCGCAACTCTCTCTCGTATAGATGCAAAGACTGTTGATTTTGATTTCCCAACAACTGATGGTAATCCCAGATACTTGTCATGGGCGTCTGCAATTGGTATATTCAAAAGAGAAGCTATCTCAGTCTTCACCTCTGCTGGGGTGTTTTTGCTAAATACAACAGTTGACTTCTCAAGGTTTATGCATTGGCCTGAGGCTAATTCATACAACCTAAGAATATGCTTAAAATTTGTGGCCTCCTCGATAGTTGCTTTTCCGAAAAGCAGCGTGTCATCGGCAAACAACATGTGCGAAATAGGTGGAGCCTGAGTAGCAACTTTGATTCCTTTCAACTTTCCACACGTTTGAGCTTCCTGCAAAAGATTAGAGAATGCTTCTGCACAAAGAATGAAAATATAAGAGGAAGAGTGGATCCCCTTGCCGGATACCTCGACTAGGGGATAAACTACCAAACTCAACACCATTGATAAGGAATGAGGAAGAGACCGTAGAGATGCAAGTTAAAATCAGATTAATGAACGTAGGAGGAAAGCCCATTTTTTGCATTAACTTGCAGACAAACACCCACTCTACTCTATCGTAAGCCTTGCTCATATCCAATTTGATTGACATGAGGCCCTCAGCTCCCCTAGTTTTGCTTTTTAAGAAATGGTGGATTTCATAGGCAACCAGAACATTATCAGTAATCAAACGGGCTGGAAACAAAAGCACTTTGAAAATCAGATACAATTAGAGGAAGAATCGGACGTAATCTATTAGCCAAAACTTTGGATCCTAATTTATAGATTACATTGCAAAGACTAATGGGACGAAATTGAGTGATTGAGCTTGGGACTTGACATTTGGGAATTAACACAATATGGGTAAAATTAAGATTTGTGGCAAGCTGACCTGTATTTAAAAAACTTAAAACAGTACGAGTAACACTATCTCCTACGATGTGCCAATATTTTTGGTAAAATATGGGACTCATGCCATCCGGACCTGGAGATTTGTATGGATGCATTTGAGACAAGGCAGATGTTACCTCAATAGCTTCGTAAGGTCTGCTCAAGGATGCAATCATATCTGTGGTTATTCTACCTGGTATACGCTCAAGGACAGCATGAAGATTATCATTCGAGGGATTAGACGATGTAAACAAACTTCCAAAATAAGTAGATAATATCTTCTATCTCTACATCCTTCTCACACCACTTACCCTCATTATTTTTCAGGCCCACAATCATATTATTTTTCTTTCTGCGAGTAGCACTAGCATGGAAAAACCGTGTATTACGATCCCCATCCTTAAGCCATTGAGACTTTGCCCGTTGCTTCCACATTAAGTCCTCAGTATCTAGAATAGTCTCCAACTAGCCTCTCCACTTCGAAAATATCAGACCTATCAGAATTAGGTTGATCACTCCTACACCACTGTTGCAATTGTTGCCTCAAACAGCTAGCTTTCCTTCGGATATCTCCAAAACTTGATTTACTCCATCGCACAAGATCCAGCTTACAATTAGCTAATTGATCCTCAAAGTTAAGCGTATCCCCCGCTGATTGAGTCCAGCTCTCCTTAATAATTTTTTCGCACTCTTCAGACTTAACCCACTATGGCTTCAAATCTGAACTTGCTACGTTTTAATCTAGCTTGACCTATTCCTGCTCTTCTTTTCAGTTGGATATATAGAGCATCATGATCAGACTTGTAAACAAAATGGCTGAATGACGGTAGCTTCCGAAAATAAACGACTCCATTCTGGGTTCGAGCAAACTCTATCAAGCCTCGCTCTTTCTTTATTCGGGTTGTCTCGAGAATTGAACCTAAGTAAATGGATAACCTTCATATCCGATATCGAATAGGTTGCACTTACTAATAGCCTCCTGGAACGAACCTAGTTGCCATGGACTCCTTACTGCCATACCCGAGTATTCAAAATGTGACAGAACCTCATTGAAAGTCCCCCATACATAACCATGGGACATTCGGTAAATTATCTAAAGACTTAAAATTTTCCCATGATTGCCTCCTCTTTGCTTTGTTAGGTTCTCCATAATATCCTGTAAGTCGCCATTGTACCGTTGATATGGGAAAAGTAACCATCGAATCAATGTGCCTTTTACTGTAACTTCTGAGATTAAGAACCACGTCCTTTTGCCATAATAAAGCAAGCCCCCCTGATCTCCCTTCTCGATTCACAGAAACTCCAAACATATTGAGTGAAGTACTTGAGTTGTTCAATCACTTTCGAACTGCACTTCGTTTCGGCTAAAAAAATAACCAGTGGGTTTCTTGGTTCGGATTATCTCCTTTAGTTCACGAACTGTCGACCGGTTCCCAAGCCCCCGACAGTTCCAGGATAAGAGACTCATTGTTGTCGGCGGGACTGATGAGAATCAGTCTCCGCCGCTGGGACATTGCTGGCTTTCCTTAGAGTTAAGTTGTGATTCAATACCCTTAAACTTTTTTGGAAGACAAGCTGCATTTTGTCAAGGTCATACTCATCGTAGGGAAAAACTCGTTTGGAACTTTGGCAAGTGATATCCTGCACGTCCAGTGTTAAAGGTCTAAGTGCAGACTTCCTTTTCCACGTTTTGTTGCCTCTAAGTGTAGATCTCTTCGAGGGCAAGGATTGTGGTCTGTGGTTTTGTTGGTGGGATGTGTTGTAGATGGTTAGGGAAGGTTTGTGTGAGGGGAACGTCAATGAGGAAAATATCTGAATTACTATGGGGTTGGGCAAGGGAACTTTTAATAAGAGATAAGTTGGAAATTAACGATGAAGTTCCCTGTTTCGATGAGGATTCAAATTGAAAAGAGGTGCCATGATGAAGGGGTTCTGTCTCTATCGAAATTTCAGATGCTAAAGTTGTTGTTGGAAATAGGACTCTTGGACGGATTGCGAATATGGGATGCCTCAGATTGATTAAAAATCACATGGGTTTTGAAAATGGGATCTAGGTGTAAGTTCTTGGTTGCATGGATAGGAAACACGTGAGTCATCTCTTGCTTGATTAGTCTCCAATTGAGATTGGGAGTTGAGTCTGCTTGGTTGTTGCAATGATATTCCCGAATCCTGAGCAATCATCTCATCCAGTTTTTCAAAAATATTCTGTTTCCCATTATCAGAACTAGATGCAGTTCGGCCTTGTAGCTCCAGTCTTGAATCCTTATCGGCTACAACAACCTGTCTTCCTCCTAAGTCGGAGGTAGTTGGGATTTTCGGGTTGGCTTCAGTTATCGTCGTGGTAACATCCTTTGACGGGAAAATGCGTTTGGCACCACCGGCGAAAGACTGAGCTCTAAGCCAACTATCATACTGTTTCATGGATGACTGCATGCCTTCAGAAGTCCATCTTTGATCACATTCTTTCTCCCCATGACCAATCCTACCACAAAAGTAGCAAAAATTCGGTAATCTTTCATATCCGGAAAAAGATCTTATGCTCATTCCCATTGAATGTGAACTTCATTCCTCTCATGAGCGGCTTTGTAATGTCGATATTAACTCTGACTCGCAAAAATTTCCCCCATGCTATGCCATCTTGATCACCTTCTGCTTCTAAAAACATTCCCATGTAATCACCAATAACTTTGGCTGTTGCAACATTCATTCGGTTAAGAGGCAAATTATGAACCTGTATCCAGAAAGGACTCCAAGTGAATGAAATATCTGTTGTACAGACTTCACCATTATATTCCTGCAGATTGAGGAGATGCTTATCGAATGACCATGGTCTACCCGCCAGTACCCTGTTGCGGTCTCCTCCATTCTCGAACTGAAATAAAATAACTTCATCACTTAAAATTTTACCAACCATACCTGCTTTGAGATTCCACACACCCTTCATTGTAGAGATTAAAGCCGTTAGATTAACCTGTTTAGGACTATACACCTTTCCTAGCAAACATAAATCACCCTTCATCCTGGTTGGAATATCCTGTATATCATCTCCAATTATTGCAACTTCTTCCATCTCCGAGAGAGTGAGTTTGTCCCATAATCTTTCTATTTCCTCGGCCATACTCAATACCAGGAAAGAAAAGCTGATTTCGTATTCGCAACCAAGTAGGATAAGTCACAGATATGATTCAACCTTGGACAAAACCTTGCAAAGACAATGGAAATAAGACAAGTTAGAAACAACGAGATTGAGAGAAACAGAGGATAAGAGGAAAACAAAATAAGAACATAACGTTACTACAGGGATTCGTTATAGGAAACTAGAATGCAAAAGAAAATAAGACTTCAAGAAGAAGACCCATGCTTGCATAAGCAAGGAAGAGACCCATAGGGAGAACACCACGGGACTAAATGCTGCTTTTTTAAATCATGTAGAAATACCCAAGATAATCTTTTTTTAGTATATATAAAAATGTTGAACTTTATGCATTACTATTAAGGTTACAATAGTTTCATAATTCCCCCTCATTTTTTAGATATTATGTGCTGATTTTGGGAGTTACAGATTTCTTATATGACTAAATCACTTGTAATATCCAGAAATAACGTAATCTATCTTTCAAAAATAACCATTTTATTTATCCTTATATTTTCCAAGTTTATTTATCCTTATATTTTCCAATTTAGGAATTGCTCTTATGGATAGACATTTAAATATCCTTTTAAAAATAATAAGGATTGTATAGACAAGAAATCTAAATTGTTTATCCAATTATTGAATCAAGAAGATCAGACGGTTTCAATCTAGGAATAGCAGCTCATATATAATAGCATATTATAGATATTTAAGTATCCTTCTAAAATAATTAAATTTGTATATACAAAAGATCTAAATCGTTTATTAAATTAGATTGAATGGCTGCCATCAGAAGTAACGTCCTCGAGTGGTAATATTTAGATTTGTTAGGTCGTTATTAGGTCGTTAGAAAAGTAACCTTAAAAAGGCTATCTAGGTTCCTCGGTGTAGCAGGATTAAAAACATCAAACATTCAATCATATTTAAAGTCATTATTCCATTTAAAGTTACCTTGATCTTCCTCATTTTGTCACTAAACTTTGAGTTGAACTCAAGAACATATGTAGGAGAAACTGTTTTTGTATTAGGCTCTTTATTAAGAATTTTATACTTGCAGAGAAATGCAGCAATCGCACAATTTCATACAGTTTAGTTAAGTCATAATTTCTTGAATGATGGGAATGATAGGAAAATCCCTCAATAAATATCCAAAAAAGTGACATAAATATGAAGAACACCTTTCGAGGATACAATTTGAATGAAAATGGGATGAATTTGATTAGATGAAATTGAAGGCTGCAAGGGAAAAGAATGAGTGAAGGTTGCAAGGGAAAAGAATGAGTACAAAGGAAAAGATTAATTCCAAAAATCAAGACTGATTACAAATTTTTTCCCCCTTCTCTTTTTATTGCTAACCTTCCCAACTAGCCCAACTTCTTGTAACTAACTCGTAACTAATCTTTAACTAACTTTCCTCCTAACTTTTACCTCCAATTTTCCTGAGCTCATTTTGACTGCTAAGCTGGATCTGACTTGGAAAGTTGCTGACTTGGATGCTAATCTGGAAAGCTCTCGTATCAATTCTCCCTCGCTGAGACAGTCCTTGTCCTCAAGGACTAAATTGTGGAAACCTCATGTGTAAGTCATACCAGTATTCCCGTGTTGCATCTTTTGGGAAGGAGTTGCACCATTGGGTTAATACTCTGCTCTGTTGCCTCGCTTAACAATGCATTTTCTTCGTCAAAAAGGAAACATGAAAAGTAGGATGTCTTCTAGGAATGTGCAAGTAGCTGCAATTGATAGGCCACCTTCACTATTCGTGCTATTATAGGAAATGGACCAAAATATTTGGTAGAGAGTTTCTGGGAGTGATGAGATTTGATAGAGTGCTGTTTGTAGGGCTGGAGTTTGACATACACCAAGTCGCCCACTTGAAATCCCCTTTCACTCTTGTGCTTATCAGCTTGTTGTTTCATCTTATTTTGAGCTCTGTGGAGATTATGTTTGAGAAGGTTCACAACTACTACTTTTGCTGCTAAACTCCTATCTATTGCATCTACTGAAGACATTCCATGGAGATAAGGGGAGTAATTTGGAGGAGGTTGCCCATAAACCACCTGCTATGGAGTTGTGTTAATGGCAGTGTGGTAGCTGGTATTATGCTAATACTTAGCGAGAGGTAACCATGATACCAATTTCTTGGATAATCACTGGTCATGCATCTTAAATATGTTTCTAGACATCTGTTAACCACCTCAATTTGGTCATCTGATTGAGGATGGTAAGCTGATGATGTGTGCAGAGGTACTCCCTGGAGCTTAAAGAGCTCTTGCCAAAACTGATAAATATGGGGTCTTTATCTATAAACCTGATCCAAGAATACTTGAGCCATTGTCATAGCTGAGTAAGGGTGGGAGAGAGCCATAAAATGGGCACATTTGCTAAGTCTGTCATCTACCACAAAGATGACTGACTTCCCTTGAGACACAGGCAGCCCCTCTATGAAATCCATCGGATATCTCCTTTCATATTAGTTCTAGGACTGACAGTGGTTGGAGGAGACCTAGGTATGTTGAATTGTCTAGCTTACTTCTTTGACAGGTGTCACAAGCAGCCACCACTATAGCTACATCCTTGTACATATGTTTCCAATGGAAGATCCCTTTGAGTCTTTTGTAATTTGCAAACACCCCTGAATGTTCCCCATTGGAGTGCCATGCCATAGATTAATAATCTTGGTTCTCAATGAGGGCTTTGACCCAACAACTGGCCTTCCCCTCTTCCTAAGTTGCTATTGGTCCCAAGTATAGGCCCTATATTGTGAATCTCCTCCTAGGCCTGTCAATGGGCCTAGGTCCCAACTCGGATCCGCTCTTTTCGTCTAGGTCTGGATAAGGGAATAATTTCGTTTACCCGGACCCAGACCTAAATAGTTCTAAGAAAAAACAGGTCGGGTATGGTAGAATCTGTTCCGACCCAACCTAGACCTGGACCCATTTTAAAATAAATAATAATGAAATATATATATATGTATTTTACTTTTTACATTATCATATTTGTCCCAAAAAAACCCTACTTCTTCTTCTGGCCGACAACAACTGACATCGCATTCTCCGCACTCCCCTCTCTCACTCTCCAATTTCTTCCACAATTTCACTCCCCCTCTCTCACTCCCCTTATCTCTTCCACAATTTCTAGACCCACTGAGATCGCTTTTGCTTCTATTTCATCTGTTGGTTTGCTTCTAGCTTCTGTTGCTGGTGGTCTTGCAAGTATAAATCTAGGAATCTTTAGTTTTGTTGTTTTAATTGATTTCTACTACTGCTTCTTCGTTTTTAATTTTTGTGGGTTTTGTATTTTATTTTCTTGAAGAGATTCTGTATTTTTTAAATCACATTTTGGATTATTGGAAGAACATATAAACATCTGATCTCTGGCTTTGGAAGAGTGTGTTCCTCTTAAAAGTCATTTGAGACAGAACACGAAATTTGTCAATTTCCCGAATTATAGTTCATCTGACAAGGGGTAAAAAAGAATAAAAAAAGAAAAAAAAATCAAAGGAAGGAAATGAGAAAGAAAACAACTTTTATACTTATATTTGCCCCCTTTTTTTTTCTTCATTTAGATTTTCTTTCCCACTAAAGATATTCGTCGAAAACTCCCATGAGTCTTTTTTTTTTTTTAATTGGCTAACCCCGTACACGGGGAAGGGCACCACTCCTCAAATTTTATTAATAATTAAAATAGGATATGTACAAGAATTGGAGGGGGGCCAAAGCCTGACCTCCAAGTGGGATATACAGATGTGATATAAAGAAAAGCAAAATAAAATAGGAGTACTACTCCTTTACATTAATGCATCTGAAGGAAGGGAAAACCAGTTCTATCTAATGTTACTAGTCTATTAATCTCAGAGGGTAATTGAGTCTGTGTAAAAATGTGAAAACTTGTAAGAGGTAATGATGCAAGACTATCAGCAACTTTATTAGCTTGACGATATATATGCAAAATGGATGCCTGAAGAGTAGCCAGTAAGTGTCGAATACGTGAAACTGAAGCACATAAACCCCAACTTCCTTTCTGTTGACTCTTTACTAAAGACACTAGTGAAAGTGAATCCACTTCAACTAAGATATTAGATAATCCGTGTGCTGCAACCAGTTCCAACCCAGTTAAAAGTGCTCTTGTCTCTGCCTCTAATATGGTAAGTTCACCAAATTCCTTATAAAATGCAAAGATCACTTTCCCAGTATCATCACGTAAAACCCCTCCTCCTGTACATTTATGATTATCCACAGACGCATTAGTGTTTAATTTGTAGAGCCTATTCGGAGGTTTTTCCCATGCAATTGGTATAATCCGATGTTTGGGAGGATCACGAAATCTGAAATACTTAAGTAGAATTGAGTCTCCAAAGCCTGCCCTCCTATTGAACACAACCGAAGCACCAAACCTTTGTAGAAACCCATCAATATTATAAAGAACCATCTTCTTCAATAGTCTAACACCCTCATATCTTCCTTCATTCCTGTGCTCTCCACAAAAACCAAAGGACTACTATAGGAATGATGTACCAAATGTTAGGACCTAGCCTTTGTTGGTGTGTGCATAAACCAATGCATTAAAGTGAAGGTTCGAGCCACTGATTTAATTAACTTAATTTAGTTGAGGTCAAAGTAAACGAGAGAATGAACCATGCCATGATCACAGATCAAACAAGCTCAAGAAGTCATTGCCTCCATTCAATTTTATGCATGCCTCATTTGTCTATCTTTTAGAACTTAATTTTTAATGCGTTACAATGAAGCATGAATTATTTAGTTCTAACACTTCGTAGGGTAGTAGCTGTATAGTGTGCATAATATTGTTGATTCCTAGAAGTTGTTTGGTCAAAATTTACACGAATTTATTAGCTCGATAATTGATTAAATATCCACAGAATTAGGGAGGAAGCACCATGAGAACTGCCAAATTTGTCATATAAGCTTCAAAATTGCATGTCAAACTCTGCATCTATTGACTCACATCATAGAATTTAGATTTGACTCCAAAGCCATAGAACGTGGAGGATTCATATGTTTAATTTAGTTAATTTCAGCAGCTTCACACAATGTTTGACTTTGTTATGTCAGCCTATCATACCTAGCAGACTTTCTCTAGGTATTCATTGCTTTGATGATCAGCTACTTAAAAGTCAAAACATAAATAATTGAAAGAAACAATTAGCATTCCCAAGATGTTCAACAGAACCAGTTGAAAACCAACAACAATAAAATCTCACGAGGCTTCGTCTTCTTCAAAAGTCTTAAGTTCTAGATGTGTCTTATGTTTAACATCTAGACATGTGATTCTACTTCCCAAAAAAATGCCATTATTGCTTACATAGTGTATGTAGATTCGGTAATAGTGTAATGAAATGCACTTTGAATTGTATGATTTTTCACTATGCTATCATTTTGATTTTGGTCATTGTCATTTTAATGTCTATGCATCCTACTACTTGAGATATCAAACACTTCCTTCTCAACATAATGGATTAGATATCTAAATCTTATAGAGACTTGTTGGATTCTTGATTGAGGTGTCAAATTTTTGCTAATTGAAGAGGGATTTAATGACGTGTTTGAACTTAAAATGATGCTGCTTTTTTTTTTTTTTTTGGAGAAAAATGCTGCAGCTTTAATATGCCTCGGATGGGGAAAAAAATGGTCCTCACTTCTTAGAGATAAACTGCAATTATGTGAACCTTTAGCATTCTATGTCCCTAGGTTCCAATTATAAGAAATCTTCATTTTAGGAGCATTATTTAAATCAGGAACAGTTGTGAAGCTGATAATGAAGAAATGTCATCCATGAAAGAAGATGAACTATCATATTATCTTTTTTGATTCCAAAGAAATTGACCCCAAGAATGTATTAAGACAACTTTCTAAAAGTTAAAATGATCTTTTGTATTATGGGAATGACTTATTGATAAACTTGATCACGTCAAGCTTTGATTGAATTGATGGCTTGCAAGAATAAGCTATCCACTTTATGTACGTTTGTTATTTTAGTCTACACAAGTTACTAGCCTATCATTGCTATCAAATTATGTACCAATTTCTTCATTAGTTTGTGGACAAGAATCTTAGAATATGTTACCGAGCTTATTCTTTTAAACTTATTATATCAATTCATTTGGTGTTTTGGTTTGCAGGATGTCATCTTTACCTAGTCAACCAACCGGGCCAACACCAAGTAGTACAGCCGATGAAAATGATGTTGCTATCTTGGATTCGGGAGAAGAGGGAATGAATGAAGATAATTCAAGTAAGCAACATAAGGAAAAAAGTATGGTTTGATATGGATAGAGTTAGGACTCCAACGGGCATTATGGCCATATGTAAACATTGCAAAAAGAAAATGGCTGGGGATAGTTCACATGGAACAAGTCACTTGAAAAAGCACATAGATAATTGTATTGCTAGAAAATATAGGAGTGGAGGCCAGCAAGTACTTCAACTAGCTAAAAGTGCATTGGATGATAAAGTTAAACTTCAAACTTTCAAGTTTGATCAAGAGAGAAGTAGATTGGATTTGGCTAGAGCAATAATAAAGCATAACTACCCTTTTAACATGGTTGAGCATGAGTACTTTGAACTTTTTCTCAATAATTTGCAGCCAAATTTTAAGCTGGTTTCTAGAAATACAATTAGAGCGGATGTGCTTAGTGTTTATAAAGAAGAGAAGGAAAAATTGTACAAGTATTTGGATGATTTTGATGGTAAGATAAGTCTCACTACTGATATTTGGACATCGGATCACCAAAACTATGCTTATGCATGTTTGACAGCTCACTATATCAACGAACATTGGGAATTGAAAAAGAAGCTTCTTGCTTTTAAATCTATTCCATATCCTCATGATGGTGAAACATTATTTAGATTTATTTCGGATATCATTTTGGAATGGAATATTGACAAGAAGTTGTCCTCCATTGTTGTTGATAATGCATCTTCAAATGATTCAATGGTTAAACATTTGAAATCATGGCTCTTGGATAAGTCATTAATCAACTTAGGAGGTGAACTTTTTCATGTTCGATGTAGTGCACATATTCTTAATTTAATTGTGCAAGATGGATTAACTGTTGTTGGGAGTTTGCTTCATAAGATCCGAGAGACTTTAAAATACTTGAAAAGGTCTCCTTCTGCTTATCAAAAATTTGAGAATGCGATTAACCAATGTAGGCTGAAAAATAAAAAAAGAGTGAGTATGGATGTATCCACTAGATGGAATTCTACATTTTTGATGCTTGAGACTAGCTTTGCCCTTAAAGGAAGCTTTTTGCCGTTTTGAACAAATGGATAGAAATTACAAGCTGAATCCTTCAGAAAATGATTGGAAAGTGGCTAGTGTTGTTCATGGTTGCTTGAAAAAATTTTATGATGCCACATGTCATTTTAGCGGTAGTAATTTTCCCACAGCAAATATTTTTTTCCCTGATATTTGTGATCTTCGACTTAAGTTAAGGCAATGGGAACTTAGTGAGCATGATTTTATTAGAGAAATGGTTGTTCCTATGAGAGCTAAATTTGAGAAATATTGGGATGAATGTTGTTTGGTGTTGGCTATTGCTGTGGTGCTTGATCCGAGATTTAAGCTGGCTTTGGTAGAGTATTATTATAATGCTCTTTATGGAGAATATTGTCAAAGATATGTGGATAGGGTTCGTAGTGCTATTGCTGATTTATTTGTTGAATATGGAGGTAACCTTTATCCGTCTTTGAGTTATGTTGGGGACAGTGTAGGAGAGGGGACTTCAAGTGACAAAAATACGGATGTAGAAGATGATGATGATAACTTGTCTAATTTTGACAAATGGTATAAGCGATCTTGTTCTTCTACTATTCTTGCTCATCAAAAATCTGAATTACATTCATATTTGGACGAGCCTGTATTTCCAAGAAAAGAAGATTTTGACATACTTGGTTGGTGGAAGGCAAATAGCCCCAAACTTCCTATTCTTAGCAAGATGGCTCGTGATATTCTTGCAATTCCAGCTACTACTGTAGCATCGGAATCGGCATTTAGTGTTGGAGGAAGGGTACTTGATGAGGCTCGGGCTTCTTTGCTTCCTGATGTGGTAGAAGCTTTAATAACAACTGGTGATTGGTTAGAGTTAAAAAAGAAAAGAAGTAAGTTCTTTATTTTTAAGCTTGTATAATCTGATTTTTTTTTTTTTTTTTGCTTTAGTTTCTTTTTTGTTTTTAAATCCATGTTACTTAATTGAGCAAGGCCAATTTGATTTCTTTCCCTCTGTTGTCTTAGAGTTTATTGAAGAAGATTTGCTTGATTCTTCTAAAGTTCTCAAGTTAGGATGACAATGAAGATAAACTTTGGGAGTTCCAAACAACAGGTAAGAGTTTATATGACTTTTCTTATTTGGTTTTCTTGTAGAATGATACTATATTTGGAGTGTAGGTTCAATTTGAGCTTAATTTTTGTTTGTTTTATGCAATAAAGAATGGCAGTTTTTACATACAATTTCAGCATAACCAAGTAGAAATTATGCAGCTCTAAATTATGTAGTAACTGCATAATTTAAAAATGGTCCCAATGTACATATCTACCCGTACTTAGTGTTATGTAGTAACTACAGTTTTGCCTCAATGGTCCCAATTTAAATTATGTAGTAACTGCAGTTTTTTTTTTTTTTTTCAAAAGCCATGATCTTTAATGTTTAACCATTTAAAATCATAGACTATGCTATTTATCTCCCTTATTGTTTGATTGATGCAGCTGTTTAGTATGAAGAAATAAGCTGACTTCGGTTGCGAATTGACCTCCTTGCAAGTATTTTGAGTGATGCTGCTGCTGGCACATATTTGTTGTTGATTGTAATTCAATTTATACAGCTTGTATGTGGAGTTTGGTCAATGTTTTTCAAGACTTATGTGTAGTGTTTTTAAGTTGGCTTTGAAATGATTATGTATTAGAATAGCTTTAAAATATGTACTATTTTTAAGTTGCTTTCTTTGAATTAAAATTCTGATTGTATGGAAAATTTGACAACCAGTTTTTTTTTTTCCATTTTTTCTGCGGGTCACCAACCCGGATCCGGATCTGGGTGATTCAATTGAGCATTTGAACTCCTTTTTGTTGCATGTTGATAGGACCCGGACCCGGACCCGATCGGCCCGGACCCGATCGGACCCGGATCCGGGAAACAAAAAGGAGGACCCGCCGGGTAACGGGTCCAAGTCCGGCACCATTTCTTCCAAACGGGTTCGAGTCCGGAATGTTCAATTCCGGCACCCGACCCGTTGACAGGCCTATCTCCTCCTTCTAATACTTGCTGGATTATCTTGGAAACCTCAGGGTTCTGTTGATAACTTCTCTAGATCTCCTGTAGCAGGTCTGTAGTGACTATTGAAACGGCTTTCAAAGATGCCTCTGTTGCTGGCTGTCTAGATAAGGCGTTAGCAACAATATTCTTAACTCCCTTCCTATATTGCAACTCGTAATCATAACCCACTAGTTTGGATATCCATTTTTGCTGTGCTGATGTGGACACTCTTTGTTCCACCAACCTGCTTGAATATATTAGCAACAGGTTTGAAGCCTCTAGGTATTTTTGGAGGAAAGTCTTCCACCTAATTAAATTCAAAAAAGAGGGAAAAAATCACAACCTAACTACCACACTTCCTATCAAGTATAATATCCTTTCATGACTGGTATATGTAAAATAGGATATTTATACGTGACTTGAATATATTAGCAATATGTTCCAAGCCTCTAGGTATTTTGGAGGAAAGTCTTCCACCTAATTAAATTAAAAAAGGAGGGAAAAAACACAACCTAACTGTCATAGTACCATCAATTAGATATCCTTCCATGATTGGCATATGTAAAATAGTATGTCTAAGTAATGCATATGTAAAATGCGGTTAATTCTTGTTTCCTCGCTAGTCCAACACTAGTGAAAGTTTGTAAATATGGGCCAGTTTGACGCTAGACCCTAGACCCTCTTTTACATTAAGCTCATCCCTCGTATGCATTCCATCTCACTTATATGCATTTTTCTATTTTTAGGACTTTGCTCCATTTGCATGTTATTTCCCTTGTCATATCCCTTTACCTTGTAAATATATAATGCATGCCATTTAGAATTACATCTCATATAGAATTTAGGATACATAAGTCATTTGCTTATTTAGATTAGAAGAGTCGACCTTTCAAACATGAGAATAGTGAATATGGTTTTCGTGGTCTTAGCACACTATTTGTCCCTCTGTAGGAAGGAATATTTTGCTACGAATCTTAATTCCCCATACCCGTTATGTTACATTCCCTTTTCTTGGTCACTTATATCTATATAAACTCTATTTTGTTTTATTTTATTTTATTTTATTTTGAGTCTCATTTTGCATCACTCGTGACCCCTTTGAGGTTTCTTTTTGGGTTTCGCAAATAATGCGATAATTCAATTTAACTTCGAAGGGATATTTTGTCCCTCTCGATGTCTCTTTTAGGTCTAGGTTTGCATCTATATAGTTATATCCAAATGTAATAGAATTTAAGGTTATGTTAGGAAAATTTTGACTAAACATCGTAACTAGCTTTGGCTAGGTTGAAAGGATGTCTTAGGTGTAAGCCTTTGCCTTCCCTTTCTTCAACTGTGACTCTCAAACTTATTTATCTCTTATTTTCAAAGAACTAGAGTTGTCTTAAAGGGTTTTTTCATTTTTTTTCTTACATTTTTCTCAAAAATATTTTCTAAAGTAAACATTCTTGATTTTCTTACCTTTTATAATAACACATGTTTTGGTGACTTGATACACCAAAACTCAATACCTAGTGATGACTCCTTTCTTTTATAAAAACTCTTTTTCAAGACTTTGACTTTGGCCAAAACTGTCACAATTTTCAAAAGTCCCGGCCTTTTGTTGTTTTGCTTTTAAAAAATAGTAAAAATCGCTTTCTAAAAGCCATTTTTTGAAAAACCATTTTTTCCTCTTATTTATTTTTTTTCCTTTTAAAAATAGGGCATGACAATGAGAGTACCTAAGAATGCTTATAATTGGTTGAATGCAATTCCACCTTATCTATAGGCAAGATGTATGTTCAATCCAAGATCCAAGTGTGGCCTTTTATGTAATAATATCATTGAATCATTTAACCAATATATCCACAATGGGAGATGAGCCCATCTTAACAACTGTTTGAGACGATAAGAAGGCATATCATATGTAGATTCCAAGATAAAAGAGAATTTATAGCAAAGGTCAGAGGAAATATTTGTCCAAATGTACATGACAAATTAGAAGAGATAAAGCTAAGGTCATTTGATTATAAAGCCATAGAATCTAGTATAGGGACTTGGGAAGTCACAAGTTATCGTGGCAGCTTTGTTGCATCCCTTGTGGTCATGCATGTGCTGCAATCATGCATGATGGTCGTCAAGAGGCAACAAATTTTTTGCATCCATATTACATCATTGAATACTACAAAATGGTTTACAAGCATATTGTTATGCCTGCTTTAGACATACTTCTATGGTTTGAGACCAAAAAATTACCAACTAAGCATTTATAATTAAGAAGAAGACCTTAGGCAGATCTCAAAAGCTTGGAAGAAAAGGTCCAGATGAGACAGTTGATAAAATTATACCAGAAGAGGCACTATCCTTCGTTCTAGCAATTGTAAGCAATTTGGACATAACGGAAAAATATGCAAGGGACCAATTAACCAATCTTCTTAGTAACACAGGGTCTACAATTGTGTTGGTGTATGCCCTAAAACCAAGATGGTTTAAGATGTTTTGTGTTACACTTATTTATGTTATATTTATCCATGTGGTATTTTTCTTTATCATCTATACTTGTATTTCCATGTTTCTTGTTTGATTGATAAAGTCCTTAGAATATTGACTGTGTATTAGAGATTGTAAGGATTACAATTATGAGACTCTAATACATAAAGTCATATTCTTAAATATCCCTAGACATAGTATTAATGAGATTGGACATCATTAATACAGGATAGACTAGCACATACTTTGCCTCTACTTATGGTAAGTAGTAGTTGATCTCATTGACTATGGTGTGCGTGACACTTAAGCTGGTATGTGGATGTTTGTTTGAGAACAAGTTCATTGAATTGATTCGCCAAGAGTTTTCAACTATAGTGCCAATGGTTGAACTCTTAATGGCAATGGTGTAAGTGATCCTTTGACTTGAGATTACCATAGTATCTTGAGTGTGGATTGCTATACTTTGACTCTATTCCTCGGTGCCCGTAAAAGGGTAGCCCATAGGTTAGAGATTGGGTATAGTTTGAAGTATGGAAAGATAGTGAGTAATCAATATAGGATTCACCACTCCTTAATAGGAGAGTATATCCCTTTATGGCCACTTGTTGGAAATATTAACTCATAAATCTTCTGCAGAAGTGATAGTATAACTTGGAAGTAGTTTCAAGGTTATACATCATGGAGAGTTATATTTCTGGAACAAGAAAATATAAATTAGACTTTTACAAGTATGCACTATACTTTTAGACTAATTGGGATATAGTGTGGTGAAAGGATATTAATTACACGGTAACATTGTCATTAAAGGGTATGGTCTACCATATGACTTTCCTATTCACTTGGGTGGTCATGATGCATTGCTAGACGCCACTCATGATCTATAAGTATGAATTGATTAATTAGTGAATTAATGATAAATTAAAAGTGTTTAATTTATCTAGCTCAATTAATGAGTTATAATTTATACTTATTGCCAACGTGAATGGAACCTAATGGGTCACACACATAAAGAACAAAATTTTTGGGTTAAAATGTAATTAAGATAAGTATGAGATACTTATGGGGTTAATTTATGAGATAAATTAACTTAAAGGACTTGTTTATAAATATTCTAAGTCTTGCAGGAAATTAGTTTCCTAAAAGAAATAAAGTAACTAATTGATTTCCTTATGGAATAGATTTCCTAAAGGAGAAGGATTAGCTTAAAGTAAGTTACCTAAATCTTCTTGGTTTCCAATTAGCTTTATTTCCTAAAAGACTAGAATACTTCCTCTATAAATAGGTTCATGCTTTGACTCTTGAATTATTATTGCAACACAAAAAGAAAACTAGTGAGAGAAAATAGAAGAAAGAAAAGGCACGCCTCTTTCTCTCTCTCTCCCTAAGGGTTAGGTTTTTCTTCTTATTGTGTTCTAAATAATTCAAGGGAGCTAGCACTCAAAAGTCAAAGCAAGCAAGCCTACAAGGTTCCCAAAGAAGTTGTTCGTGTGGATATCATTAGATGCTCTACACTTGGAGGGCTTTTCGTGGTAGATCAAACATCTTCTTCGAAGGATCTTTGCCTAGTAGCATAGAAATCTTCTGTGCTTAAGGTAATCTTCATGCAAACCCCCTTGTTAATCATATAAATATGTCAAAGAGATCCTATGGATAAGGTAATAAAATTTTATTTTTCCGCTGTGTTACCTATGCTATTACCTTACAAATTGAATATGTTAATGTAATGCATTCTAAGTATATATATTATTGTCACATTAGCATATTTACTTTAATTTATTATTCCCAGAAGAGTTGCTACTGGTCAATTCAATGGTTCTAGAGGTGATGGTCAACAAGTCACACTGGTCAACAAGTTAGGGAAGCTCAAAGACATGCAATAGATGGTGAAACTAAAAGATGTACCTCAAATAGTAAAGATACTGCTAGTAGGGAAAGAAGCTCCTCAACTAAAGGTAAAATAAGAGACAATAGAGGAAGAGGTAGGTATGGTACAAATCTAGGACCCTATTTAGGAATTAAAAATTGGAGCGATATTCGAATGTTAACTAATGTGAAGTTTATTAGGATTATAGGACATGCAACAAATTCATTCAAAAATACACAAAAACAAGTAATAATAACAACCTAATAACCCTATACTGCAAGTGCACGAGACAATTGTAATAGGGAGAGTATTAGTGTTGATCCCACGAGGAAACAGAATTGTCACAATTACTAAAGCTACTAGCTTACTTTTTTTTTATCTAGACAATCAAATTTCAAGGTGGTAAAAATGAATATAAACTTCAACTTACCATATAGTAATTCAAATTCAAGCGAACAAACAATGAAAAAAGCTATTGAAACAAAGTTTGCTAGGTCAAGGATTTACTAAAAGTCACAAAATATGAAAGTTAAACTTATGGCCATTGTTAATTTCCACCCGTTTTTAGGATTTAATTTTATTTGTACTCTAAACTAGATGTATCTAAGAATTGAAAACTACTAATGCTTACGCTTGTGCTTTCGTACTTTTGTGGTAAAGACATGCAAAATCTAGTTCATTAAGTGCATGAATTGTGGTCTAAACCTTAATCCACTTATGAATACCACTACTTCCGTGTGAACTGCATAAGCTCCAACTATTTCTTTTCATTATTATGTGCAAGTTCCTATGTCAGATAACAACTAAAATGACTTAAAATTAGTAATCAATCAATAACAAGTGTTAAAGACCAAATAGTTTAACAAACAGGTATAAGATAAGGCCATAAACTTAAGCAAATCATATCAATAACTTCATCTTAAACCTAGAGAATATCAACTTAGTTCAACATGTTACAAGACAAGATTAAAGCACATATATGAAAAGTAATAAGCATGCAATTAAGAAAATGAAAGAGTTAAGTTTAGAACTGCTCATAATCTTTAAGAATATGGCTCAAGAGCTCCTTCATGTGTTTTATCAAGCATGTTGGCTACAATAGAGCTTCTTCAAAGCCTTGTTTGCAATAAGTGAATTGAACTACAAACTTTTGCGAATTTCCCACAACTAATGTAGTTCAAGGAGTGCTCCTCCAATCAAATTATGGATTCTACTAATCCAAGCATGTTTTGAAATGAACTACAAAGATTCCTATTTATAGAAAAATGCAGTTCAAGATCCCTTTCCACCTTGTAAAGTGAATTGATGAAAATTGATTCCTGTGAACCTCAAAAGTCTTTTCTTGAGTTTTGCAATATCTTCTATGATGGACCACCACTAGGCATACACTAAATTTGCTTGCAAAATGTAAAAACTTTTGAGTTGCTATAGGTCATAGTCAACCGAACTTGGTGGATTTGCTGATGGATCAGTCCGCGAATCAAGTCCAGAATGACATTTTTGCCATTTTCTTTTACTAGTTAGCTTTCATGCCTCAAGGCCTTTTAATAATGTTAATTCATAATTTTCTTGGTAGAATTGTTGATGAAAATCTGTTGCATCCTAAAAATCAGTAAGGTGTACGAGTGGGGTCGTTGACTGTCACGTCCCGAAAAGACAGTCTAGTCCGGTGACTTCCTTTGAAAAGATAGATTTTGGAAAAATTGTGTGTGTGTGATAAAAATCGAGTTTTTAGTAAAAAATATATTTTTTAGAAAAAATGGTATTTTAAAAGAAAGTAAGGCCGGGACTAAAAATGTGACAATTTTGGCCAACTAATTTTTGAAAAAAGGTTTTATTTTAAAAGAAAATGGGGTCGCCACTTGGTACTGAGTTAGGGTGTACCAAGTCACCCGAAAAAATTGTTTAACAAAACAAAAGTAAAATTTTAGAAAAATCATTTAAAACCTTTTTCCACTCCGATCTATGAAAAAATGAGAGAAAAAGGTTCGGGAGTCACATTTGAAGAAAGGGAAGGCAAAGGCCTGCACCTAAGGCACCTTTTCTACCTAGTCGAGGCTAGTTGCGAGGTTTAATCAAAATTTTCTAAATTAACCCCAAGTTCTATCGCATTTGGATGTGTCTAAATGAATGCAAATCCTAAGTCTAAATGTGAGAATCGAGAAGGTCGGAATGTTCCGTTGAGGTTTAAACGGGATTATCGTATTAATTGCGAAACCCAGAATGAAGGTCCCGAGGGAGTCACGAGTGTCTATGCAAAATGTGATGCAAAAAGAAAAGAAAATAATAATAATATATTAAGTGAAGAAAGAAAGTGGGTATGCAACATGACGGGTACGGGGGATTAATATCTCGTGACTGAATATTTCTACTCACAGAGGGGGGAACGGCATGTACGCCATCACTTCCCACGTGAGTAGGCTACTATTTCTAATCAAATCACACAAAATGACCTAAATTCTAAGTGAGATGCAACCCAAATGTCATGCATTTGAAGATGCGTCAAAAATAAGTAAATAATAGTAATAATAATAATAAAAATTATGCAAAATGCAAGGAAAACTAAAAAATGTGTGAAGTGGGATGTAAAATGCACACGAGTGTACCTAACACTAAAATGCCCTAAGGGTCTAGCGTTGGACTAGCCCTTTCTAGGGATTCCCACTAGCGTTGGACTAGCGGGGAAACGATGAAGCCACAACTAGCGTTGGACTAGTGTGGTGACAGAATAACATAAAACCTGAATTAAATAGTAAAGCGTGAATTAAAAGCAAATTAAACATCTAAAGACATATAAAGTCAAGTAGGAGCACATAACACATAGACATAATATCTAGATGCAAAATCCTAATGAAAGCAGAAAAACAAATAAGCACGTAAGCACGCAAAAGCACACAAGCCCTAACTATTACATCGGGGAAGTTAGCTACAATTTTAAGGAGGAAAAAGTAAAATGACCTATCTATTACACTCGCTATCTAAAATACAAAATTTTTGCAAAAACATATAAAAAATAATCTAACTATTACATTGACTAGCTAAAATACAAAACATATTACATTTTTTGCCAAAATAACAAAATTTGAATTTAAATAACATAAAGTAAAAAAAAACATGCAAAAAGCACATAAAATACGAAATATGCGAAGAACATGTATAATAAATCATGTAAGTGCACATTGGAGATTATAAGAGAAAAATCAATGAGGAATAGGGATATCTCTTTGAAGACCCGGTACCAACAGCTTAAAAAATGAACACAAACGTTAAGGTACTACAATATAATATAAGTAAAGCATAAAAAAGTAAATTCTAACAAATTGAAGGGGTGAAAATGCAATTTCCATGAAGCTAAAAAGGCTAGAAGCCAAAAATGTAATTCTAATGGGGCTTAAGGGTAAAATTATAACTTCCAACTAATTAAGGGGTAAAAATGGAAAAACTCACAAATCTAAGGGGAAAATACAAAAGTAAAGTAAATTGGGGGCAAACAATAAATTTTGAGCAAGGGTGGGGCGAATTGTAATTAATATGAAGATTTAATTGAGAGGGAAGGATCAATCAAAAATTATCAAGGACTAAAAATTTAGAAATTAAAATCATTTAAAAATCTAAAGAGCCATGATGCAAATATTATTTACGTTAAAAAAATGAAAAAAATCACAAACTAGATTAAGATTGAAACTAAACCAGCTTACCCAATTAACTTAATTAGCTAAATCAAACACCAAGCAGCAACCAATTTTAATCAAACTAGAAATAGTAATAACAAAAGAAAGAAACAAAAAGTTGATTAAGTAAATGCTAGAAAGGAATAACTCAATTAAATAATTAAGGCTAATATTCGAATGAACCAAAAAATAACCCAGTTAGTTTTCTCCTCCCCCAGCTTCTCTCCTGTCTGCGTTTCTCACTCACTCACTCACTCACTCTCTCTCTCTCTCTCTCTCTCTCTCTCTCTCTCTCTCTCTCTCTCTCTCTCTCTCTCTCTCTGTGTGTTCTGTTTGTTTCTCACCCAATGCTCTTGTAGGCCCTCTTCTTTCTCTTATGGTCTGCTCTATGCTCTGTCTCTCTTCTTGACTAAAGGCCCCCAAATTCCTTCTTACTCTAGCTCCCATTCTCTCATCTAACTCCCATGTTTCTCCATGTTTCACTCGCTCTACTTTCTCTCTCTCTCTCTCTCTCTCTCACTTAGTTCTCTCATCTACCCGATTCTCTCTCTACTTCTCTCTTGTTTCTTTCTTTTTCTTTGAGTTCTTCTCTGTTCTCTCTTCTCACTTGTTCAATTTCTTCTCCACCCCCCTCTGTTCTCTTTCAGTCTATATTTCTTCAACTTTGCTCTTTGTTTCCCCAATTTTCTCCCGTTTCTGTCTCACTCTCTCTTTGTTCACTCACACTCAGTTCTCTCATCTGCCCGATTCTCTCTCTGCTTCTCTTTCTCACCCCTCCCCCCCCCTTTTGTTTCTTAATTTCTCCAATTTTCATTTTTACCCAAGAACAACAAAAATCAAATCCCAAGTCAATTCATATTTCACATTGAAGGAGAAGGAGGTGTGGCAGGTGGTCAATTAGGTCTGAGTCTGGGTTGTTTGTGTTGTTTTGTTGTTTTCTTTGTAGGTGGAAATTGGGGTTGTTGTTAACTAACTAACGGTGGTTTTTGGGTGGTCCTACGATGGACTCTGGCTTTAGGTGGCAGGTGGAAGTGATGAAGGGCTTTCACAGTGAGACTTGGGTGGTTCTGATAGGGCTAAAAGTTGCAGTGGTGGTTTTGGAGATGATGGTGGTTCTTAGTGGGAGGTTTTGGACTGATTTTGTGTTACTAGTGCTGTTAACTGATAGAGGCATGGCTAACCGATAGTGGCTTTCTGAAATTTGAGGGCGATATTGTAGTTTTTGGGTTGTCTTCGCAGGCAGTGAAGATGGTTATAGATGGCATGGCTACTGGTTGTTTATTTGATTGGAATTGGGCTCTGCTGGTACCAGGGTGGTTAACAAGTTGTTTGGTTGATGGGGCTTAGATGGAGGCTTTGATTTTTGCATATGGTTGCCTGATTTTCTGGTTGTTTTGTGGTTTTGGTGGAGGGAGAGGTTGGAGATGATTTGATTCGGTTGAGGGATGGTGGTTCCAGATAGAGGCTAGGTGGTGGAGATGGATGGCAGGGGAGGTATTCTGGTGGTTCAAGGGGCTAGGGAATGGATTTTTGGCATGGTTTATTTCTGGGCTTACTGGAGATGTTTGGGCTTGTAGTTGTGGATGGTTTAGGATGGATAAGCTAGTGAAGGAGGTAATTGAGACGGAGGATGGAAGGTGGTTTGGGGGTTGCTTTGAGGTGGCGTTAGCTTATTGCTGGGATTTTGAATACTGGTTGAGGTTTTGTTTTACGGTGACTGATGGCTTGGTGGTGATTTATGGTGGTTTGGGGGTGGAAGTTTTGAAATAACTGGTGGTTTATGGCGAGAATTTGGTGGTGGTAGAAGAAGGGAGAGAGGGAGATTGGTGGCGAGAAGCAAAAAGATCCAAAAGAGAAAAATGAAAGAACTCAGAAATACAAACGCAGCAACAAGAAAACTAAGAACAAAGCAAATTCAACTAAAAAAAATCCCAATATAAACAATCAGATAAACAAAGAAAAATGCAAGAAAGAAATGAATCAAAACAAAGATGTAAACTAAGAACTTACCTTTGCAACGTTAGAGACAAGATCTGATGATGAACAGTGCCCTATGGTGAAGAACGATGAACAATAGAAAATTGTAAAATGACGGCTGTAGGGTGTGTGTTTATTGGTGTTTTTGTGTGTGTTTGATCTTTTTGGATAAAATCAAATGTGTTTTTAGGGTTTTTCTCCTTTTTTTGTTTTTTCTAACTAAAGGGGGTATTAATAGGGCCAGTTGTCTTGGTCACCAAGAATACTATAAAAAAACAAAAACGCTACCGGTAATAAAAATTTTAATTTTATTTAAAAAATATTTTTTAACCCAAAAAATTAAAAAATTAATACAAAGAAATGATAATAATCTCCAAAATTTTCCAAAAATACAAATTAGATTTCAAAATAAAATTTAGAGCTTAAAGCTAATAAAAAAAACGCGGTCAGGATGTGAAATGACAATTTTGCTCCTGGACAACGAAAATTCACAGAAAAATAGTTATTGACCTCAAAAAATTACCAAAAATTAAAATTAAGCTTAAAACCCTAGGAAATGCATTTATGACTCAAAAATTGGTGAAAAAATGAATTTAAACTGTAAAATGATGAATTTTGCCTTTGAATGCAGTATTTCCAGAAGAAATAGCAATCGTCTCCTGAAAAATTAAGAAAATTTAGAAACATGCTTAAAGAATTAGAAAAATAAATTTGGAACCTAAAATGATCTAAAATGGTGTTCGCAAAGCAAAATTACCATTTTGCCCTTGTGTTGGTAAAAATATAAAAAGAATACCAATTAAATCCGAAAAAATCATAAAAAATTTAACAAATTCGTATGAAAGTAAAAAAATATGAGCTTAAAACCTCCAAAGCTAATAGAAAAATATTTACAGATTAAAATTACTATTTTGCCCTCAAGATTATTAAAAATTAAAATTTGGCCAAAAAAATGTAAACGTGCCCCCCCCCAATGTTTGAAAATAAATGGTGTGTCAAAATTTGGTGTCTACAAAATCTTCCCAGAATGTTGAGCAATTAATCTTTAAGTTTGTGAGAACTTTGGCACAATCTTGAATCAACTTTAAAGTGAGAAAAATTGCACTCCAATTGATCTAAATTGTATTTAAATATCATGTACTTGCAACATTACATAAACTTTTGTATTAAATATTAACTTGAATAAAAAAATCCTAAATCCAAGTAAACACTACAAGAAAAATGTCAATAGTGACAACAAAATTTCATCACAAAAAATGCAAAGTTGTCACTAATTCCTTTGACCAACAACATACGGGTCACCATTGAGTCGTCACTAAATGTGAATAGTGACAAAATGAAAAGTCGTCACTAAATGTGAGACTATTTGTGATAACAATTTCTGCCGCTAACGGATTGTTAATAGAGACGACTTTGTCGTCACTGATGCATTAACATTCAGTGACAACAAAACCTCATCACTGATGCATTACCGTTCAACTAAGGCCGTCAATAAATTGTTTTGCTTCAGTGACAAACACCTCACCTCATCACTAAATAATTCATTTCAGTGACAACATCGATCGCCACTAAATAGTTTATGAACAATAATAAATTAAGTGACAATAACTTAAGTTGTCGCTAAATAGTTTGCTTTAATGACAACATTTGATATGCACGGATATACGTGGAATTGATTAAAAGACCAAGTATGAACTTCAAACCTTTCCCCCTGGATGAACTAGACTATAGAATCAGTGCCAAAGTCTTGAACAAGCAAGATGAATAACTCGAAAATTCAATGAAGCTTTGAACCTCCATATGGAACGAACAAGAATCCAAGGAATCAGCACCTACAAGGCTTGATCAAATCAATAAGGCAACTCTAAGCTAGGGATTTGAACTTGGAATAACTCTACAAGTTCAGGGGTTGTTCTTAATCAGTAAAGAACAAAAGAAAGCACTCAATTAAGAGAACTCACAATATTATTAATCACCAAAAATCATGTAAAAATTGTATGACTAGTACCCTCCATTTATAGGGTTATATAGATGAATCCAGAACTTAGAAATTAAAGCAACTACTTAAACCTAAACACAAACTAATTGAAACACTTAACATAAAATAACTTGTAACTAAATTGGAAGTCTTAACAAACTAAATTAGCTAAGTTCTAGAACACAAAGGACGCCTTAAAATATGGTATTTGGGCTGCATGTCCTAGGCCTTCAAGCCCACAACCTTCAACGCCAACTCTCTAAGTCTTTTGGGCTTCATGCATTGATCCACCAAGAAGAAGGCTAGATGGCTGATTTTTCATGCTCCATATGGACTCTTGAGCAGCCCTAATACAAGTGGTACGCATTGGTAATAAGTTGTGGTTGGCCCAAGTGGATCCTCTTCCAAGAAAGCCCAATAGTAATCCATTGCATGCATGACAACTTGATCACTAAGTTGTGATCCTTCTTTGTAGTTGAACTTGATCCACAACCATAGCTTCAACTCTTGGCCCGTCATACACACTAGAATAACTTGATTATCAAGTCTATCAATAGGCCCAAGCGTACGAACTCCACCATGGCAGCAACAAGGCTTGAACAGTTCACCTCATGATCAACCATGATTTGATCTCATCTTGATCCAAACAAGTTGCTCCATGAGAATGTCCAAGCATCATGATTGAAGTTTCTCCTTAGTGTAGACACCAAATTTTGACACACCCTTTATACAAATATGTTTTTATTTCATTTTGGAGTACTTTTGTTTTTTGGGGGTCAATTGCAATTTTCGTGTATATCATGACTAATTAGTCATATCAGGGACAAAATGATAATTTTAACATGAAATACTTTTTTTTCTAAATTCATATTTTATATATTTATATTTTTAATGATTTTTTTAATGTTAATAATTTTTCAGAGTCATTTAGTAATTATTTAGAATTTTAGTATTTTTAAGTTAATGATGCATTTTCAAATGTATCCTTTTTATTAGAATTTTCATGTGAAAAATTTTATATGTGCATTTTATATACTTATAGATCTTTTGTAAAAATTTCATAATTTTTAGAGGGTGGTTGTTATTTATTCAATTTTTATCTTTTTGTTTATTAAATGCACGTTTCACGAGAATGCGTTATTGTTAAAATTTTTGAGTAAAAATTATAATATATGTGTTTTTTGTTATAATGTGTTTTTTCTAAAATTTTGTGAATTTTAAATGTCATTTAGTAATTTTTGTCACATAATGTCACATTTTCCAATGCACCTTTTATTTGAGAATTTTTGTATAAAAACTTTTTATGTGAATTTCATATATTTATATATTTTCTATAAAAATTTCACAAATTTTAGAATACGTCTGGTATTTATTTAATTTTTGGTCTTTTTTTCTATTAAAGGCACAATTCCCAAGAATGTGTTAATGTTAAAATTTTCAAGTAAAAATTTTAGTATATGTCTTTTGTGTGACAATGTATTATGGGTAAACTTTTTGTGATTTTTAAAGGTTATTATTTTTGTTTTTTCTCATAATTTTTGTCACATATTGCGCATGTTCAAATGTGTTCTTATTGTTAGAATTTTCATGTCAAATTTTTATATATGCATTTTATGAGTTTATAGATTTTTCATAAAAATTTCATAATTTTTCAACCCCAGTTACTATTTATTTGGATTTTTTTCAAAAAAAAAAAAAACAGCTATTGCTACAGTTGCTGTAGTAGTTTTACTACTGCAGCTGCTGAACGAAGTAGTAGAGGAGAACCAAACCCATCAGCTTCACCTGCAAAGCCATTACCATCATTACAACCACTTTATGTTTAATCCTATACTCACCAAAAAGCAGATTTTGAGGGATTTTGGTTGATTTTTCTTCATCCACTCACCATCATCACACTTGACTCCTTCCATTTTTCTCCCCTTTCTGCCTGCAAAAACAGAACACATAGACTCACTTGCACTCTTCCCTCTCGGCACTCTCATATCTTTGCTCACACTCACATTCACTCCACAACTCACACCACATACACACTAAATGCACTGCCAAAACTCACAATCACTTGAAATCACACACGCATAAGCACTCCAAATTGCATGCACGCACAAGAGGATAGGAAGCCAAGGAATTGGAGGAGAAGGAACTGTCTTACATTTGCACTACCAAAATCATCACTGAGTTTGCAACCTATAAGAGGCTTCTTTTCATCTCTAGCTTTAGTTTTTTTCACAGATTATGTGAAAATGTATGGCAATATTGCTGTTTTCTCTATATCTACTCAAGAATATGTGTTTTTGTGCATGAATTTGATGAATTCGTGTGTCTAACTCTTCCTAAAAATGAATGGGCACTGATCTGATGGTTTATTGAAATTTTTGGATTTGGTGTTATGCCTATCTTGAGTGAAAGAGTATACATTTTTTTATGCATGCCAACTGTTCGATTAAATGCCCAAAAGAAAAATGAAGAATGTTAACTTTCAGTTAAGATTTTACATGGTTATTGGAGCTGTTCATGGCTTAATATCATGATAATATAGTAGTTCGGCTTGCCTAATAATGATTACTGAAGGATTTAGGTCACAAATCACAATAGTGGATTTTCAAAAATGAGCTCTCAATTTGAATCTACTCCAACCATGTTTCTGTATTTTTGTGTCAATTTGTTGTTTGAATTAGGTTCCTCTATCTTTGTTGGTCCTTCCCATGTATGTTTTTCATGATTTTGTATTTATTTTGGGGGTAATGGTGAAAGAAAAATAACCAGCTATCCAAGGCGATTCTGTTCTATTTCCGGCCACTCTTTGACAAAACCGAGGCCGGAAATGGATTCTACATGAAAAAAATGAGTGGGGGGTTAGAGTTTGGGTCCGATTGGACCATTGAAAAATTTTTCGGTGAATCATCGATCAACTGCCGGCCGGCCATGGAGATTCTTTCCAAGGTCGAAGACAACCTTTGTTTCAAAAAAAAAAAAAAAAAGGAAAGTTTTAGTGAAACTACGTCGTTTTGATGTAGTTTCACTCAAAATTACGTCGTTTTGATAGTTTTGTTTTTCTAATTTGATTTTAATTGATCATATATATTTATTTTATAGTCCTTAAACTTCTATTAATACTATTGTGGCCCTAAGTATTTATGATTTTTGCATTCAAGTTTTTATTTTTGCAGATTGACCCCCCATAATTTTATTTTCTTTTCAATTAGGTCCTAGTTAATTGCATTTTGGTCCCTAGGCTTTTGCATATTACGTTGTTGCCCTTAAACTTTTCAAAAATTATTTTTTGACCCTTAAACTTTTCTAAAATCACATTTTTTACCCTAAATTTTTTCAAAAATTATATTTTTGCCCCTAAACTTTTTGAAAATTACATTTTTGACCCCTAAATTTTTCTAAAATTGCATTTTTGCCCCCCCAGCTTGCTGGAATTATGTTTATACCCTTGAATCTTGCTGAAAATTGCAATTTAGTCCATCATGTTTGCTGAAATTACATTTTTGCCCTTGAATATTGCTGAAATTGCATTCTTGGTTTCAAATACTTGCTGTAATTTTCATTTTGGCTCCCCATAATTGCTGTAATTTATTTTTCACCTCTAGGCTTGGTGTAGTTTACATTTTTTACTCCTTAGGCTAGCTAGAATTTATGTTTTTGCCCCCTAAGCGGCTAGAATTTGCATTTTATTCCTTGAATGGTGCTGGAAATTCCAATTTGCCCTAATGCTTTGCTGGAAATTATGATATTTGACCTTATGAATTGCTGGAAATTGTAATTTTGGGTCCTTATGTTTGCTGGAAATTATATTTTTGCCCAAAACTAGTTGTAATTCCCATTTTTGGCTCCCCATAATTGCTGTAATTTATTTTTTCATCCTTGGGCTTGCTGCAATTTATATTTTTGTCCCCTAATTTGCTGAAATTTGCATTTTTCTCCTAGGCTATTGTTGAATCTACATTTTTTACCTCACAAATGGTTGGGATTTATTTTTTTATGCTTTATTATTTAAATAGTGGTACCTTTGACATGTTTGTTCATTTTATTAGCAATTTATACTGAATCTTCAAATGGGAGATACCTCTATTATTCTTTTAATTTCTCTTTATGTGCTCCTACATGCTCTTATGTGTTCTTCCTATGTTTTTTTATGTATATTTTATGTGTTTATTATTTTATTCGTGAGCATTTATTTATGTCATGTTATTTATTTGAATTTAACTTTAATTATTCAGATTAATGTAATAGATAGGTGATATTCTATTTAACAAAATTTGTATTTAGATAGGTAATGTACTAGATAGGCTACATTTTCATTTATTTTTGTATCTTAGATAGAAAAATGTAAGAGATAGGTTAGATCGGTTATTTTTTCTTATCTTTTCCCCTTTTAGATTGTGATTAGGTTTTTCTAGGTGTAATATTTAGGGCTTTTGTGTGCTAAGTGTTTATGTGCTTTTATGTTTTACCCGCTTTCATTAAGATTTTGCATTTAGAATATTATGCTTATGTGCTATGTGCTCCTATTACATACTTCTATGTGCTTATTGCTTTAATTTATGTTTTTTATTATTTATTGCTTTGCTTTATTATGAAATATGTGTATTGTCGCCATACTTGTCCAATGCTAGTTGTGGTTCATTCTCATTTCTTCGTTAGTCCAACGCTAATGAGGAATTTATAGAAACGGGCTAGTCCAATGTTAGACCCTTAGGCTCCTTAAACATTAGTTTCATTTGTATAAAATTCATGTCATTCACATGTATCATTTTTATATTTTTAGGATCTTATTCTATTTTACATGTCATTTTCCCTTATATTATCTCTTTTCCCGTAAATATATAATGCATGACACTTAGATTGCATTTCATATAGAAGCTTAGGATAAATATGTCAATTGCCTACCTTAGGTTAGAAAGAGTCAACCTTTCGAACATGGGAATAGCGAATATAGTTTTTGTAGCCTTAGTATGCTATTTATCCCTCTATAAGAAGGAACATATTTGTCAGGAGTTTTCATTCCCCGTACCCATTATGTTGCATTGCTTTTCTTTGATCATTAATATCTATATTTATGTTTTATTTTTGCATTTTAGTTTTGCATGACTCGTGACCCCTTCGAGGTTTTATTTTGAGATTTCGCAATTAATGCGATAATTCCCATTTAACTTCGAAGCGACATTTTGCCCCTTAACGGTATCTCTTTTTAGGTTTAGGTTTGCATTCATGTAGTACATCCAAAATGTGATAAAATCTTATGGTTATATTAAGAAAATTTTGACTAAATCTCGCAACTAGTTTTAACTAGGTTGAAAGGGTGCCTTAGGCTCGAGCCTTTGCCTTCCCTTTCTTCAACTATGACTCCCGAACTCATTTTTCTCTTGTTTTCAAAGACCTGGAGTTATCTAAAAAGGGTTTTCTCATTTTTCTTACATTTTTGCTCAAAAACAATTTCCAAAGGAATTATTCTTGATTTTTTTTTACCTTTTATAATAATAGAATTTTTTCTGGTGACTTGGTACACCAAAACTCAATACCAAGTGGCGACTCCCTTTTTTTTAATAAAACCCTTTTCAGACTTTGTTTTTGGCCAAAACTATTTTTAAAAGTCCCAGCCTTTTTCTTGTTTTATTTTTCAAAAAGTAAAAATCATTTTTGAAAAGCCATTTTTTTGAAAAACCATTCTTTTCCTCTTATTTATTTTCTCCTTTTTTCAAAATAGGATGTGACACTTAGATCACATCAATCCCTCCTCCCTCGAAAAGATTCATCCTTGAATCTATGAGATCAAATAAATTAACATAAGCAGCTAAAGGATTGATGGATAAATGAGCGCCAAAATGAAACATATTTGATACCAATGTAAGGTTCAAGCAACTCATGGATAGCCTAATGCCACTATGAACACAAATAGGATAAAACACTAAATCACAATTAAAAGATGCAAAAACAATTTCTAACTTAAGAAGAATAAACAAATCTAGATGAAAACTATCTTTAAAAACATGTAAAAGAAGAAACATATATGAATGATGAACAAGAAAACCATGAATTATAGCATCTAAATAACCATGAATGTACTCAAAATAACATGCATTAATGAGATCATAATCACTAATTACGAAACTAGAATGCATTGGCCAATATCGTAGTCAATGATATAAACCCTAATATGCCATAATAAACTACAAAAGAAACAATAAGACTCATTTAAAGCATAACAAGAAAACACATCATAGGGCTCAAAACAAATTACTCCATGTAGAGTAAGACACGTTGAATACAAAATAAGATTACTAACTAAAATACTAGAATGAAGTGGATATAATGCATACGTGAACAAGAAATCCCTATCACAGCATAAAAATTTATGAAAGCTTAACAAAAATGCATTTAAGACATCATGAAGAAACTCAATAACTTTCACAAAACAATTCGAACTAGAAGAAGTTAAACATGCGAAATACAATACACAATCACCCATGCTAACGAAATAAACACGCAAAATAGAAATAAAGTGTAAATTTAAAACACTAAAACATGAAAACTTAGGCCATAAATCAGTTGAAATCATCAAATCCATCAAGTCCAATGCAGCGTTTGGACTAAGAACCAAACCCTTCATCATGGTTTTGCCATCTTGTTCCCTGGAAGGACGATTCATGACATAACAGCAAAAGTGTGGCATTCCTCCATGGGCATTAACCTGCAAAATCACCACAAAAAGACTAGGGAAAGAGTTGTGAAGTGAGTTAACAAAGTACACTTCTTCTTTAGAGTACATGGGCACAAGAGTTATTGACCTAGCTAGCAAAACACTCTTGTTCTTTCCTCTCTTTGCTTTCTCAAAAGTAACACTCTCCTCACTCTTTCTACTTTGCATGATTTCCTTGACATTCTATTCTTCATTCTTCTCCTTAGCTTGCAATTGGAAATCCCTTGCAATCTTCACTTGATCAAAATGAGCTTTGAATGGCAAGATTGGATTAAGAACAACTTTTCATCCATCCCACTTAAAAGAGTAGTTATTCTTATGCCCATCATATGAAACCTTTCTATCATATTGCCAAGAATGCCTAAGAGAATATGGCATGCTTGCATTGGGGCAACATCACACCAAACTTCATCTTTGTACTTGCCTATTGAGAAAGGAATAAGCACACTCCTAGTCATTTTGATTTCTTCTTGATTATCAAGCCAATGAAGTTGTTGGGCTTGGGATGCTCCACAGTCTCCAAGTGCAACTTATCTACAAATAAAGTACTAGCAACGTTAGTACATGAACCACTATCAATGATCATGCTACATACCTTATTGAGCACAGTACAACGTGTATGAAAAATATGCTCTCGTTGTAGATTCTCCTCATCTTCCTTAGGTTGCACATTTAAAGCTCTGCTAGTAACCAAAAAATTCACCACGGTCACTACCAAATGAGTTTACTTCTTCAGTATCAAAACCCTCTTCAAGAGGTGGCATTTCTTCATCTCCATCACTTGAAGTAACACTCTTGACATCCCCATTATCTAAAATTATCATAGCCCTCTTGTTTGGACAATTGGCAGCATAATTACCATATCCTTGGCATCTAAAGCAACAAAGCTCACTAAGCTTTAAGATAGGCTCATTCTTACTCCTTGCTTGAGGCTTTGATGAAGACGGTTCAACCTTTTGTTTCACGGGCTGAGAGGATTGAGGTGGACGTGGAGAGGCTTCACAATTTTCCCTTCTTCTTTCCACAACTTGTTGATCATTCCATTGAGGGTGGTTTGATGAAAAGCTATAGCTTCATGGCTTTATGGCTTTGAGTTGTCTCTCAATCTTGATGGCCATATCCACCAAGTCATTCATCTCCACATAATGATGCAACTTAACTCGACATCTAATTTCAGGGTTTAGACCTCCCATAAACCTAGCCATAAGAGCTTCTCCTTCTTCCTCTAGATAAGCCCTAATCATCAAAACTTCCAATTATTTATGGTACTCATCCACAAACATGGTACCTTGACTTAATGTTTGCAACTTCCAATGGAGATCACGTTGTAGACACCAAATTTTGACACACCATTTATTTTCAAACATTAGGAGGGCATGTTTGCACTTTTTGGGACAAATTTTAATTTTTCAATAATTTGAGGGGGTAAAATAGTAGTTTTATCTGTAAATATTTTTCTATCAGCTTTTGGGGTTTTAAAATTCATATTTTTACTTTTATGTGAATTTGTTAATTTCTTATGATTTTTCTAGATTTAATTAGTATTCTTTGTATTTTTACCATCACTAAGGGCAAAATGGTAATTTCGCCCCGTGAATACCATTTTAGCTCATTTTTAGTTCCAAATTCATTTTTCTAATTCTTTAAGCATGTTTTTTAATTTCCTTGATTTTTTTCAGAGACGATACTATTTTTTCTGTGAATTTTCATTGCCCAAGAGGCAAAATTCGTCATTTTACAATTAAATTCATTTTTTCACCAATTTTGAGTCAAAAATGCACTTTTCTAGTGTTTTAAGCTTATTTGTAATTTTTGATAATTTTTTTAGGACAATAACTATTTTTCTGTGAATTTTCATTGTCCGAGGGTAAAATCGTCATTTTACAGTTTAAATTCATTTCTTGTCAAATTTTGAGTCAAAAATGCATTTTCTAGTGTTTTAAGCTTATTTGTAATTTTTGATAATTTTTTGAGGACAATAACTATTTTTCTGTGAATTTTCATTGTCCGAAGGGTAAAATCGTCATTTTACAGTTTAAATTCATTTCTTGTCAAATTTTGAGTCAAAAATGTATTTGCTAGTGTTTTAAGCTTATTTTTAATTTTTGGTAATTTTTCATGGCTAATATCTATTTTTTGTGTATTTTCGTTGTCCGGAGGCAAAATCGTCATTTTACACCCCGAGCGCATTTTTATTAGTTTTGAGCTCTAGTTTTTATTTTGAAATCTGCTATGAATTCTTTTAAAAATTTTAGAAATTGTTGTCAGATTCTTTTTAATTTTAGGGTTAAAAAAATTATTTTTTTTAATAAAATTAGCATTTTTTTAATACCGGTGGTATTTCCGTTATTTTATAGCATTCTTGGCCAACAAGACAAGTGGGCTATAAATACCCATCTTTAATCAGTAGAAAAAAGGGGAAGAAAAAAAGAGAAACCCTAAAACACTTTGCTTTTTTTGTGATTTTTAGATCAAACACACACATATATACACCAAAAAACACACACTCCCTTTTTCTTTTGATTTCCGGATTACTGTTCATCAAAATCTAGTACTGTTCATCGTCCTTCAACCTGAAATTTAACTGTTCATCATCAGACCTTGGCTTTAACCTTGAAAAGGTAAGTTCTTAGCTTACATTTTATTTTGATTCATTTATTTCTTGCATTTATTTCTTGTTTATCTAATTGTTAAATTGAAATTTTTTAGTTGAATCTGATCTGTTCTTTTGGTTTTACTGTTTTGGCATTTGTAATTAGTGTTTGTAATTTCTGGATTCTTTCATTTTTTTTCTCTTGAATCTTCACTCTCTCTCTCCGCCTCTCCCTTCCTCCCTTCTCCGCCACCTCATTTCCACCTGCCTCAGCCACCATCTCATTCTCCCTCTCTTTCTCTGCCAAACCAAATCTCACAGCCCCTCCCATGTCTCCATTGTCAACAGCCGAACCATCTTCTCCTTCCAATATCAGCTCCACCAGACTAATTATCCTTCACGACCAGACAACGCCCAGTTCCTCTATCAAACGGTTCCAGATCCAAGCCTATCAAGACCACAAACTTGCAAGCCCAAGCCTTCACTGCCCCCTTCACTATCACAAACAATTCGACCAAATCACTCATGAACTAGTCCTCTAAAGCTATCTAAATCAACTCAGATTCACCAACATAGTAACTCGAAATTCACATTCACAACCTTCAGCTCCATCCTCAATCTTCTGCCACCACAATTTCCACTTGTCCTAGTCAAACCCAATCCGCAAGCCATTGTAATCATCAATCAGAACCACCACAACAAACTCAAATTAACCAATTAACCATCAACAACCTGCAACAACAAACAACCAAACAGTCACTAGACCACAATCCCAGCCACCGTCTGCCCCATGACTGATGCTTATCACTGTCACAAATCTCAGCACAACCTTGCACAGTACAAGCAAACACAGACGAATCAACACCACAGCCACAATCAAATTTATGCCTTCATTAGTTCACCGTCACAGTCACAGAACCACCAAAGCCAATCAAAAGACCAGCAATTACCCAATCCTATCCCACACCACCACACCCATAGCACAATAGCCCCAATGACAATCACAAACGTAGACAATACCAAGTTCACTAGCTCACACAATCACAGCCCTAATTAGCCCATATAAAACCTGCAATTGGACAAATCGCATCAACCCAGAACCCAAAACCATTAGCCACAACCATTCACCATCATCCAAACCACCACCTCTTTATGCTGCCCCACATCCATATCCCTTTCCCTTGTTTCGTAAAGAGAACTGTAGGAATTAAATCTGTAGACTTTCTGGGGAGGGAATAATTGAACGAAAGAGAATGAGAGAGTAACTGAAGGGCCGATTGAGGGAGGGAGAACATGCCAGAAACGCTGACCGGAGAAAAGAAATAAACAGTAGAGAAAGAGAGGAGGTGAGCGAGAGAAAGAATTCGGCGAGAGTGAGATGAAAAGAGAGAAATCAAATGCGAGAGAGAGCGGGATCAGGCAGAAAGAAAAGAGAGAAAACAGAAAAGTGAAATAGAGAAAAAGCCAGGGAGGAGAAAGAATAGAGACGCAGGGGAAAGTGAGAAAGAAGAAAAAATAAAGTGATTCGGGTAACAGAGAAGGGAAGAAGAACAGGGAGAGAGAAGAGAAGCAGAGGAAGCAAAGAAGAAAAAGAAAAGAAGTCTGGGAAGGTTGGGGTTTTCTGTTGAAGAAGAAAGAAATTAGGAGTTTTAGTATTTTTTTTTCTTTCTTTTTTTCTTTTTTCTTCTTCTTCTCTTCTCTCTTTCATTCAATTATTTGATTTGGTTTTTGATCGGCTAGATTTAAGGTTACTTAATAGGCTATGCTAAGTGAGTTTATTTATGTTAATTAGCTTTGTTCCATTCTAATATTTTATTTTTTGGGCCATTCCTTTTTGTTTTGTTTTTTATTTATGTTTAGTTATGTTGGTTAATTAGTTTAAACAATTAAGTTAATTCAATTGATTAATGTAGTGTTTCATTTTTTGGGTTATTTCATAATGAAGTAAACATTTATGGTAGTCCTTGTTTTCTTTAGTATTACTAATTAGCCCCAAAACTGTTATTTGTGTCATGTAATTTAGTCCCCATTATTTTTAGATTTACCCCCCTAGATTTAACAGTTTTTAGTTAAGTCCCTTAATTGCAATTTTATTCTTATTTGCTAGAATTTATATTTTTATACCCCCATACTTTTTGGAAATTTTATTTTTGCACCCTCATTTAGTGTTAATTTACAATTGAACCCCAATGCTTACTTGAATTTATTGTTTGGCCCCTAGATTAGTTGAATTTGCTTTGAGGTCCTTAGTCTCATAGAATTCACATTTTATCATAATTTTGTTGGTATTTCATATTTTAAACCTTTATTTGTTTATACCGAGATACCTTGACTCGTGTGTTCATTTTCTTAAGTATTTGTATCGGATCTTCAAAGAGGTATCCCTACTACTTGTTAAATTTTCTTTATGTGCTCCAATATGCTCCCATGTGATTTTATGCATCATTTTTATTATTATTTGTTTATTTCTTATTTTTACATACTTTTTGCGTGTTTACGTATTTAATTTATTTAATTTTGAATTTTTGTTATTATGTTGAAAAAATATAATATTTTGTATTTAGATAGTCGATGTAATAGTTAGATTATTTTTCTCATATTTTAGCAAGAATTGTGTAATTAGACAGAAAGTGTAATAGATAGGGCATTTTTAATTTCCCCCTTTAAATTGTAAATCAAGCCCCTAGTGTAATAGTTAGGATTTATTTGCTTTCGCGTGCTTACGTGCTTATTTGCTTTACCGCTTTCACTAGGATTTTGCATATAGAATATTATGCTTATGTGTTATGTGCTCCTATGTGATCTTATATGTTTTTATATGTTTAATTTGCTTTTAATTCATGCTTTAATGTTTAATTCATGATTTATGGTATTCCGTCACCACACTAGTCCAACATTAATTGTGGCTTCATTCTTTTCCGCTAGTCCAATGCCAGTGGGATTTTCTTTAGAACGGGCTAGCCCAACGCTGGATCCTTAAGACATTTTAGTGTTAGGTATATTCGTGTGCATTTCACATTTCACAAACTTCTAGTTTTCCTTCCATTTGGCGTGATTTTATTATTATTATTATTATTATCATTATTATTATTATTATTTTGACACATTTTTAAAATGCATGACATTTAAGTTGCATCTCACTTAGAAATTAGGACATTCGTGTGATTTGACTAGAACTAGTCATCTACTCACGTGGAAAGCGGTGGCGTGCATGCCGTTCCCCCCTCCGTGAGTAGAAGCATTCAGTCATGAGTTATTAGTCCCTCATACCCGTCATGTTGCATACCCACCTTCTTTCTTCACTTACTATATATTATTATTTTCTTTCTTTTTGCATCACATTTTGCATAAACTCGTGACTCTCTCGAGGTCTCGATTCGGGTTTCACAATTAATGCGACAATTCCAACCAAGCCATGATGGAACATGCAGACCCTCCCGATATTTACATTTAGACTTAGGATTTGCATTCATGTAGATACATCCAAAACGTGATAGAATTTAGGGTTAATTTAGGAAAATTTGATTAAACTTCGCAACTAGCCTCGGCTAGGTTGAAAGGGTGCCTTAGGCGCAAGCCTTTGCCTTCCCTTTCTTCAAATGTGATTCCCGGACCTTTTTCTCTCGTTTTTTTCTTAGACCGGAGTCGGAAAAGGGTTTTAATTGATTTTTTAAAATTTCATTTTAGTTAAACAATTTTTCGGGTGACCTGGTACACCCTAACTCAGTACCAAGTGGCGACTCCATTTTCTAAAATAAAACCCTTTTTCAAAAATTAGTTGGCCTAAACCTGTCGCACTTTTAGTCCCGGCCTTGTTTTCTTTTAAAATACCATTTTTTCAATAAAAATCCGATTTTTACACACGCGCACTGATTTTTCCCAAAAACTTGCTTTTTCAAAAAGGGTCATCAGACTAGACCATTTTTTCGGGACGCGACAGTTAACGACCCCACTAGCACCCTTTTACTCACGATTTTTTGGGTCGCGACACACGTGTGTAGTAGCTTGGAACATACCTCTTGAGCATGATTTTTTTCATCTCCTCCCAAGTTCGCATAGGCTCTTCTCCATATTTGATGCGATTCTTATTGAGTTGATCCCACCAAATGCTTGTATAGTCAGTGAACTCAACAGCAGCTAGTTACACCTTCTTCTCATCAGTGTAATGATGGCATGTAAAGATGTGCTCCACCTTCCTTTCCTACTCCATTTAAGCTTCAGGATCTAACTTGCCTTGGAAAGATGGAATTTTCATCTTTATACTCCCTAAGTTGCCATCACGAGGTGGTTGATTTCTCATCCTCCTCCCTTTGCGTGAGATTTCCTCCTCATAGTCAGAGTCATACTCCTTATGCTCCTCCTCATAAGTTGGATTAGTGGTCACCTTTGTTTTCCCCTTCACAGCCGATTCAACATCATCCATGCATGCATACATCTTCCTAAATTCATCTTGCATGGCTTTGATGGAGAAGTGAAGGTCCTTTAGAGAAATATCTCCTTGCTCAGGCATAAGAAATGTAAACCTACAAAAACAAGTTAGCACAAGATAAACAAAAATAAAGAAAATTGCCTTACCACTCCCTTAGTGTATACACTCAATCCTCGTGTATCACTCGAATAATTGCGGCTTTTTCTCTCAAACGTGCTCATCCCTAAGCCTTTTACCACTCTTGAGTTGCTCGTTTGTATGTCCTTTCATGAAAAGAACTAGATCAACCTTTCTTGTAAAGCTCTAAGAAATCAAAACCACGAGAGTAAGTATAGAGGTCAAAGAAAAATAAGTTTAGAGTAATTGTTTGATCAAGAGAGGTCAAGAAAACACAAGATTAGACATGAAAATAGCACCCTAAAGTGTGGTATCCTTGTGTGAAAACCTTGATTTTTAAAGCTCTCTTGAAAAATACGAATATTCTTATGCAAAAACAAAAACTCAAAGCAATCCTTTTAGGAGTAGGATTGAAGTCCTTTTCCTTGAAAGATACTTGAACAAATAACAATTAAAACCAATACAAATCAATTATGAACGTGAGAAACACTGGTCAAAGCTCCACTTCCAGCTGCCAAAAACACAGAAATAATAAATAGGAAACAAGTGCTAACCGCCATTTTCCAAAAAGAAAGGGAAACTTCTTGGTTTTTGAGGATTAGGTTGTGCAATTTCCCGTTGTGACTATTTTCCTTATCCCAATTGGTTTCCCAATACAAACTAACTTCTATTTCAACCAAATTAACCTCTTTTCCTTCACTTTGAATGTCAAAAATTTCTGGAAAAATAACCAGAAAATTCGTACAGCAACAAGAAGAAAAAATTCCAGCAAAAAAACTCAAACAATTCAACCAACTAACCCTAGCGGTTTTTTCCTAGGTTTCAAATGATTCAAGAGGGAGATCAAGAACTTCAAGATTTTAGTCAAGAAAGCTCAAGAACTCAGCAAGATCCTCAAGAAACAATGCAAGACTCCAAGAAAATTCAAGAATCGCAAGATAGCTTTGGTGTATAATTCAAGAACCTAACAAGTAAGTCCAAGAGTTTCAAGAATTGTACCAAGAACACCAAGAAACTTCAAGCAAATTTGAATAAATTGATGTGCACAAATTTTAAACTTGTGTGCACTCTTTTTTACTCTTTACTTTCTTTTTCTTTTGTACTTTGGCTTTTTTTTTTTTTTTTTGCATGAATTTTCTGCCTTTTTTTTTTAAATTTAAAAAAACAATTTTAACAACAGTAGAAACGACTTTCAACCTTCAAGAAAATTGATTTGTGAATGGCAAGTTCAAGAATCTCCTTTCTTGCAATTTTTTGACACAAGAACTTCAAGAAAATAATAAAAAACAGTCAAGATTATCAAGAAACCACACAATACCTAGAATTCTTGATTGAAGATGATCAAGAATGACTCTAAGACCTTAAAGAATATTCAAGAAAGCACAAGAACACAATAGAAGCATGAATTTTTTTTTATCAGAACGTGACACAATAAAAACACAAAGAAAGACACAAGTTGTTTTGCTAGGCACGAAGCACTTTGAAAAATAACTCAAGAACGACCTAAAGAGCAAAAAATAAAGGGATATGTCCAAATTTTTTGAAAGAAAATTGGACTAGAAAAACCTATAATTTCTAAACTAGCTCTAATACCAATTGATACGCGCGGATAAACGTGGAATTGATTGAAAGACTAGGTATGTACTTTGATCCTTTCCCCTTGGATGAACTAGACTCTAGAATCAGAACCAAAACTTTGAACAAGCAAGATGAACAACTCAAAAATTCAAGGAAGTTTTGAACCTCCTTATGGAACGAACAAAAATTCAAGGAATTAGCACCTAGAAGGTTTGATCAAATTAGTAAGGCAACTCTAAGCTAGGGTTTCGAACTTGGAATCACTCTGCAAGTTTGGGAGTTGTTCTTAATCAGTAAAGAACCAAAGAAGCACTCAATTTGAGAACTCACAATTTTATTAATCATCAAAAACATTTAAAAATCGTATGAATAGTGACCCCTATTATAGGGTTACATGGATGATTCTAGAACTTAGAATTTAAAGCAACTACTAAAGACTAATCACTACCTAAATGAAATACTTAACATAAAACACTTGTAACTATTCGTAACTACTATAGAAGACTAAATAAACTGAATTAACTAAGTTCTAAACACAAAAAAAGGCCATCAGTTCTAAAATTGGGCTGGTTGTCCAAGCCCTCAAGCCCGCAAGTGCCAAACACCAACTCTACAAGCTATTTGGGCTTCATCCATTGATCCACCAAGAAGAAGGCTGGACAGCTAACATTTCATGCTCCATATGGACTCTTGAGCAGCCCAAATACAAGTGGTAAGCCTTGCTATTAAGTTGTGCTTGGCCCAAGTGGATCCTCTTCCAAGCAAGCCCAATAGCAATCCATTGCATGCATGACAACTTGATCACTAAGTTGTGATCCTTCTTTGTAGTTGAACTTGATCCACAACCATAGCTTCAACTCTTGGCCCATCATACACACTAGAATAACTTGATTACCAAGTCCATCAATAGGCCCAAGTGTATGAACTACACCATGGCAGCAACAAGGCTTGAATGTTCCCCTCATAATCAATCATGATTTGATCTCATCTTGTTCCAAACGAGTTGTTCCACGAGAATGTCCAAGCATCATGATTGAAGTTGCTCCTTGGATCACACCAACATCTAATGTTATCACTAGATAGTTTCACGCCAATGACAAGATGTTCTCACTGCATAGCAAATAGCTGCTCCATATGTGAAAACATTTGTTGTCACTAACCAATTAATTAAAAGCATTATTTATTCATATTTTTTCAAGAAAAATCTTTCTAAAAATACTATATTTTATCTAGTAATCAATCCAACCCCGATGAAAACAATCATTCATAACACAAACAATATTTGCATTGCAAAGTTACCAAGAACAAAATAGAATTGAGCCATTATATATGCATTATTTCATGATTTGAATATCAAACTATATGACATTAACATTAACATAGAAAAATTCATACAAGTAGTAGCTATAATAGAGTATTACAAAAAAATAAATGCAACTATCCACACAAATCTAGTCCAAAAGTATCATGATGGATGAGGCTACAACTCCATTAACATAGAGACATGTATACGTACATACATACCTACACACAAGTATGTGTGTGTGTGTGTGTTTATATACAAACACACGCGCACACATATGCCTATACATATACATATACATATATATACATATAATATATATATATATATACAAGTTGCAATTTGACAATACTTGACGATCAATTCAGTTGATCAAATAATCAAAATAGTTTGGTAATACATGCATGAAACATTAAATCTATTTGGTACAACTACCGGTTCATTAATGATAAATAACGTGTATGTTATAATTTATAGAAACATTTTATTATGCAAATGTGAGGATTACACTTAATTTTGTATTAAATTGTGTTTTTTAAGTAGTGAACTTTTGGTAAGAAAACAAAGTAACCATCATCCCTCAAATGAAAGATAAAAGCTCAAAATTGCAACTTTTTGGAAGTACCCATTAACCTGAAATAGAAAAGCAAAAGGCACAAATTGCATTTTATACACTAGTCAACAAAAAATATGAAAGAGAAAAAAAATAGTACTAGAATGATAAGGAAAAAAAAAGTATTAGAATGATAAGGGGATTAGAGTAACACACTAGATAAAGGCTAGGTTTGAGGAATAAACCGGCCACTGCAATTAATAGGATCAGTGGCGAGAAAATATTTTTAATCAGCTAATTTAGGTGCACATAAACTCCTTAGAACTTTTGAGTGAAGCCTCACAAGCCAAAGTTAATGTACTCCTCCTACAGTTAAGCATACCAAATAATTTTAATTTTTAATTCTTCGTAGGTTGTTGGTAAATCCATTAAGTATTGAAAGTTTTTAAGGTAATAGTTCTTTTTAAAAATCAACAAAAAAAATCATTTTGAATTCAACATTTAGTAAAACAAAATTTTCTTACTATTTATAATACATTAAATCATGCTTAATTTATGTTCAAAATTTTATGAGTTATTTGGTTAGAATTCAACAATCAATGTTAGTATGAGTATGATAAACTCGTTAATTGTAATGCTTCCGTTTATAGTGCTTTATCTTATGAAGTAGCAATGGGCCTTCTTTCGTTGTGGGGCTAAATTGCAATACATCAGGTGCCATTGCAGAATTAATGAAGTTGGTTTATCATGTATGTGGCTAAATTGCAAAAAATAGGCTGTCACAGTAAAGATAATGAAATTGGTTTATCACATATGGGGCTAAATTACAAAACATAGAATACCTTAGTAGAAATAATGAAATTGGTTTATCACTATTTTAGGCTAGCCTGCAATAGTTAGGGGTGGCATAGTGGTGGAATTAATGAACATGTACTTTAAACAATGACAACTAATTATCATAAGCTGAAATGTGTCAATTGTGAAAACCATACCATGTTGTCACTCATAATGAGTATACTTGAGCTCATTTGTGACAACACAATGTTGTCACTGAAGTGAGTCAACTATGATAACCAATCCATATTGTCACTAATAACGAGTCTACTTACTGCTCATCTGTGACGACCCAAATGTCGTCACTAGTGTCTATCAATTGTGACGACCAATTCATGTTGTCATTAATAATGAGTATATTTAAGCTCCTCTGTGACGACATTAGATGTGGTCACAAAAAGCTTCATTTTAGTGACAACATTTCTTAGGTTAGTCACTAAAGCTAATTTCCAGTCACACTACCACTTGCGTGCCACTAGCCAATTTGTGACGACTAATCCTAGGCTTGTCACTAGTGAGGAGTGTATGTGAGGCCATCTATGACGACATTAAAAGTCGTCACTAAAGTGAGTAACTGTGACAACCAATCCATGTTGTCACTACTAACAAGTTTACTTGAACTCATTTGTGACGACCCAAACTGTCGTCACTAATTTCTATCAATTGTGACGAACCAATTCCATGCTGTCATTAATAACTAGTGTACTAAACTCATCTGTGACGACATCAAATGTCGTCACTGAAAACCTTGCTTTAGTGACAACATTTTTTTGGGTTGTCACAAAGCTAATTTTCAATCACTACTACCAGCTTGCGTGCCACACCAATTTGTGACTGACTAATCCTAGGTTGTCACTAGTGAGGAGTGTATGTAAGGCCATCTGTGACGACATTAATATGCGTCACTGAAAGTGAGTCAACTGTGACGACTAATTCATGTTGTCACTCATGATAAGTTTACTTAAACTCATTTGTGACGACCATGAATTAACATCACTGATGTCTATCAATTGTGACAACCAATTCATGTTGTCATTAATAACGAGTCAACTTAAGCTCATTTGTGATGACATTAGATGTGGTAATTGAAAACCTCGTTTTAGTGACAACATTTTTTAGGTTGTCACAAAGCTAATTTCCCGCCACATTGCCACTTGCACGCCACACCATTTTCTGACGACTAATTCTAGGTTGTCACTAATAATGAGTGTATGTGAAGCCATCTATGACGACATCAAAAGTCGTCATTGAAGTATGTCGACTGTGACAAAATTTTTTGTTGTCTCTGAGAATGTTATCACAAAAAGCCATTTTTCTTGTGACATTAAGTGAAAGCTGCCTTTCTACCAACCTAGCAAAGCTTGAATTGGCAACAAATATCTGCATCAAAGTAATAAAATAATTAATACTTAGAAGGCAATTAAAGCATCATACTAACATTAATGACAAAGTAGTTTTATATTTTCAGCAATATGGTTACAATGATGTGGAACACCCAAAAAAAAAAAAACAAAGAAAACAGGAAATAAAGGAAAGGCAATTGAAACAAATTAACGACTAAGACACAATATGCTAAGGGACACTACCTATGAATAAAAAGTTAGTAAAAACAACATCTTTAGTCTTTTTCTTGAACTCAGATTTCCAAACAATAGTTATCAGGTAAAAAGATCCCAAATGCAAAATAAGTTCATATCAAGTCCAAGAGGAGTTGCATGTTCTGGTAGTAAAGGATATATTGGGACTACAAAACGAAGAGGATATATAATTAGACTAGAAGGAACAAAGAGGATATACAGTTAGACTAGAAGGGGCACTGTGCCACGCAGACCCATTGCACAATGCTAATCCTTCAAGAGCAACAAATTGTCATTTTTTTAACAGTTCCTATCGATTTGAAGAATAAAGCACTATAGAAAGTTAGGCAAATTTTGAAACTAGTTAATTGAGATTCTAAAAAAAGCCATTCTTTGAAGAGAATAATTGGAGGGAGTAAAGCAAAGGAGCAAGTAAAAAATGGTATATGTAAATGTCACTACATTATTAAAAAAAGAGAGAGAAATTATATTGTTAGAAATTCAATATGAATTGTTACAGTAACTGTTTTTGAATCGCTAACTAAAAACTCAAAAATTTTGAGAAAAATATGCAAGTATTATGCCTTCTAAACTCACAATAATATAATCCCAGTATACTTTAAGAAAACTATGCAATCTGTTTTCTAAACTCAGATAACAGATACTAAGTTCAATTACCTTGCTGTAATGCAGTCCAAAGTTGTGTTCATGAATCCAACAAAAGCAAGGTTCAGAAGACATAGACCATATGCAAGTTGAAGATTAGGATGTCCTAGCTTGATGATAGATATTGGAGCTAAAACAAGCAAAGTTAAATTGGAAAGGGCAACCACAAAATGGGATTATATTAAAATACTCATTACACATACAGATGAAAATAGGAAGACTCGTGACATCTAACTCTGAATCGTAAATGCCAAATACTCACCTACGAGAGTGCAAACACTGCTACTCTACCAGCAATAAGTTGTATACAAACATATTTAGATAAGGTATATCTTATGGCATAAACTATGCACCCATCAACATTACTACATAAGGATAAATCCAGAATTAAATCAGCCACTCTCTCTATTTCTGGAATGAACTGCTTATGCGCATTGGTTCTCAAAGAAAATATTTTTCCTTTCTTAATGGTACATGACTACACCAGATTTATGCACATTGGTTCTCAAAGAAAATATTTTTCCTCTCTTAATGGCACATGACTACACCAGACGAAGCTAAAATATCTGCATAATTTCCAACAAGAAAGTTAAAATAACAAAAGAAACTAAAAAAATTAAACTTTGAAAGCTTACTTATGAAAGACCATATCAAACAAAGCTTACTTATGAAAGACCACATCAAACAAACTACATTCTATGCCAAGTAGAGGAATGCCAAATTCTCAAACCTCTTGTTATCCGACCCAAATCACTTAGTTGATCTAAAAACAGAATATTCACCCATATTGATAACAATGGAACATTCTTATAGTGAACTAAAAGAACTAACAGCTAACACACCTTAAACTCTGGATATCAAATTCTACACCAAGAAAAATATGTCCCATAACTTGTAACAGCTAATTATTAAAAGGATGAACTTAGCTAAAACAATTAATTAGTTACCACACTAGCCTGGAAAAAAAATTCCCAACTTGAGGTTGCGTATGGTCAACCCACTTAAACCAAGACACTCTTATCAGTAGTCAAATTACACAAATCACCAAAGATATATAGAAATATTGAGGCTAGCAAAGACAGTAAACAAACTCATCTAGGAAATTCTAATGCATACAACTGTATACAAAATTTACAAGATTTCTCATTCATCTGTATCATAGTTTGCAAGTATTATGTCCTTCATATTTCTGCCAATTGTCTTCTATTCCAAGCTTAGGAGATAGGTATATGGCACTTAATTTTTAATGCAAATGGCACAAGGAGGAATCCCATCATTTATTGCATTACAACTGTTAAACAAATTCATATTTTTCTTTCTCTTTTTTTTTGGCTTCTTTTTTTTTCAAAGATAACATCTTTATTGAATTTAAGTCCTTTGAAAATATCATTTTTCAAGCATTTTCAGTCCTAAAAATGCTATGTCATCCTTAGCCTTCACAGAGTGCACATTTTAAATTCGAGTTCTTTAGCCCATTACACAAACATGAATAACAAAATTTCATACCATCCAAAAAATTTAAAAGACATAGTTAAAAATGGTTTTTTGGTCCTGAGAAAGAAGTAGCATGAACAATCATATTACAAGATAATTAGCTATAGAAATGAGGGAATAAAATAGACAATGAACAATCAAACAATAAAAGTTTGGAAGTAATTTTGGCTGAGAAAGAGTGGGTACCTGTTCTCCATGGTGGTGAAAAGTGTTTTCTCACAGCATGGCATGATAATGCTGGAGTATGACCATCCTTTTACTGTTAGATTGAAGCATGAGCATAAATTAAAGGATTAAACTACATAGATGAGAAATAGATAAAGCATGACCACACAAATCAAAGTGTCAAAATTTACATCATACATGGACCCACTTGAGAACTTCAGCATCCTAAATGAAGTACTAAGATATGGTAGTTCATAACTTGTAAAAGTTTGATCAAATTTAAAAACATAATACTGATAACCTTTGGATGATCTTGGATCTAATGTGATGAATAATTGTAGCAAAGAATTGTACTTGAAAAGCGATTAAATGGAAGTTTTGAAACCTATATGCCTTTTTGTACCTCACACATGGTTACTTTTATTTTGTTCTTGTTTTATTTATAGTATCACTATTGAAATAAATGCTCAGGGTCCCAATATCAAGAAAAGGTCATATAAGATCTTAAAAGCAAGGAAAGAAATGCAATAATAAAAATGGTAATGGCTGCAAGTCATTTTAAACAACGCTCACTAGGACTTAAGTATCCTATAAGCCATGGCGAGAAATTTTAATTTGAAGATAATTTAGCTGTCCATAAGTAGTTTGCTAATGTATCCATTAATTTAATTTGAAGATAATTTAGCTGTCCATAAGTAGTTTGCTAATGTATCCATAAGATAAAGGATGTTTCATGACTGAAAGAGGAAAATCTAGAAAAACAAAAATTTCAGTTTCATTATTTAACTCCTCCAGATGCTATGACAATTAACAAATTAAAGAAAGGTGAAAAAGGAAAGCATGAAATCAAGGAGTAAAAGGAAACACAGAATAGGAGAAATCATGAAAATAAAAGCCTTATATATTAGAGACACAAGCAAGGACATGATGACACAGGAAAGCAAGACAACACTGAGGATCTTAGGAGGTCATTAAGAGGGGAAATGGCATGCAAAGTCAGAAGCATTTTCAACCAGCAGAGAAGAATATATCAAATTTGTCTATGAGGATTAACATAAAAATACTTGAAGTACAATTTTAGATGAGCCATAATTCATAAACCTCTAAAAATCAGCAAGAAACCAAGAATTTTTCCAAACACACTAATCAATACATTGCAAGAGAGCAACCCAAAAAAGAACTAAATGCTAGTAAAATGATGGTCAACATAGGAAGAGTGAGCCAAGGGGAAAAGATATTTTTTGTTGTTGGGGAGGAGGGATTAAAAGATGACTAGCAAAAAAGAAAAGGCCAGAAAAGTGAACATTGATGGAATGAGCAAGCACTTCTGCAGGGGACTCTCTTTTAGACGACTAGAATTTGTGCTGTGAGAGAGAGAGAGAACAAAAATCAAAGGGCAAGTCTTCTCTCACCATTTTTGGGCAATGCAAGGTAGGATCATGGGCTCTTCCCCACTCCTCCCACCAAAAAAAAAAAGTCAGACTACTTAAATTTTTTGCTGCATTCATGCTTAGCCATTTGATTAGTGGCCAAAGCATGTATATTCTATGTTGCTCAAAGTTTACAAATCCTAAGCAGAAACTTTGTAATCTTCAAAAACCTATACTATTATGATCACAATTGCATACAAGCTAAATCCATCAAAACTATCAAAATTATCCAATAACAATTCCAAATTCGCCAATTCAAAACCCACTATGAGTAGCTCTACAATATGTACCTATGCCTAATTTCATTTTAATGAAATTCTAAGGGAAAAAATAAAAGAAAATTGGAGTCTTATTATGCTAGCCCTAATTAATAGAAGTCGAAAAAAAATTTTCTAAATTTGAATCATAAAAAATTGAAGAATGAGAGATCGAAGAGCAAACTAACATATCAAAGATAGAGAGAGACGACTTACGAGAAAGACAACAAAATGGTACCAAGGTGGGTGAGGGAGGGAGGGAGGGAGAGAGAGGGAGAGACAAAGAGAGGGGGAGGGAGGTAGGGAGAGGGAGAGTATTGACAATTACATATATAATAAAAAAATTGCAAAGAAACTGACTCAAAATCAAATAACCTTAAAAAATCAAATTTATGATTTTTCAAGTACATGTAAATCACAAAACTAGAAGGAAGGGAAAAATTAAACCTAAATAATAGAACAATCTGATCGTGCAGGGTTTTCCAAGCATGAGCTTTAAAGCAAAGCTGAAGAATCTTAATAACAGCCTTTCTCATGCCGGTAACATCACTAGTTTGCCTCATTTGCTACAGACCACAACAAACCAACAAAACCTAGTCATTGAGTTTGCCTTGCAGGAGAATCTGAACGGCGCCAAAAGTCGAAGTCTCTGGAAGAGGAACGAGGGCCGCAAAATCAGGATGAGAAAGGAATTCTAATGGCCATGGAAGAGAGAAAAGAGGTTGTGAAACATTGGTGCAGGTGGGGGGATTTGATTTTGGTGAAAATTGAGTGGGGGAAATCATATTTGTTTGGTTGTTTCTTTTTTTTTCTTTAAGCTTTAGTATGTAATACTTATATTGGTTGGTTTAGACTTTTATTTTTTATTTGAAAATATGATATAATTTTATTGTAATACAATATCAAAGTTGAGAATTGGGACATGTTGAGAAAATTTCATATGAAATCATATTGATCTACCATGAGATTTTATGTTCGTTGGATTTTGATTTAGTTTAGAGGATATGATTTTGTATTTTTTTGATTAAAAATATTAATTTTGAGATGCTAAAAGAACTAATTAAATGAAAAATTATTGTAGAAAAAGAAACTTATAAAAAGAAATTTTATTAATCAATAATTTGGTTTGGGAAAAGAACATGACAAATTGCAAGAATGGATGAAAATTACAAGTTAAAAAAAGAATGAAAAACTTTTTAATGAAGATGCAATTTTGAAATTCTACATTATTCCACTTGTGCCATAAACTTAATTGTCTTAGTTGTCTTTGATGTAGATCTATAGAGGAAAAATTCAATCATGTCACATATGTGTACATCTAGATATACGTATATGTATATATTTATACATATACATACACACATGTATGTACCTATATGTACATACTTATATTGATTGATATACATAATTTTGTGTCTGTATGTGTGTGTGCGCGCGCGCATATCTCTATGTGTGTATATGTATTTACATATAGATATCTATATGAATATGCATGTACATATATGTATCTATATGTATGTGTGTGTCTATGCATGTATGTATATATATACACATATATGTACATATATTTACACACATATAGATATGAGTATATATATATACAGAGATACATTGTATGCATATATATATAGATACATACATACATATACATACATACATATATACATATACATATCTGTATATATGTGTGTGTCTATAGATATGCATATGTGTGTGCTTGTGTGTACACACACATGCATATAATATATATATATATATATATATAATGTGCAATATGTACACATTGTATACATACATGTGTGTGTGTGTGTATGTTTCAGTGACAACTTATTAAAGTTGTCAAAAAAGCGCTCAGCTTTAGTAACAATTAGGAGCGGTCGTCAGAAAAGGTTATAGATTTAGTGACGACATAAGTTGTCACTAATGCCTTAGTTATAGGGAAGAGTTTGGCTTTAGTGACAACATGATGTGGTTGTTCGAAAATGTGCAAAATTTAGTGACGACATGTGTGTCATTAATACTTGAGACATATTTCAGTGACAACTCATGAAAGTTGTCAGAAAAGAGGTCCAGCTTTAGTGACAGCTTGCAATGCTTGTTAGAAAAGGTTGTAGATTTAGTGACGACATAAGTTTTCACTAATGCTTTAGTCCCAACTTGTGAAAATTGTTAGGTAAAACTCCGACTTCAGTGACAACATGATATTGCTTGTCAGAAAAGGTGTAGAATTTAGTGATGACATATGTTGTCACTAATGCCTTGGGCATATTTCAGTGACAACTCGTGAAAGTTGTCAGATTAGAGCTTAGCTTTAGTGACAACTTGTAGCAGTTGTCAAAAAAGGATATAGATTCAGTGACAACATATGTTGTCACTAATGCCTTAGTACCCACTTGTGAAAATTGTTAGGGAAGAGTCCAACTTTAGTGACGATATAATGTGGTTGTCAGAAAAGATTAAGGATTCAATGACGACATATCTTGTCACTAATGCTTGGACAAATTTTAGTGACAACTTGTTAAATTTGTCAGAAAAACCCACCTTTAGTGACAATTTGGAGCTGTTGTCATGAAAAGGTTAGAGTTTCAGTGATGACGCATGTTGTCACTAATGTCTCAAATACATTTTAGTGACAACTTGTGACAAAAATAAGTCCAACATTAGTGACTACATGTGTAGTTGTCGGAATAGGGCTGTGTGTAGTTGTCGGAATAGGGCTGTCTTTAGTGACGACATAGGCTATCACTAATCCCGTGGATATATTTCGATGACAACTTCAAGAAGTTGTCACTATAGATTGTATATTTAGTGACGACATTTAGCTATTGTCAGTATCATAAATTGGTGCCTAGAAGGCTGGAAGCATTCAGTGACGACATAGGTGTTGTTGTCACTGAAGATGCTACAAAATAGTGACAAGATGTATTGTTGTCAAGGAAAATAATCCTTAGTGACAAGATTATGTTGTCACTGAAAAATGTCGCCACTAATTTTTTTTTCTTGTAGTGAAAAAATCCTAATTTTGAAAAAAAAAACATAATTCAATGAAATAAATGAGCCAAATTCATATTAAAACACCTTAGAAACATACTAAAAATATGTGGAAGAATATACTAAGATACCTAAATTTATGACTTATCATCAACCATGAATTACTTCATGCCAATTGATTAGATATACATAAAACATTTATTTTCTATGTTTAGTAAGCTATGATTTTATGTTAACATTATCTTTCATTGTTCCAACTTGTCAAAATGGTCATGTAACAGGGTAGTGGTGGTCATATAGTCCAAATAGTAATGGTGTTCTTCTATAAGGATGAAACGGATTCGTTCACATTGTTTCTACTGATTTTTATTTAATGTTAATAGGAAAGCCAAAACCTCTTGATTTCATACTGAATTGACTAATGTAAATCATACTCAACCATTCATTGGCCGTATTGTCTAGGTAATTAAACTTTACTTTTCTTATTTCATCAATAGTTACACTAGTTAAAGACACATTTTTTGCATTCGTGGTGGTTGTAGATACAAAGTCAATCAACTATTTTCCAGCCAAATGTCAAATACTAGAGTCCATGTGCACAAAAACATAGCAAGTATTCCAAATTAAGGTTCCTCTATCTTTTGAATTGTGGACTACAGTGGGTGTCATGTAAGGTTGAATGTAGTCTTGTCAACTGTTCTTTTATTTTGTATCGATCTTGCAAAGTATTTTTGCTTTTTGGTTGGAATGGTAATTGGGTAGATACTTTATTTTTTTATTTAGCCAATACATGAATGGGCAAATATTTTGTTTTATACATTTTGCCACCAGTGAAGAAATTACATAGCTTTTTGAATGCTCCCATGAATGCTATTTTTAGAATCTCCACTAGTATTTTGCATTAGATTTTAAATTTATATTTTGTCATCATCAAAGAAAGAAGAACATCTGCTTCTTCTTGTTATCTTTCATCACCCCCAATGTATATATAATAGCAACAATTAGAATAGAAAATAGCACGTGCTTCACTTTTGTTTTAGTCCCTACTTTCTTTAAGAGCTCATTTATATTTAGCCCTAGATACATGTGATGTCTCCATTCTTAAGCAAACTTCCTATTATCAGCCTTCAGTGAAGCTCTTGAGATGTTCATTGTTTCATATGCTCTCTACAATTCTTGATATTGCAGTTGCAAATCCATTATCTTCTCTTTTGATTCTTGCATTTTTCTATAAAATCTATACCCTATGTCCATCCTTTTTCTGCAAATTTCAAGTTCTATCCCTTGGAAGAACACATATGCATCCTCATTCTATAAATAATTGATGTTAGATAATGTTTAGTTATGTGAAAAGTGCAATATAAATGCTTAAAATTAGTTTTACCTAATAGTTGGAGCAACTTAAGAATTTTCTCCCTGGGTAGTAAAAGACCATGAAATGCATAATGGTGCTAGATTTACACATTTGCAATTTGTTTTGTTGGTACATATTGGAAAATAAGAGTTTGATTTGCAACTCTCTAGACTACACTAGATTTTGTTGTGAAATGGTAGATTAGTTGTAGAGAAATTTCTAGTAAATGGTTAGATATTTACTAAAAAATAGTAGCTGGGAAATTGTTAGATATTTGCTAAAAATGATAGCCAACATTTACACCAAAAAAAAAAAAAATTAGAGAAGAGATGTTGCATGATGTTGTAAGAAAACTGTTACTTCTGTCCCAATAAAATAGATGGTTATAGGGGTAATTTTGTCTCAATTTCTAATTGTGAAAATGAGGGGCTTCTAATAAAAAAAATGTAGCATGTTGTGTTTCATACTCCATATCACCATTAATTTATAGGATGAAATTAGTTAGAAGAGCGAATTTACCAATTTTAATAGTTGAAGGGGGACATTGGGCAATTTTCTTTGATTATTGCTATTTTAAAGAAAAGTACCTTTTTTTTTCTTTTTTCATTTAACAAGTGTGCGGCGACTGTAAATATATGTTTTTTAAAAAGCGTGTGTCAATGTGTCAGGTGCTTTTTTTTTTTTTTGGTCTGAAGGGTTGCTGCACAAGGGCTGTGCGACAACCCAAATACCAAATTTTATTTTTAACTTTTCCTGTGGAACTGAATGGCAATAAAGGAATTTTCATGAGAGTCACCGCACACCTTCCGTATGGTGACTCTCACAAGATACTACGTAATTGCCATTTAGCCACCCAAATGTAAAAATAAAAAATAAAATAAAATTACTGGTAGGGGCCTCAATGGCAATTACATAATTTTTGTGAGTCACCGCACATCCCTCTGTGCAGTTACTCTCACACATCTATCTAATTACCATTTAGCCCCAAAATGTAAAAAAATGAAAAATAAAAATTTACATTTGAGGGGCTATATCTAATTGCGATTTTTTCACCTCCAAATGTAAAAAAAAAAATGGTGGTAAAAAAAATTTTTTGTTCTCCTAATTACTTGCATTGAATGATAATTACTCGCAACATTCTTCTCCTAATTAATTACTTGAATCACAATTTTTTTTTGCCACCAAAAGTTAAAAAAAAAATTAAGGGACTAAATGAAAAAAAAAAATTTAACATAATTTTAACATTTTAATATAATAACTAAAGGAACTAAATCCAACAACTAGGCAAGGGTCAAAATCGAATTTTCAACAACAATATTGTCACGAAATTTATCAGGAGAAAAGGACAAAGAATGCATCCAACTGAATTGACCCATGTTGGTGTTGTGCCATTATTCAAAAGAAAGGACAATCTATTTAACAACCAAAAAAGAAGATTATGACCCAAAACACTTAAACCCTGACCCTGATTATGGTATATGGTCTAAACACTAAACCCTGAAACCCTAACCCTCATTATGGTATATGGTCTAAACCCTAAACCCTAGATCACAAATCCTATTTGTGTAAACCCCAATTTCTAACCCTAATTACTAAACCGTAACCCTAATTATCAACCATAGTTCTAAAGCCAAACCATAGTTATCCTAAAGCTAATCCCCTAACTCTAATTTACTCTAAGCCTAATTTGTAAACCCTAACCCACAACCCTAACCCTAACCTAATTTGTAAACACCCCAACCCTAAACTCTAAACCCTAACTGTAACCCTAGTTATAAAACCTATTCTTAGTTCTTGTGACCTCAATTCCCTAACCTTAATCTACATAAACCTCTAAGCTGAATCCTAATTTGTAAACCCTAACCCAAACCCTAAACTGTAACCTTAACCATAAGCAAACCATAACCTAAACTCTAAACACTAACCAAAAACCAAAACCCAAAACCCTAACCCCTAAACCATAAATCCTAAGCCCGAAATCCTAAACCATAGTTATTACAACATGAACCCTAATCCCCTAACCCTAATATCTAAATGCACTAATTCTAATCCTCTAACCCTAATATCTAAATACACTAACTTTAATCCCCTAACCATGATTTTAAAATGGCCTTACCCTAATTTGTAAACCCTAAACCCTAGTTTGCAATCCCTTAACTAAGCAACTAAATTGTAAAACGAGTGTAAAAATTTGTAAAGTAATCAGTAACCAAAAAAAGTTAATAGTGACAATATACAACACCACTCTACAATAAAGAGTATACATAGTTTTGTAAAACCATCGTCATAAGATGCGAAATAAGCATAAAAATGATAATATAGAATACCGCTCTGCATACCTCCTGCCCTTATCCCGTGGTGTGGTGGAACAGCCGGATCTCCAATGCCTCCTTCAGTATGACATGTACTGCTACTCTTGTTGGCAAGAAGACCTCCTCAGTCCAGCATCATGAATGTAACGGCTATGGAGGCTGGTGAGCATAGTCAGAATTCAGTGGCAATTGAAGTTTGGCCGCAGCACGGACACGACTCTAGTGGATTGGGAATAGCACTCCTAGAAGTGTTTTACAGGCTCTGAATTAGGTCAATAAAAGAACAACTTAAGGGCCACTACCTATCAAATTATATCACCTAATTTCCTGTATCTGCAAGAATACAGATCGCACAATAGTGTAGGGAATAGGATCGATCTCACAGCGAATGGTCAAGAAATACTAGATTTCTCTGAACTCCTCTATTATCTAGGCAACACACCAGAGCGAATTTATCTAAAGAAAACTAATTACGGATTACCTAAAACGAAATAGCAATGTCTAAGAAGAGTATGGGAAATGAATGCCTAGAATCTAAAATCATTTTATGACCTAGGTTGCTATCAATTAACCTCATTTATGCCCTCTCAATTACCTTATTTAGAGTCCAATCCCAATTTATCTAATTTTCACTCTCGTAACAAACTAGTAATTACCAACTTATTAATCCTTTCCTGCTCTCATGATAAAGTGATTAATATTGGTTCATTTTACTTTATGGATTGTTCTTGACTCATCTAGGAATACTACTACTCTCGTGTGAAATATTACCTAAACTTTACTTGTCTCATTTCCACTACCACTATCAACTCTCGTTGCATAGGGATAATTTTGACTGGTTATAACAGTTAGCCATCTAATTACAACCCAAGTTAATCCAAGACAGTGAATAAACGAAAGCAATGCAGGCATGAAATTCAATCAATCAAACAGCCATCAATCATAAAAATCATCTTAAACCCTAGACAAGAACAACTTAAGTACATATAATTATGTCACTAAAAATGCAATCTTTCATTTCAAAAGGACATAATTAATCAACAATAAAGATAAATTGAGAGAGAAACTTATTGATTATTGAAGAATATCAAAAGTTACTGCACAAATTTCATTTGTTAATCCACAGTTTTCTCACCTTTTGTTGTTGTCTATTATGGCTAATAAGAGAGAAAAACTAAATCTCAAGAGTAAAACTATGAAAAACTACAGATGTGTGTAAAAATTACAGAGTTTTTCTTACACTAAACTACTCTTTAGAAAGAGAGAAGTTGAGTTGTAGTAGAAGTCTTCAAAGATGGAAAATTTTCCTCTTTTTCTTGCTCTCGTCTACAGCAAAACAAAAAGTTCGTTATATCCGCGACATGTATTTGCAATCGAATACTGCCTGTAGATTATTCCTTTCCATGACACTTGACCTTCATGGCTGAGAAAATATCCAAGACACATATCCGCGTGCGAATACCATCGTGGGTAGAGCTTTTCTTTTGCTTTCACGAATTTTTGCACAACTCATCCTCCCTTCTTCATTAATTTTTCACCATCATCCATGTTCTTGCCAATTAGACTCCTTTTGTACTCCAGAAGCTAATCAATTGAAGCCATAGATAATATCATCTCCAATTGACTGTGCGCTGATATGGCCCGGTCAGTATAGGGTCCAAACACTGGCATCTGTGTAGGGGTGCTGAATCTGTCATATATCGGTATATATCCTGACTGTGAATCAGCACTGTGATGGGAAGAGTGGATACTAACATCGTCATCCTGATCTAGTGAGACCTGTCCTTACTGACAACAGTGATTTCTTCGGCTTTGTCCATGCTGTTACTTGCGTACACAAAGAACGGGATCTTCACATGGCACCAGAACTTGTGATGATGAACCAGCTTCAAATCGATCAAACATCCCGAGTTGCATGAAGTAGTCTCTCCCAATGTGCTGCATGCTACCAATGCTTCTGCCATATAGACTATAGCTAGGTGCGCATAACATGATGCTATGTTGCATTTTGTGTGAGGCACTCATGCGAAAACTATCCAATGCGTGCCATATTGTCCATCTACAGAAGTGGAATAAAAATTGCATGAGTTAAGGTATATTTACAAAAGACGCTTTAAAAGCAAACAATTAAATAAAGTGCAACAGCATTTTTTAAACACAATGTAAAATTAATATATACCAAATAATCATGTCGGCCTATATTTCTACGTAGGCCATCCCAATTTGAAAGGCTCATAATAGGAGGCGTAATATACCGAACATTATGTAGCAAGTACCAACACATCTAATCAGGATTGGGAGCGTACGGGTTTGCAGGAGCATGTGTGTATTCGAAAGTTCATCGTCTGTGAATTTCTACCTCTGCCATGATGAATCCTTAGTAGTCATGCAATATTTACCCTCAATGATGTTATTCAATGTAACCGTGTGCTGTTGTGCCTCCTCCTCGTTTTGGGCATATTTCTACCACTAATGCTTAGGGAGTGAAAAATTGGGATTTGCCACAATCTTTCTCTTTCTCTCCCAGATTCCCACACTCTAGTTGAAGGCGTGCTTCATGCATGCTTTGATTAGGCAACAATCTGGCACTATATAGTATTTTGTTGAAGTACTCGGCAACATTGGATTATATGTGTCCCCACATATACCTGTCGTCCTTGCAAAGTGTCTATTGGTACAGTTGAACTGATTCATGATCAACCATCGATGTGCCTCTTCACTGATGACCTCATCTACTTCATGAATTCATCGTATTTTCTTTTTTGTCGGGCAGATCCGGTGACCCACACAAGATCTTTTAATTTAAAAGAATATGCATAATTCTATTATAAGTTAAATATGTAGTACAAACTAGTAATTTCAATGTAGTTCAAAACATGTACTATGGAATTATCATACCGCTGGTTTTTAAATTTTTTTTGTGAAATTAGTTTGGACATAGACCAAGCAGAATATGTGGACTGTATTGCCGTTCGGCTAATTTTGCATAGAATGAATAATGCCCTTGTGCCAATTCAGAGATGACGCAAATCTTTAAGTCATTTCCAAAAATGTATTGGCGTGAATGCTACATAAACCATCCCCAATTGCAATTCGTTTCCTTTTCCACAAATAGCAAAAACTAGGGATAGAAGTCAATTGTCTGCATTGAAACCAATGGCAACTAGAAGTTTGGATTTGTAAGGCCCTTTCATAAATGTCCCATCTATGCAGACAACAGGTTTTAGGCACCTAAATGCTTAGATGACAAAACCGAAAGTCCAAAAGACGTAGTAAAAAATGAGACACAACGACGCGCTCTGCTGATGGTGCAGCCAAAAGACAACTGTATCAGAGGTTGATTAGTACTAACTCCTACATGAATGCTAATAACTGTGCTATAAAGTGGGCCAGTCACTGTACATAAAGTCAATGTATCTTCGCTAGTGCATACCATACCTTTTTGTAAGTAACATTGCAACTGAATTGCTGCTTCACCATTTTCTGTATTTCTTTGACTAGAAACAATGGACCGTTACAAATATGGTTCACAATATGTTCGACAATGATCTCAAAGCTTAATTGTCAGTGATCGTTAGAGTTCACCACGTGAACACAACTATGCATATTTTGCAAAGTCACAATCATCCACTGCTTATGTGTGCTCTGAAGTGTGGCTCTTAACTTCCAATTACATGTAGTGGCAAAGCTTCAATTTTCACAGATGACATACCACGTACATGGATTGCTTTCTTTGACCCTATATTCCCTATTTTGTTCACTAACCACAACCTAACAACTCGCTCAACATCGTCTTTTGTCTGGAATAGTAGGCCCAACTCCAGTTATTGTGTCTGCTTATTCCACATATTCATCTGCCTATAATTTTGTCTATATAGGGGTCAAATGCCATTATTGCTTTGACACCTTCAATAGCTCACAACTATCCCATGACTTGAGTATCGCTTGTGGAAGGAGTGTTAGGATTTGCCTCGTCCATGTGTCTTGTCTCATTCCTTGAATCCTTGTGCTCCAAGTCATCGCTATCAGATTCTGGTTCAAATCTTCATCATTCTACATACTAAGTTCATCCCCTATTAAAACTGCCCTTGTAATATTTAGCATCAGATGTGAAATGACATAGAGATGGAGCCGAAGTATCATCAACCATCCAACTACTACTAGGTTGGTCCACATATCTAACCCCACGACGGTGTCTACAATGTGGTGGATTGGGAGGCAATGATGCTATTTCACATTCAAGTAACAGGGTTACCGTAACCCCCAGAAATCACAGGTAAGGAAGGTGCACATGCTGTCAAATATGGTTCATATTTTGATACGTCTATACCCGAGCCGCATATGTTGGTATTTGTTTGATTCTCCTCTACCTCGATATATATTTCACATGATGTGTGCGGCGACACATTCTGCTTCATATAATACAAATTATTCACATCGTTGTCGTATGTTATCGGCACACTGGTATAAGTAGACCCGCTAACTTAACTTCTTAGCAAAAGATTGATCGTACCAACTTCTTTATCCATTTGCATGACCTTGTATACTTTATCAACTAATCTGCTAAAACCTACACGTTGCCTCACTAATATAATTTTATTGCACCTCGGAGGATCGTAGGCCAACGATCCCTCATTGTCTACAATTCTTCTTCCCCAAAACAACTTGATAAGCAAATCATTGTCCATTGGAAATTACTTGCCTATTACTCACACAATTGTCATTTAAAGTCAATAAATTATTTAATTCAAATTTCATTATTTCCAAAAATAAGTAATGTAAAATCCTTGCATTGACATTTAACGTTAGAAAAATCCTACGTTCAATGTAGTTAAACCCTAACATATTTCCAAAAATTATTATGATGTCTTTCCAAATAATAATTATATACAACTTCATAATTAAAATATTTTATTTCAAAACATAGACCACGCATATGATAACTATTTATTGCAAATTATAGAAATCATATAAATTAATTATTATATGAATTCTATTCATGGGCAAATAAATATTAAAAATTAAAATGAGAACCCCAATAGATAACATTTTAACATAACTAATTATCCATGTGAAAATATAAAATTAATTCAATAATATAATACAGTTACAATAATTTTAACATAATAATAAATGTATTTCAACATTTTAACCGTAATAACTAATTTATTATCCATAATAATTTAAAATTTTCACATAACTAATTATCCATGTAAAAATAAATATTTCAACATTACTATATAAACTTTAATCTTAACATAATATAATCACAATAATACAATTACAATAATTTTAACATAATATTTTTAACACAATAATAAAGCCATTTTTACCATTTTAACATAATCATTAAATTATTATCAGTAATAATTTAAAGTTTTCACGTAACTAATTATCTATGTAAAAATAAATATTTTAACATTATTATATAATCTTAATCTAAACATAATATAATCACAATAACCCTAAACCTAATAATTTTCAACATTTTAATATTATAACTAAACTATTATCGATAATACATGTTTTTCAATATCTAATTATACAAGGTTAAATAAACATTTTAACATTATTGTACAAAATTTAATTTTAACATAATACAATTACAATAATTTTAACACATTAATAAAGTCATGTTAATATTTTAGTGTAATAACTACATTATTATCATAATACACTGTTTTTCCATACTAAACATACATAACCCTAAAATTAAATCAGCAAACATAATACAATTACAACAATTTTAACATAATAATAAATGCATTTCAACATTTTAATATAATAACTAATTTATTACCCATAATACATGTTTTTTAACATAACTAATAATCGGCGGTTGGAAAAAAAAATTTGAAATGAGAAAATTATAATTTTGGTACCAAATGTTAGGGGCATTGGTAGTTTCAGTCCCAAAAGTTTGGACAAAAGTGAATTCAGCACCAAATGTTTCAATTTTTTAGCAAATTTAGTCCTATTGACTAGTTTTCTTAAAATCTTATTGGAATCCAATCATGTGAAACTCACATGACGGTTACAAATGTTTTCAAAAATAATTAAAAAATAAAAAAATTTAATTGTCATAATTTGTAATTAAAGGCACACATGTAAATGCACTATCCAGGTTGATTTTTTCAGTTTTATTTGCTTATTTATTATATATGAACTCGAATTAATGCCTTTAATTACAAATTATGGCAATTAAATTTCTTCTTTAATCTAATTTTTTTTTGAAAATTTTTCTATCCAGCACGTGAGTATTACGTGACCAGATTCTAATAAGATTTTTGTAAAACTGGTTAATAGGACTGAATATGCTAAAAAATTAAAACATTTGGTACCTAGATTTGCTTTTGTCCAAATTTTAGAGACTGAAACTGCCAATGCTCCAAATATTTGGTATCAAAATTATAATTTTCTCTTTTAAAATTACTATAGAAAATGAATTTTCACATCATAAAATAAAAATTATTTTAACATAATGTTTTTGACATAATAATAAAGGCATTTTAACATTTTAACATTATCAGTAATTTATGATCCATAATAATTTAAAATTTTCACATAACTAATTATCTATGTAAAAATAAATATTTTAACATTACTATATAAACTTAATCTTAACATTATATAATCACAATAACCCTAAACCTAATAATTTTAACATTGTAATATAATAACTAAAGGGACTAAATGAAATTCCATCAATAATAAGGGCCCAAAAAATGAAATTTCAACAACAATAAGGACTAGAACAGAATTTCCAGCAACTTCAAGGAACTAAATAAAAATTTTAGCAACAAGGGAGGGGTCAAATCAAATTTTCAGAAATATTTAAGGACCAATAAATGAATTTCTAGCAGCTTAATGGGACTAAATGAAAATTGCAGCCACTATGGAGCGGTCAAAATCAAATTTCCAGCAACTTACCGTTCAAAAAATGAAAATTCTAGCAATGTTAAGGGTTCAAAAATGAAATTCCAGCAATAATAAGACCCAAAAGATAAAATTCCAGCAAAAAGAAGGACCAAAAAAGAATTTTCAGCAAACTTAAAGTTTGACGCCCAGAAATTCGTATAAAATTATATAATTCATGTTATGTTTATTTGTAGAAAGAAATATATAAAATGAGGAAAAAAAAAAGAAGAAGAGAGGTCAAGATCAAAAATGCCCTCAATAAGAGAATTTCCTTTAGGTAGGGTTAGTGTTAATCTTTGACTTATTAGTTGGAAGATTACTTAAGTAAAATTAGGTTAAGTAAATGAGATTCTTTCATGATTAAGTGGTATACCTAAGTATCAAACTTGGGTTAATTTTATTGGTCTATTAGTTTATAATAGTGTTTAATTTTGACTAACTAACTTTATCATTTTCAAGGCTTTTGATTAAGTGAGTCTTAGTTCCAATTTTGACCTAAAAATTTCACTAATTTCTCTTGCTTTCTCTCTCTAAAATCCGGCCCTCTCTCTCTCTCTCTTATTTTTCTCTCTTTTGCTTTAAAATTTGTGCCAAAGTCTTGCAAGATGTTAGGAGATAAGTGACCAATATTTTTCCACTAATCAAATTTAACCAACTAGCACCTATTTTGCCAAAATATCTAAACCCTAGCTTGACTCTTGTTTAGTTCTAATTGGTTGCACTTTCTTCCATTATTCTTTTATTCTTTTAATCTTTCTTGACCTAATTCTCTTTCATTTTATTCTCTCTTGGCCGAAATTCTCTTTCATTTTATTCTCCCTTGGCCGACTCTCTCAATCTCCCTCTCTACCCTCCCTTGTTTTTCATTTTCTTGGAGCTCTCTCTTCAATTTTAGACAAATTCCACCATAGAAAGTGAGGTTATCTTCTTCCTAAGCAAGGTTCAAGTTTTATTTAGAGTTTTGTTCAAGTTTTACTTTCACAGCCATACTGGACCAGTTTTAGTAAAACTTTCATAACTTGGTATAGATAACTTGGATTCGAGTGATTCTTGTTGTTTTAGAAACTAGATTGATAGGGCTTTCCAACGGTATAAGGCTTTCACTGTGATTCATTGTATATTAATCCCAGAAAGTTTGCAAAGTTGGCTGAAAATTTGATTCTGCGTAAAACAGTTTTGATGATGAGCCAAATTGAGGGCTGATTTTGAACCGGTTCTAATTGGAATTTGGATTGATGATCTTCATGAAAGTTGTAGCCCTATAAACGTACTTTCAAACCATGTAATCAGAATTCCATGGTTCTTGATGGATTGACCCCAACAATGGCACGAAGTTGGCTGAAAACCAACCCTGTGCAGATTTAGATAAAGATTCTTGGAGTAGAATTCTTAAAATTTAGTGGAATCTTGATTGAATTTGGGCTTGAACTGAACCTAGATGTTGTAGAACTTGTTGAATTTGGGTTGGATGGCTGATTTTCTTGCAGGAAAAAAATTTGGTTTGGTCCGATTTTAAGGGGAGATGCCGCCGAAATTTTGGTAGGAATAAAGAAGGGAAAAATGGAAAATGAAACTTCCAACCTAGAACATGTTAAAATTAAAGAGTTAATGTGCAGAAATTTTAGGTAAAATGATCTAGTAATGAGCGAAGTTCCTAGAAAAAGAGAACCCTAAAATGAAACCCTAAACCCTAAACTCTAGAAACCCTAAAACCAAAACCCTAGAAATAAGTGGGATATTTCTTGAATTTCTTTACTAAATTATTTAGGGTTTAAATCAGATTTTCATCAGATTATTTCTTCTAAATTTCAGGGTCCAAAAATACATCACGACCATTTCACGAGATATTTTCTTAGGCTTTCAAGGTGAGTGTCTTTATGTGTGCATGATGCATGAAATGTGATATTTTATTTGATAAATATTATGCGAAAATTTGCAATTACTATGTGAATACCTGTGCTACTTGAGGAAAGATGTGTACTTTATCACATCTATTCCGCAATGTGTTACTTGCTTTCATTGACCAATGTGTTATTTGTGTGTGCGTGAGACTACCGTGACTAACTTCACCGTTATTTCACGGATGGTCAACCTGGCTGCACGTGGGAGGACATAAGGTGTTGGGTGTTTTAGGGCTTGATGTTCTTTCCCTTTTGAATTGTGAATCCTCAAAGAGGCCAACTCCGGATTGAACCTGTTTGCTTGTTGGCCCTCCAGGGTTGAGAATATCTCCCTGGATGTGGTAGCTTGTACGGAGGTTATAAGGTGATTGGCGGTTAGGGTTTGTGCTTGATAAAACTGATATGTTCTTTGATAAAGACCTGAGCTATTATCTCGGTCCAAATATCGTGGCTACATGATCAGTACTTGCTCTTTCTGCGGTTAAGCTTGCTTCCGTAGTTGAGCCCTGTATCCTCCTTTGACTACATGTTAAATTAAATTGTTTATATCTTGATTTATTAATTTAATTGTTCGATTATTTCATTTACTAAAATAATGAGTTCTTGATATGATTGCATGACTTGGACATTCACTGGGCTATTATAGCTCATTCTATTTTATTTGTTTTCCTTTACTCAGGTCACCTGAAAAATTAAAGCTGGACTGACTGGTTTTTGATTATTATAAAAGTTTCAGTTATTGTAATAGCCGAACTGTGTTAGGCTATTTTTTGTGAAAATCATGTATATTATGACACATATACTTTTGATGTGAATTGTACCTTATGTTAAATAAAATGAATGTATTTTATTTATTTCATTTTATTTTAGTTATTTTATTTTAAGTTAAGTACGCTCGGACGTTTGCGTGAGTGCGTATCGAGACCTGGCGAGAGCTAGGCAGGCAATCCGCTAAGCCCTTTGGTGCGCCTCTGGGTAAGGTGGGGCTGTCACATAAAGGGACTAAATGAAAATTTCAACAATTAGGGACGGGTCAAAATTAAATTTGCAGAAATATTTAATGACCAATAAATAAATTTCCAGCAACTTAATGGGACTAAATGAAAATTGTAGCCGATCAAAATCAAATTTCCAGCAACTTAAAGTTCAAAAAATGAAAATTCCAGCAATAATAAGGGCCCAAAAGATGAAATTCCAGCACCAAGAAGGACCAAATAATGTGAAATTGAAAAATAACAGGACTAACTAAACAGAGTACAATTGAAAGGATTAAAGCCTAGGGATTAATTTATAAAAAACAGGACTTAATAAAAATAAAAAATAAAAATAAAAACTCCGGGCATGATGATAACAAATAAAAACTAAGGGCTTAAATGAAAATGCTAGGAATAGATAAAACTAACTTAAAAAACTAAATAATTATTATACATGCAAACTAAACATTTACTATATACACATTTTATCAACCAATAACAATAGAGCCATATACATAATATTAGCAATTTATTAATATCTAACAAAAAATATTAAACCTAACTCTATTATAATCTTATTTATAAAATATTTAAACTGGTATTTAGAATACTAAACTTCTAATGCTAAAATCCCCCTGATTGTGACAATTTTTGGCCAGATATTGCATTGTACTGTCCTTCCAACTGCCTGCCTCCTTCGTCCTCCTCTACACTTCCCAACATGAAAAGTGTAAAATTTGATAGGCTAAACCGAGACAAAAACAGAAAGAGAAAAACAGAAGACTGAATAAATGCACACACCTAACCCAGTGAGAGAAAGTGAAACTCTACAAGAGAGAGAGAGAGAGAGAGAGAGAGAGAGAGAGAGAGAGAGAGAAAAGAAAAAGAAAGAAAATGAGAAAGGGAAGTTGTTTGTGTGAATGAACGAAGAAGAAAAAGGAAAAGAATCTACTGTTTTGTGAATGAAGAAGAAGGAATGAAGGCTGTTGTTTATAGACCATTTCAACCAATTAATTAGCCAAAATTAAAAGAAAAATCACACGTCAGAGTTGGCAAAAGAAAATTGCAGTCAACACATTTTTTCTTTGCTCTGCACTTGCAGTCAATGCTTTTTCTTTTTCTCTTCACTGCATGGCAGACTTTTTCTCTACTTGCCTACATTTTTGCATGACAGAGCCACAGGCAGGAATCTTGGTTATGTAAGTGTCACCGCATTAACCTTGTGCAGTAATACTAACTGATATATATACATATATATATAATTTTTTAAAAAACTTTGATACTAACTAATATATATATAATTTTTTAAAAAACTTTGTCAGCCTTTTGTTTTTCAAATTAAAGCTTTTCACTCCTTTTTTTCCTGAAATTGTTCGTGAGTGTCACCGCACACCCATTGTGCGGTGACACTCACAAATTTTAGTAATTACAATTTAGCCCTCGCAAAGAAAAAAATCTATTTTTTTTTAATTTTAGAAATCCTTGTTTAAATTTTGTGAGGGTCACTGCATAGACTTTGTGTGGTGACTCTCACAAGTTTTATATATTTTCAATTTAGCTCCCAAATTTTAAAAAAAACTTTTACTTTTGGGAGGGGACTAAAATGCAATTTTGTAGTTGTGATAGTCACTGCACAAGGTTTATGCAACGACCCTCACAAAACTAATAAAATTGCATTTTTATCCCCGAAATTATAAAAAAAAATTTGCTTTGTGTCACCGCACACCTGGCGTGCGGTGACTCTTATATTTTTTTTCAAATTGCTCCAAACCCCTCCCCCCTTTTAGTTGTCTGACACACATCTGCCTACATATTATTTTTTTATAAAAAAAATTCACTATATGGTGACGTTAAATGAAGAAAAGAAAAAAAAAGGTCCTAAAATGGGGATTTTTCTTTAAAATATCAATAATCAGAGAAAATTGTTGGGACATTGCAACTTGATTGAAACTTCAATGGCGCAATTTGATTTTGAGAAAATTACAATTTTAGTACCAAATGACAGTTTCAGTCCTAAAAGTTTGGACAAAAACAAATTTAGTACCAAATGTTTTAATTTTCAGCACATTTAGTCCTATTGATTAGTTTTCTCAAAATCTTATTAGAATCTGATCACATAAAACTCACATGATAGTTACAAAAGTTTTCAAAAAAAATTAAAAAAGAAAAAAATTTAATTGCCATAAATTGTAATAAAAATCATGCGCGTGAATGCACTATCCAAGCAAATTTTTTCAGTTTTATCTGCTTATTTATCATATATGAATTCAAATTAGTGCATTTAATTACAAATTATGACAATTAAAGTTTTTTCCTTTAATCTAATTCTTTTTAAAAATTTTTATAACCGACACGTGAATATCATATGACCTGATTCCGATAAGATTTTAGTAAAATTGTTAACAAGACTAAATGTGCAAAAAAATTAAAACATTCGCTACTAGTTTTGTTTTTGTCCAAACTTTAAGAATTGAAATTGTCGATGTCTCTAATATTTAGTACCAAAATTACAAATTTCTGATTGATTTTTAATCGTTCACTAAACTACAAACACTCAAATTGCACGATATTTACTAGTGACATTCGTTTCAAACCAATAAGTATTTTAAAATTCACTCATTTCTTTTCTCCCAATTATAAAAAAAAAGAAGTATTTTAAAATTCAAACATATTACGGGTGAAAAAAATTAATTCAACCGTGGTAAGCAAAAAAGTCCTTGCCGCCCACTTCTTCATCTGCCTCGTGCACAACACTTATATAAGCCCAAAAAAAAAAAAAAAAATAAAAAAAATAAAAAAAATAAAAAAAGAAAACCTGCAGATCAAATGCCTAGTCCCTCTGCTTCTCGTCTGGTCTTTACTTCCATGGCAACCCCAAAATTCCTAGTATATTTCTTATTTTTATGCTTAATTTTCTCCAAAAGCACAGCAACAAAGTTGTCAGACTCAGAAGTTTCGGATGATTCTTCTCTCAAAAAACAACTCGACAAACTTAAGTCAAAGATTTCCGTTCTAGGTCTCTCTATATTGACGAATAATTATGCCATAATCTCTCCTTATATATATATATATATATATATATATATATATATATATATCAATGTGCTTATTTTTAATGGCTTCCTATTTCGAGTAGGAAAGATTGAACTATTTTGCTTTTTTCGTTTTCCAGATTGTGTAAATTTAAGTGCTGTATTATTAAGGATGATTTGTCGAGAAAAGGTTGAAGAGTTAAATAATGGGAGAAAAGGAGTTTAGTTTTATTTTTTTCTGGGTTTTTGTGTTATGTAATCACTTATTAGAACAAGATACTTATATTGAGTTTCCTTAGTAAAAATTTGATCTTCATGTGTTAATGCAGGCATACACAGAAGTTTTTTTTTTTCTTTTTTTTTTTCCTCCTGGTTTTCTGGGTATGTGGGAAGGAGTGTGAGTTCCTTGTGTTTCTTTGTACTTTTGGTGGAATGAAATAATTTTTTCTACCATTTCTTACGCACCGCCCCCCCGGGGGGGGGGGGGGGAATGAATACAATACATTTTTTTATTAATTCTTTTTGTGCTCGACAAAAGTAGAACTTTATATGAAATAAGATTAGAACTACTGAACTTGGGGTCTTTGGACTCTGTTTAATGAGAGTAGATGAAAATGTAAAAGGGGGTTTGAAAAAAAAAAATGCACGCTTACTGCTTACTCTCTTTTGTCCATCTTCTATGGAGGTGAGCAATAGAAGTTCGTAGTGAATTAGGGAAAATAGATTTTTTTTGTGCATATGTTTTTGAAGAGATGCATCTTTACTTTTTGCTTATATTGTGTTTGATGGTTTTTTTAGTCGTTGTGATGATATGCCAAAAAGATGCATACTTTGGCTTTTTACGAGGTTGTGTTTTGGTGTAGTTATGTGGATTTGGAATGTTGTTGAATTACTTGTGATAAGTTTGTTTGCTTCCTTTTTTTTCTTTTTTCTCTCTTATTTGTTTTATTGATAAAGAATCCAGCATAGATGAGAAAGCGCAAGAACTTAAGAGCAAGGAGGAGATCATCAAAGAACTAGAGAAGATAAGTGAAGAGAAATCAACTACTTTAGCTTCACTTCAGAGTGAAATGCTGTTACTTAAGGTGAGGGGTTTACACTACTTGGGTGTCTTTGGCTCTTTTTCTGAAAGCTAAGCTTTTGCAGTGAATTAGATTGTGATCTGGAGTACATCATATGTTATTCTGAAACTTCTTTTTCTGATGAAGTTCTTCTGTTTATTAGGACAAAATATCTTTAAATGCTAAGGAACATGTAGGTGAGACTGATGCCCATGCTACTCAACTTCAAGAACAGGTTGGTCACTAGATGGAACTCTTAAATGAATATTTTGACATTTGGGGTTTCACTAATGTTTTGTATGCAGCAGATAAACAAACTTAAGAAAGAGATGGAAGCCCAAAATAAGAAAAAAGATGTACTGGAAGACAGTGCAAATGGCACGGGAAAAAGAATCCATGATTTGAGCTTAAAACTTGAAAATGTACGAATTGCGAATGCTTAATATTGCTACGTGAAGGGTTGGATTTGATGAAAATTTTTCGATGGTTCTATCCATTGTATTTTTATAGAATTTTTTGATCTTAATTTTGGTGTTTTCTGATCTTTGCCAGCTTCATCGGACGAACAATGAACAAAAATTCAGGATTCATAAAACTCAGCGTGCACTCCAAGTGGCAGAGGTTATCTTACAAATTCTTTTTGTTTTAGTGATGTTTAATCTCTCTTCTAATTCAAATAGACTTTTCACTTTTTCTTTGGCTTTAGGAAGAACTAATGAAAGCGAAAGTGGAGGCCTCCTTTGTTTCTAATAGGCTGACTAAGGTAATCAGACTTCTTGAATATTGTTGTTTTTCGTATTAAAATATGTTCTCGATGGTTCCCCCAATTTACCTTGGATTCAATCTCTCCTTTCCCCCTTCTCTCTCATTCTCATTTCTAGATATTCAAAAGTGACGATTTTTGTGAGAAAGCAAAAGTTATGCAAAGACAGCAAATTTGAAAATTAGTTTGGTGTGTGGAGATGGAGGGATATTGTCTATAAGTTTTTAGGAATTAAATAAATCTTAAAACGTGTATTTGGTTTGTGGTCAATTTGAGAAGTTTGAATTTCTTGCATTGTGGGTCATCAGTGAAATATGCCTTTTTGAGTGGTAATTGTTACAATATTTGTGTTGAAATGATGTTGATCAAAAAATGAATGTTTAGACTGACATGATGATGGGTTAATTCCTTGGATGTGTGACATCAACGTTAGAGACTGCTTACTTTAAGCTTTTCCAATGATGTTGGGTGGTGACAGGGATTTTTTGAACTTCTATTGTTATTTGTAGCTAAATAGTATTGAACAAATAAGTGTAACTGTTGAATTCTACGGTGGCGAACTTAATGGAGTCAGTTTTAGAGGTCCTACTTCTATGAAAAAATTTGCTAGACGCGCTTAATTAGGTGAAAATTTTGAATTAGATATTGCTACTTTGGAATCTGATGGTGTTTTTCGTCTTCTTAGTCGAATCGGGATCAACTAGGATAGAAATAAAGCATTGGGTCGAACCCTTCTTTGGTGTCAAGGTCTTCTCGAGAAAAAAGTGGCCATTTCTTTGCAAAATTGTGCTCAATTTCATATGTGGCAATCCTGCCAAGATCTTTTCATTAGTTGGGTGAAGGAATCGGATTTCAGTTAGGAGTTCAATTGATGATAGAGATTTTGGTAGCGATCCGAGTTGGTATGTTAATGCATATTAATATTCGTAGTATACAAGTTCTCACACCTAACTTGACCACAAATGAATAGGAAGCAAGGCGAGGGTCTTTCATTAAAGGGCGGAAAGAAGGGGTGGGCTTTGTTTTGGGGGGCCTGCCTTGTGCAGCTCTAGGGAGGAGAGAATTTCAGAAGGGCCCACGGGAAATGAGTGGGAAGATCAAAACGTTGGAAGAAGAAAGGATTTTTTGGTTAGACGTGTGGAATTGACTAAACGTTTTGTTCGAACAAATATAGAGCAGAAAGTGATCTCTCCTATCCAGTAGGCAATCTTGGTATCAGTCTTCTATACAGGAATAGTCTTCGTACCAGCATTTGTAGGGAATCCCACTATCAGGATAAATCTCTTCTTCTGAGAGGAATAAATATCTTATACAGATATTTGATCTTGGGATGCAGGGACTTTTTTCTTTTCCATAAAATATTCGTAAAATAAAAATAGTTTGTCTTGATTGGGGACCAAGAAGGCATTTTAGTAGGAAGGCCGACCACTAGAGAAGCCGCCATCAGTCCAGGAGAGAAGCAAGCTACCTTTCTTTGATCCACTTTTCCTAGGAGGGAAGAGAACAAAAATGGACCGTAGATGGTGGTTGTGGAAAATTTGCCCATTTGTGATGAAAATTACATTAGTAGGAATATATGTTGAAACATCTCCCAATTGAGTTTCAACTATTGGTAACGCAACCATGCTTCCTTCACCTAAACTCGGACTTGATTTAGTAGCTCTTTATAAAAGGCGTGAATGTAAATAAAAAACAACTTTGGGATAGGATAAGCTTCGTGTCCAGGTGGTCTTCGTAATAGAAGAGACATTTGGCGATAAATGCATACTTTGTCTCATACACTATGGGGATGGTGAGAAGAGATATATTTTACAAGCCAGAGAGGCTATGATTGGAGATACCATTGTTTCTGGTACAAAAGTTCCTATAATGCAACGTCCAAACTATGACATCCCAAAATTTTCTGTTCCTATCACCGTGAAGGGTATGCTTAATCTCGTGTAGGTTCTTTGTTCTCCAATTATTTAAAACTTGAAGTCGAGTTTTTCCCAACTAGGGTAGAATAATGCAGATGACTAAAGGTTCAAGGAAATCCAAGATTAAGGATTTCTAGAATTTTACTTAGGTTTGAATTAGGGAGTTTTTCATAGATAAAGAATTTTGCTTGGAGGTGGATTAGTTTTTAAAAGGGTCTTTATTTCAATTTTGTAATTAGTCATTTAATTTTTTTGAGCTTTAGGTACTTTCTAAATTTTAGTAATAGGGGTATTTTGGTAATTTCGCTATTTCTGGTCTGAGAGTATTACTATTTTTGCCCTAATCAAATAAGGAAAGTGGTTTCTGGTCTGTTATTAGCAATAAAGTAAGGAAAGGAATGTTATTGCTCTAGGGAGTAAAAGATGAATCTTAATTACAATAGAATTTGTTTTAGGAGTCTATAAATAAGTGTATATCTTACTACAGAAATTAGTTTCTCATTTTAATAAATTTTCCTGCCGACATTGTCGGCTTCTTGAGGGTTGTGTAATGCCATATAGCCTTGCGTTTGATGCCTAAAGGTGCCTAGGGGTGATTCCTAGAGTTCCTAATTTGTTCTTCTTCTTTACTTTGAGTTTTCAGCAGTTTACCTTTTATTTTCTTACCATATATACTTAATCTTTGTTACCTGCATTTTCTGCTCTTTAAATTGCTATTATCTTTAATGGCTAAAGTTTACGTGGAAGGTTCAAGTGAAACTTATTTCAGATAAGTGAATTGTTTCAAATTTTCCTTCTCTTGATGTTATATATCTGTAAAAGGTGGGATGGAAGGCTGGTTTACCGGGCAAGCATTTCAAGACAAATATGATAGTTCACTAGGGGCAGGATGTGCGTCTCCAACTTAATGGGTTTAACATAGCTTTCAAACTTGCTTTTGTGTCTAAAATTTCATTTCTAGATCTTTGACTGTTAGTTTCAGTTTGTGGTCCTTTCTGTTGCAATTTTTTTCTTATGTTTTATTCATTTGGATCATATATTTTTTGGACAATTAATAATGATTGTTTGCATGATGTGTAGGTACGAGAAGCATGGATTCCACCTTGGCTTTCAGTTCATTTTGCATATTGCCAGGTAAGTTAAACTTTTATCTTCACTTATACATGGCTCGCCTTTTCCTTGATTTTTCAGCTTGAACGTGCAGTCCTTTGTCATGAACCATTGGAATAAGCACGGAAAACCTGCCTTGGATCTGACAGTTAAAAAGGTGTTCTTTTGCTCATCTTAGGGTCTAATTGCTTATAGATTTGCATTACAACTAACATAATATAATTATTTGTCTTACTTTTGCAATCATTATTTTTTAGGCTTTGGAAACCAAATCAGAATTTGACAAGTGGGTGGAGCCTCACATTGACACATTTAAATCAGTATGTTATTCCGGTGTCTTATAATATGTTATACTTAGGAAATATCTGGTTTATTTTTAATTATTTCAGTTGGGATTGATTGTTTAAAGTTTGTTTGACTTTCATATTATGTTTCCTCAATAGTTCTCATGCCAATTGCTTGCACTGGCATATGAGTTTACCCTTTGGCTTGTGGAATTCCATCATTCAAATGGGTTAATTTTGCCTTTAAATCCTGAAAGATCTTTGTGGAGTTGTTTTAGTACCTTAATTTGGTCGAATACTAATTTCTTCGATGAAGGACACCTAAATTTTTTGTACAATGTTAAAGAATGTTGGTGGAATTCGGTCCTTAATTTCCAAAAGAAAGCAGCCCTTCGCCAGGCTGTCTTTTGTTAGTTATAGTATAATATTCTGCATATTTTACTTATGAAATAAGAAATTTTTACGCAATTAATAGAGGAGAGTAGAAAATTATATTGGCATATTGTGGCTTAATTTTTCGTAGTTAATAAAAACTGCAAGATCGGAAGAAGCTTATGGTTCGAAACCAAGGACTAGAGGAAAGACTTGAATAAGTGATGCTTAAACATCAACAGTCAAATATTAATCAGGTAATCATCCTCCAAGATCATAGCTTCTGCTAGATTGTTAATTAAACAATTAAAGTAATTATTAAATTATCAGTACGATAGATAAAGAGAAGTGAGTTATTAACTGTTGTGCTCTTAATTTACACATAAGTAAAAGCATTTGTAACTTATGACACAGAGAAGTGATTGTTAAATCGGTAATCAGACTACGGATTTATTAATAATGGTGGAGAAAGAGGAGTTATGCAACTGATGCTGCTTACATAAATACCTATCCACAAGCTGTTTTTCCTCGGTGCACAGAGCTCCGCTGAGGAAGGTGCTAATGTTCTATAGTTGGATGAATAGTACTTATACCTTTTCTATGCTACTGCTATTGATTGGGCTCGAAGCAGACAAGAACGCATGATGGTTATGAACCTGTTGTTTTTAAAGATGATCCTCTCTGGGGATGGATCTTTATCCAGCCTACTATAAGGATCCTGTATCTGGCAATCCCCTCTATATGTAGGACCTTAATATTTTTTGTATATATATAATGAAGGTCAATGTTAGCCTTCGGTGGTTTTGGTGACAGGGACTGAAGGATAAATTTTTATTTAATGCAGAAATATGGCCTTTCATTGAACTGGCAGAGTGAGATCTTGTATTTATTATGATCTTTTTATGGGTTTCTTAAGTAAAATATCATCATATCAGTGTTCTTTCTAGCAAGGTGCTTTACCATGATAGAATGGAAATATAGATGTTGGACCTTTGAAGATGAAACCTGTACCAGAGCATGTGAAGAAATTGGAAGTTGTGATTGTGATGCCTAAGTAGCAGTTGTATCTAGAATTTAGGGACAGCCTTTTGAAGCGCTTTAGAACATTATTTTCGCTGGTCAAACATATCGTAAAGCAAATATGCTGGACTTTAATGTTGAATGTTTGAGAATTTTCTTCGATCATTAATTTCCATATTTTCAAATTGATTTTTCAAGTTGCCTATGGATCATTTGTAGAAATGGATCCCGGTTTTGAAAAGGCACTACTTGGCATTTATAAGTGATTTTGGTCTGCACTTGCAATCGCTTACTACTAATGCCATTGAGACGTATCATACATCCAAAAAGACGATTGAACCTCAGATTCAAAGGTTACAAAAGGTTTTGGATCCATACTTTCAGGTATCTTTTGTATGGTTTTCATTTTCTTCGTGTCCTGGATGATATTTCTTTGGTGACTTTATTCTTTATTTGATTCACAGGAAGCTCAGAACTTCCTGAAGCCATATGTTGATCAAGCTTCATCAGTGATGAAACCTCATGTTGATAAAGCTCGTGTGTTTCTAAAGCCTTATACAAAGAAAATGATTCGCAGTTACAAGAAATTCGTTAAAAATGTGAGCATATATCATCGCCAGGTATCCAAATTCCTTTTCCTCTCACTTCTTCCTTTTGTCTCTTTCTTTCCCCACTCTGAAAGAGTGGCATAATCAAGCCTCTCAGCTTCATTAATTCACGGATCATTCTATGTCTTATTCATATCATGGACATATAGGAGTAGTTCATTAACTATTCCGTTTGTTTCAATTGTCCCAAGACCATAATAGTTAAACACGGAGAGCGCTCTGGAGGTTCTGGGTTTTATGCATAATGCAAAAGCAAAGTGCAAACTTTATTTAAGCTAAGTGTTTTTATGTTTATATAATTATTTCCATTCATAACCAGTAATTTTTCGTAACATTAATTCTGAGTGAATTTAATGTAAAACAATGCAAATACGTGCATCAAAGGCTAAATTACAAGTCAAAATGCCTCAACAAATAACATATGCATGTCAAAAGAAATAAATAATACGAACATACCAAACAAAATTTAAGCTTTAAGCTTAAAGCATTCTGAAATGCATCAATTATTAAGCTTCTAATCATCCTCACCGATCAAGTTAAGAAATTTGAGTTCTTCCCATGCCACAAACTAATTGTTGTGGAGAATGAGAAACAAAAGAAGAATAAGAGGAAGAGGAGGAATAAGTTTGTAGAGAAATCTAGCAGGGTCAACTACAACTTCAGGGCATCTTTTTCAATCTTCTGCAGAAAATAAAAAAATTACAAAATACCCTTAAAAGATCACTTATTCTCAACAATCACCCTTAAGCTTATATATCCATCATCCCACTTTGTTATAAGACAGAGAAATGAGGCTTCCCTAAAGCTTTGATTAGCATATCATGCAACTGATCTTCAGATTTGACATATGTAGTGGCAATCTTTTTCTAGAATAATTGAACTATAATCGCCATGGTGAGTGAATAATATAGAATGGTCTGAGGTTGATTGCTGCATCTTTTCTAATTTCACCTTCATTAAATTGTCAAATTACGCCCTTGGAGATTGTTTGAACCATAGATTTCTTTGTGCAACCTACATACATTGTGAGACTCCTTCTGGGCAACATACCTGCAGGTTGCTTGATATATGCCGCTTCAAGATCTCCATCTAGGAATGCATTCTTAAAATGAAGCTGATAAAGTGGTCAACTTTTAGCTGCAGCAATTGATAATAAAATTTTAGTTGAGCTCAATCGAGCTATGAGAGAAAATGTTTTGAAATAATTAACCATAAAGTGTATGCCCCTCTGCTATTAAGTGAGCCTTTAGCCTTTCAACACTGTCTTCAGGAAGATATTTCACTATAAAAGCCAATAGGTGCACTACAATTCTTTTTTTTTAATTTTCAATTTTCTGAAGGTATAATATAAGTTCCCAAGTCTTATTTTGTAGCAATGCTGTCATTTGCTCATCCATTGCACTCTTCCATTAGGAGATGATAAAGCTTCCATGTGTGAACGAGGAATAACATATAGAGGATAATGGATGGACGTTTGGGATATAGGTAAGAACAAAAGGTCACATTTTGTATTGGGTGAAGAGTATTAGATCTAGTACCTTTTTGAAGTGCTAAGAATATTAGACCTAGTACCTTTTTGAAGTGCTACAGGAAGATCCGAGAATAGAATCCACAGAAGTACTTGGAGCCTCATCCGTAGAAGACCCATAGTTTTAGCCTCCTCTAGTAAACTTCTTGTTGCTTAGACACTAGTGAAGGAACCTAAACTTCAGAGTCTTAGACACCGACGAAGCAAAGTTGAGGTCCCTTGAAAAGGTAGTTGTTAAACCCCAATTAAAGGGTGCTGGAGTGGGATGCCTGAAGATTGTCAAATAAACCCTAAACCCTAAATCACCTACTAAAATGTAGAAAATAATCACTTAGCACTATATACTAACGACAAATCCTATTGTGTTTAGGTTGCACCTCTTATTCTGTATAAGAATAACATCCCTCTTTAACTCTCTTGCTAATAATGAAAACGGAAACAACTTTCTTATTTGACTAAGACAAAACTAGTAAAATAACAAAAACCAGCAAATTTATGTGAAACATCTAAATTTCTAAAATACTCCTAACTCCTAAAGTTCAGAAAACGTGTAAAACACTCAAATTAGGTTTCCTACTTAGATAAATGTAAAGAATTTTAAACCAACTCCCAACCAGGCTCTTTGTCTTCTAAAGCATGTTAAATGAAAGCCTTGGCGTTTGAAGGATTTATAAACTTCAGTTAACTGCCGCCATTTAGCTCTGTTAGGATGATTTATCCTTAAAAACTTGTGCAGAGCAAACACATCCAAAACCCCAGAAGTAACATCGAATAAAGAACGATCTGGATAAAGAATTAAAAAAGGAGTTTTTTTTTACTAAAAATTGAATAAGGCATGCAGTTAACTAGAGAACAGATCTGCATTGCCCATTAAATCATCTAGGAGATGGCGATTCTTACTGTCTGCAACTCCGTTTTGTTGGGGTGTATGTACACAAGTTGATTGATCCAAGATGCCATGCGAATCACAAATAGATTTGCAATGGGCCTTTTAAATATTATGGGGCAGTATTCGATTGCAAAACACGATTAAGACTTCCAAATTGAGTTTCAAGTTCTTTATGGAACAATTGAAAAACAGATAAAATTTCAGATCACTCTTTTTACTGAAAGCAGCCAAGTATTCGGCAATAATTATCCATACATGATACAAAATAAGAAAAATGCAACATGTTTTTCTGTCTGGCAGTAGCAGTACACCAAATGTTTTTATGGACCAATTGAGGAGTAGATCGGAGATTATGAGACCTAGAGGAAATGAGACACTATGATACTTGCCCAATAGGAAATTTTCAGATTCTAAATCAACAACAAAATCTGAACTAGGACCTAAAATTTTGGACAACTTCAAGGATGGGTGTCCCAACTGACAATGCCATAAATGAGAGAATTTGATAGCTTGAAGAGTTGTCATGCTCTACGTCAAGGTAATAAAGACAATTTTTCTCATATCATCCACCAATCATCTTCCTTGTGTTGAGGTCCTAAAAGATGCGTGATATAGGATTGAATGTTATTGAAGAGTTCAATGCCATAGTGAGTTTTTTAATAGACGATATTGAGAGGGAAATTACGAATATATTGCATTGAAGACAAACTTAGGGATGGGAGTGCATTGAAGGGAAATTACCTACTATTTGGGTTGATGCTTCTGAATCAATGACTGAAGAAGATACTAGACCTACAACAATACCTATTTTAGCACATCTGATAGTGTCAATTGTTAAATACAGCTGTCCATGTTCAATCAAGCATTGTATTCATCTCTTGAAAGAGTGGTAGAATCATTGTTAGAGCCACTCATTGCATTTCTTGGAAGGTTCACATCTATCTCTTGAGCAGAGTAATCTAAACCACGATTTAAGAAATTTATCCATTCCGTGATCTCAACCATGACTTTAAGAATCGATATGCCCTTTAGAATCTTCATATCTTCCTGTGTGACCCCTACTACTAAGTTTGGTGTGACCTCAAGTGAAATTCTACCTGTTTGGTGTTGTTACCAAATTGAACAGAATTTTCTTTTCTTGAAGTTTGACACAGCCCAAATTGAGGTTTGAAACAACCTGGCATATACATTGCTGATACAAGGCAGGCTTGATTCCTTTTTTTTTTTTTGCCAAAATATTCAGAAATTGTATTGATATTTGTCAAAAACATATTTACAAGGGTTATTACCCTTCAAAACAGTCCATGAGATCTTTGATCCACAGGGGGAATGAGTCTTCCCACATCACCTTTTTCCCAAGTCCTTGAGCGAATTTAGCTACCTTACTAGCACTTTTATTCTTATTTCACTGAATTACATTAAATGTGCAAGTTTGAAATAGCGAACTTAAGTAAAGAATAATTTCTATGGTTGTAGTACAAATCCCAGCCTTGGTGTCTTTCTTTCTAATTTTCTGCGTCAAATGTTTGTTGGATGATTGAATGATAACTTCTTCCCATCCTCTTTCTTTAGCTAATTTGACTAGGTTTGCTTCATCCAGTTGGTCTGCTTCTTGCTCTTCTGCTGCTGCCATCACCAATAACAGCTTGTTTCTTTGATTCCTTGCTGTGATGCAGTAGCCAATTCTATTTTTGATCTTGTTGATGCTGGTGCTAACATTGATTATGATCTCCCTTCTTCTTGATGCTTGATTCTCTTCTTTATAAAATTCTCCTTCTGTTTCTTCCTTACTCATTTTGCTTCCTCCATGCTAATGCCATCAAACTCCTGCCGTTCCTGAATTACTTTCTGAATCACGTCCATTCTAGCTTTCTTTCCTCATTGAAGACTATCTGATTTCTGTTCTTCCAGGTCTGCCATAGGATGTCAGCAGTCAGTTCTATATGCTTTATTCCCTGCTTCCTCTGTTTTGCCCCTAATAACTTCTCCCCCCAAATCCACGTGTGTCTGCTGTCATTCAATGGCTAATTGATCAGATTATTGGTCAAAAAAAAAAAAAAAAAAGGTTCGGCAAATTTAGTTGTCAGAGATGGATTGCCCGACCATCTCTGAAAGAGAAAAGAGAAAAGAGAAAACTTTGCATTTGGTTGACCGCGTGAATGAACAAGATATCAAATCATTGACGGTTTCTAACTATGCAACAGGGCTGAAAAATTGATCGTGGGGATATAAAAAAATTGGAAAACCTCATATCATTTTAACGTATTGGTTGTAGTTCCATTATTTGTTTGTTATAATTTAAGTTTGAAATGCATCATCATCATCATCATCATCATCATCATCATTATTATTATTATTCGTGTAGAACTATTCATTAATTAAAAAAAATTGTTGCTAAATTTGAATTAAATTTACCTATTTGACCTATATGACGAAAGTCTATTTAGGAATTAGTTTGATATTACAGTCAAAAAAGTTTAACTATTTATAAGAAACTCGTGATAGTTCTAGCTTGCATCCATGTGAGCTAATTCGAATAAGCTCTTTTATTTTTATTTTATTTTTATATTTTCTTTGAAAATAAATTATGAATTCAAATTAGTTACTTTATATTATTTTCTTTGATACAAAGAATCTGAATTTCTATTTTATCATTTATTTCCATTTTATTCCTTCTAATAGTTGAGAATATCTTTTTCCAGCTCAGGATGCTATATAAATGCATTTTCCTTATAATTATTCAATTGCACATGCATTTTACTCTTATCTTGTTTCAATGCAAATATCAATTAGTAAAATTATTGACATACACTAGGTGTTTTATTTTCTAGGTCTTATTCTTCAACTATAAGTTCTTCTTCGATCATATTTTCAAAACTCCTCAATTCTCTTTTTTTCTTGCACTAATGTTACCCTAACCATGTCTAAAGCAAAAGGTATGTCATCTATTAGAATAATAGGGATTGATTTTTTAATTGAAAATCGTCGCTATGGAAGTTATGAATTTGGGTGTGACTTTTTATTTGCCTATCCTTTCTTTCTTATTTAAATTGTCAATCTTCTTTAAGCCAATAATATTATCTAGTTAATAGATTTATGCTTTAATACCATTTTTTTAAAACACTTTTTAGCCGAATTTATTTTGAATAAACTCATAGATAGTACATATTGCCGTACAAGAACGGATGGGTTCAAAATTAGTAGGCTAGTGAAAGTCAACCTATGATAGGATCATAGGGACTAGGTTAAAAAACAAGGTTAGTCACAATTTACGAACAAAAGGCAAAAAATAATTAATAAATAAAAATAAAAACCCAGCAAGACCGACAAAATCCAGGAGAATTAATGAACAAAAATTTATCTTCCATATCACTTTTAAAACCAGTGAAAAATGTAAATCTTTTGGCATAAAAATAACTTATAGCATTTTGGAACAATTTTTCTACATAATTATTTGTGATCCAAATATTTTTTTCATTATTTGAAATGGTTAGTTGTCAAAGAATAATGTCAAATGGTTTGTTGAATTTAGTTGTAAATAATGTTACCCAAACATCTAAAAACAAAAACTTTAAATACTCCTACAACTTTAAATTAACTTTTTATAATAGATATACCATGTTTTTAAAATAAATTTAAAAAGTATTAAAATAATTTTGTTTTAGAAAAAAATTTTAAACAGTGACCATTCAAACTAAACCTCAACTATTGAAAATATGGTGCTCTAAGATGCTGTATTAACTGTTAAAAGTTCTAACTCTAAGATGCTATATTAACTTTTAAAAGTTCTAAAGAACGATTGTCATTAACAATAACTTTTGTGTATCAAAAAAAAAAAAAAAAACTACTTTTGTCTGGTGTGAATTATTATTAATCTACCCCTTTTCCCAAGTCAAAGCAGCTGCTTTGTCAGGTTAATAGCCGGAAGCAAGCTATCCATAAATGGAATACAGCAAATGGCCATAACAGGTTTAGCTCTTCCAGACTCGCATGCTGTCTTTCATCACTGGCAGCGACAGCTCATTTATGGCAAATCCCTCGACGTGTTTGGCAAACTCGTTGAGCTCAATGAGTTTGCCAACCACGTCGAGCATGTGAATTAAAAAAAAAATAAAAAATTTGCTCGACGTGTTTGGGCAACACGTCAAGTATATACTTGTGCAATCCTCCTTTGATAACTGCATTTGCCCGAACTTTTTTTTTTTTTGATCAATAATCTGATCAATTAGCCGTCGTTCAATCCATCCAATTGTACTGGTGGTATTTTCCAAATCTCTTGGGCAGCTTTGCAGAACAGCAAAGTATGTGCCGCTGATTCTACTTCCTATTCACATCACTACAAAAAGGATCACCTGCACCTGTTCTGTGGTAAATCAGTCCTTTGACCGGCAAAGCTTGATTCAGGAACCTCTTATTTTATTCTTAATGTTGAGCTTCCATATATCCTGCCAGACTAATTTTTCACTCCTACTTGTTTCTTCTGTCGAGCTTGTAGTACTCTCTATGCTCATCTGTTTAGCTGAGGCATACCCAGATTTGCCAACTGATTGTTGGGAGATTAGATTTTATATCTGACGTGAATTTAGATATGTAAAACTCTTTGCACTGCCTTTTTAGAGCTTCTGTGGAAAAATATTCAACCTTGTTTATTTCTTCTAATTAGAGTACATATATATATAGGAATACAAAGGGGTCTATAGTAGGGAAGGATCCTATCAAATCAATTCAAATCAAAAATCAAATCTCCTATCTTATCCTAAATCAAATCTATTATCTTATCTACAAATCAAATCTTTCCATTTATCTACAAATCTATTTGAAACTAATTTGCTCCTAATTAGGAGCCATTGATCTCTCCTTCTCAACACTCCCCCTCAAGTTGGCTTGTAAATGTCTTACATAGCTAGCTTGCTCACTAGGAGATCAAATTGCTTTTTCTGTAGTCCCTTGGTGAGTATGTTAGCTACCTGCTCAGTGGTTGGTACGTAAGGAACACAAATTAGGCCATTTTCAATTTTCTCTTTGATAAAATGTCTGTCAACTTCGATGTGTTTGGTTCTGTCATGTTGAACGGGGTTGTGTGCAATCGAAATGGCAGAGTTGTTGTCACAATAGACTTTCATGGGAAGTGACACAGGAATCTTCAAATCTTCTAATAACCTCTTGATCCACATTGCTTCACAAATCCCATGTGCGAGGGACCTAAACTCAGCTTCAGCACTACTTCGAGCTACTACATTCTGTTTCTTACTTCGCCAGGTGACTAGATTTCCTCCAACAAAAGTACAATACCCTGATGTCGATCTCCTATCAGAAATGCTACCTGCCCAATCAGCATCTGTATAGATCTCAACCTGGACATTGTCACGTTTCTTAAACATCAAGCCTTTCCCAGGTGTCCCTTTCAAATACCTTAGTATTCGATAGGCAGCTTCAAAGTGCTCGTGACCTGGCGAGTGCATAAACTGACTTATCATACTTACAACAAAGGCTATGTCAGGACGAGTGTGTGACAAATATATCAATCTTCCCACCAGTCTTTGGAATTTTTCCCTGTCAATCACATCTTCAACCTTAGCGGGACTGAGTTTTAGGTTAGCTTCAATTGGAGTTTCAGCTACCTTGCATCCCAATAGCCCAGTTTCACCAAGTAAATCAAGGATATACTTCCTCTGATTCACAAATATTCCTTCTTTTGATCTTGCAAATTCCATTCCAAGAAAATATTTCAATGCTCCCAGGTCTTTAATTTCAAACTCCTCTGCTAGCTTCCTTTTCAGCCTTGCAAGTTCTTCGTAGTCATCACCTGTTAAGATTATATCATCCACATAAACAATTAAAATTGCAATTCTGCCCATATTAGAATGCTTATAAAATAGCGTATGATCTGCTTGACTTTGGTGAAAGCCATAGCCTTTTACTGCCTTCCCAAACCTTCCAAACCAAGCCCGCAGAGATTGTTTGAGGCCATATAAAGATTTCTTGAGCCTGCATACTCTATTTGGGCCAATAGATTTTTCAAAGCCTGGTGGTGGACACATAAACACTTCTTCTTCCAAATCGCCATTCAAAAATGCATTCTTCACATCCAGCTGATGTAAGGTCCAGTTGAAATTAACTGCAAGAGACAATAACACTCGAATAGAGTTAATTTTGGCTACAGGGGCAAAAGTCTCTTGGTAGTCAATACCATAGGTTTGAGTAAACCCCTTAGCAACAAGTCTTGCTTTGTATCTTTCTACACTTCCATCAGCCTTGCATTTCACAGTAAAAACCCATTTACAACCAATTGTTTTTGGTTTTTGGTAATTCTACAACTTCCCATGTCCCATTTTTCATTAGAGCACGCATCTCCTCCCTTACTGCTGATTTCCATTCTGGATCATCAAGTGCTTCCTGAATGTTTCTTGGAACAAACATATTAGAGATTTTTGATGTAAATGCTCTATGACCCTGAGATAGTTTATCATATGACAGATAGTTTCCAATAGGATGTTTAGTACAAGAACGGGTGCCTTTCCTATGTGCTATGGGAATGTCAAGATCATAGCTAGTATCAAGAACAGGAACATTTTTTGACAATGGAAGGTTTAAAGTACCTTGCATGTTAACAGGCTCATCATTCGGGATGTCTGATTGGTCTTGTGCCTTGCGAACAGTAGGCTCTCTATCATTTTGATGATTCTTCCTCCTTGTGTAAACTCTGAACTCAGGTTCCTGTCTTTTAGGATCATCTAGTAGTATTTCTCCTTCTGTTGGATTTTTAATATTTTCTGGCTCTATAGTATTAGGATCAACCAATTTTTGATGATTTTCATTGGAATCTATGATTTTAGGCAAGGGAGTGGGATTAAGTTCCCAAATATTTTCTTCACTTTGTTTCTCCCCCTGAAGAAAATTTTCCTGGAAAAAAGGTTGATGTTCAAGAAAAGAGACATCCATAGTGACAAAGATTTTACGGGTTCTAGGATTAAAACATTTGTATCCTTGTTTGTTTGAAGCATAGCCGATAAAAACACATTTTTCTGCTTTGGGATCTAGCTTGGACCGTCCCTTAGAAGGTAAATGTACAAAAGCAGTGCACCCAAAAACTTTTAATGGCAAATCTGAATAGATCCGAGCTTCAGGAAAATATTTTTTAAAACACTCAAGGGGTGTACTATAGTTAAGAACCCGAGTAGGCATCCTATTTATCAAATAAGTTGCTGTTAAAACAGCTTCCCCCCAGAGAAATTTGGGAACATTTTTAGAAAACATAATAGCACGAGATACTTCTAACAAATGTTTGTTTTTCCTTTCAGCAATCCCATTTTGTTGAGGGGTATCGACACAAGTAGATTGATGTTGAATACCTTTGTGTTTTAAAAAATCACCAAGAATCTCATTAAAATATTCAGTGCCATTATCTGTATGAAGAATGCCAATTTTTTGGTGAAATTGGTTTTCAATCATTGTATAAAAATTTTGAAATAAGCTTTTAACTTCTGATTTTTCACTCATCAAGTAAACCCAACACAGGCGAGTATGATCATCAATAAATGTCACAAACCATTTTTTTCCTGAAACCGTGTTAGTCTGTGAAGGACCCCAAACATCACTATGGATAAGATAAAACGAGTTTTGAAGGTTTATAAGGTCGTAAGGGATAAAAAGATTTGTGACTTTTTGACAAAATGCAACTTTCACAATAAAATGTTGAACAATCCAATCCTCGAAATAACACAGGAAATAATCTTTTCAAATACCAAAAACTAGGATGTCCTAACCTATAGTGCCAAAGCATAATTTGATCCGTAATGGAAAGAGAACTGATACTACTCAAGCCCTGAGAGTTTTTATTCTTGGAGTCTTCATCATCAAAATAATAGAGGCCATCTATCATCTTAGCACTGCCAATCATCTTCCCCGAAGTCCGGTCCTGAAACACACAATGAGAATCAAAGAAAATAATACAGCAGTTAGAATCTTTAGACAATTTGCTAACAGATAAGAGACTACATTTAAGTTTGGGTACATGGAGAACAGATTTAAGGGACAAGGTACTAGATAAGGTTACCAAACCTTTACCAGCTACAGGAGAATATGACCCATCTGCTATACGAACTTTTTCATAACCAGAACAAGGGTTATAAGTATGAAACACATTTGAAAGATTAGTCATATGATCTGAAGCTCCCGAATCGACGATCCAAGGAGCAGAAAGAAAATGACATACTAGGGCATTAGGATCACTACCTGAATGTGCCACAGAAGCATTAGGTGCACCCAACAATCCAGAATTAGATTTCAACAACTTTAGGATGTGATCCAGTTGCTCTTTGCTGAAAGAGGCAGTTTCAACTTCATGGGCAGTGGCTGGTCGACTCCTATTTTCATTTTTTCCTTTCCAATTTGCTGGTTTTCCATGCAGCTTCCAGCAGGTTTCACGTGTGTGCTTTGGTTTGTTGCAATGGTCACACCAAACACGGGGTTTTTCCTCCAATTTTCCCTGAATCATTCGGCCAGCATGAGCTTCTACAGCAAGGGCAGAATTTTCTACTGTTTTGTCGGTTTTTTCTTCCCTAACATCACAAGTCTGCGGCTTTCTTCCCTTCGAACTTCAGAAAATACTTCTCCAATGGAGGGCAGTGGTTGCCTGCCAATAATCCTGCCCCTAACTTCATCAAACTCAACATTTAGTCCAATAAGGAACTTAAATATACGATTATCCTCCACCTTTTTCTTATAGTGGCGGTAATCTTCTGGTGATTTCCACTCATAATCATCACTAAACTGGTCTAAATCTTGCTACAGGCGTTTCAAAATATTAAAGTATTTTGTAACACTTTCCTCACCTTGGCGGATTTCTCCAAGTTTTAGTGTCAACTCAAACACTTGGGATTGATTACCCAAGTCTGAATACATGAGATTAATATTGTCCCACAGCTCCTTGGCAGTGTGGTAGCACATATAGTTGGAGCTTATTTCCTCCTCCATGGAATTCACCAACCAAGTCATCACCATAGAATTTTCAGCATCCCAAGTGGAGTAATCTGGATCCTCGAGGGCAGGTTCCTTCTTTTCTCCTGTCAAGTAGCCAATTTTCCCTCTCCCACGGATATACATCCGCACTGATTGAGACCAGCGTAGAAAATTTTCTCCATTCAGCCGGATAGTTGTAATCTGGACTGAATGAGAATCTGAAGTAGGTAGATGGGGGTATTGGTTTTTTTGATGGAGCTATGAAATTCAGATGAGCTTGGCTGAAATTCTGATCCAGAATCAGACATGGTGAAAGAAGATGAAGGGTGTATAGATGGCTAGAGTTAGATCTTTTGTCTAATGCTCTGATACCATGTGGAAAAATATTCAACCTTGTTTATTTCTTCTAATTAGAGTACATATATATAGGAATACAAAGGGGTCTATAGTAGGGAAGGATCCTATCAAATCAATTCAAATCAAAAATCAAATCTCCTATCTTATCCTAAATCAAATCTATTATCTTATCTACAAATCAAATATCTTATCTTATCTACAAATCAAATCTTTCCATTTATCTACAAATCTGTTTGAAACTAATTTGCTCCTAATTAGGAGCCATTGATCTCTCCTTCTCAACAGCTTCAATATTATTAGTGAGTGGATTCTATTGATTCAATTCACCCAAAATCCCTTTGAAAGAACTAAAATTTTCACACAAATACTCATCATCTTATTGAAGCAAACACCTGTTCTCATACAGTTGTGAAAATTTTTCTCCATCCAAAACATCTCCCAAATTGCATCCAGACCTCTTTTGCTTTGGAGCAAAACATGACATTGGAGTTGGGCTATAGGTCCATGCTATTTCTGTATTCAATGACCAAGTCATCAGATTGCCACTGTAAAATTATCTACCAGATGTTGATTTTTTTGGCAAAATAGATTTGATCTTCTTCCTAACACCCAATACTATGTTAAATTTTGGGCCCATAGCAAGTAATTAGTACCATTGAATTTTATTATAGTAATTTGTAAATTGGGGCTATGACTAGAGGAACCAGAATGGAGTTTAGGCATTACAACTTCTACCAATGCCAGATCGTTTTCTTCTTTGTGGATTTGCCTTCTGAATGGAAAACCTGGAAAGAGAAATAAGTAAAAGAAAAAGAGAGAGGGGGGAAAAAGGGGGAAAAAAAAATAGAGGAAGAGAGTAGTGCAGAAGAATGAAAACGACAAGAAGAAGATTAAGATTAAGAATAAGAGGAGGAATACAGCAGCCAGGAGTCAACCTACAACTGTGTGGGGGTTGGTTTACTTTTGGGCATGCTTCACTTGCTTTGCTCTTCTTCTGACACATTTGGCATGGTGCTAGAACCTTGTCTAGAGATATTTTTGCTGGTGTTGACCCGGATTTGGATGCTCAAGTAGAATTTGGTGCATTGCAAAATCTTAGGAATACAACTGCAAGAAAACAAGCAGTTTGATACAGCACTGCTTTGGTAATCTTTTCCTCTATTATCATTTTTGTGAATTTGTCATTAGCTGTCTTATAATAAATCCAGTTACTAGTGAAAGAGTAAGTGATTTAAATAACGAGAAATCCAATATCTTAAAAATAGAAAATTACAAAAATACTCCTAAAACATCACTTATTCTCAACACTAAACACACTACTTGTTAATCAAGGGTTAAGGCAAGGCAAGAAGAGATCCTATGGTTGGTAAGAAAAACAAAGACAAAACAGGGAGATAAATGAGGAAGAAGTTGAATAAGTGTGCCTTTTTGGTGCTTTGGCAGTACAATGTGCTTCGTGCACTTTTGCTGCGTTTAATAATGGTCGCTCACTCCAGAAAATAAAAAGCGCTAGGCTTGCTCTCCGCTTAAGCGTGCGCTTGCGATTTTAACTGGCATGCCCTATAGACCTGTATCTTACGTAGCTTTATTTCACATCTAAGCATATTGTCTGTATTCGTGTTTAAGGATTGATTTGGCACTTAATATGTATTGGTTAGAGATCTTCCTCTCAACCATCTTGGCGATGAAAGACAAAATAATTAAAGCTTTTTCAGATTAATTGATCTACCTTAGGATATTTAATAAAAATTTAGTTAGGCTTCGTTCAGTTCAGGGTTTTTAAGCTAGAGGTCTAAGAACAATTGCTTTATTTTGTCATTTGCTACTAAAACAGTGGAATGTGAATGAATATGTCAATGAATGCATTTTTTATTCCCGCACTTAGTGTTGCCTTTCCTTTCGTGATAAAAATTTAAGGTCAAAGGCAGACTTAGAATTGTTGACCAAAACACCAAAGGGGAAAAAACATTGAGATGAAAGCTGAAATCAAGTCTGGTTAAACAAGTAAAAGAAGAAGATAGATGGATATGGAATATCACAGGATGAAGGATGACAAATACTGTTAAGGACCACGAGAGGGTCAAACATGAGATTGCATGAGAGTTCCTCTCTCCAGAGTTCATATTGTTGATGAGGATGATTTGAAATTTATTGGCTCATTGCATATTCTTGTGACAAGCAATATATAGGGGAGGATTTTAGTTTGTGACAAGCAACTGCAATTTTTGGCGTAAATTGCATATATGACATTACGTAGGCTCACTAATTCTGGGCTGCATCTCCAAGTCTTTTCAAGGAACTGTTGGTGATTTTTCCTTCAATTAGTTCTGCCTAAGTTAGTGTGGAAGAACCACTATGCGAAGAGCGTCTTGACTACTGGGCCTCCTATATTTTAAGCTTGCCTCTTCGTATATCATATATGTCGATATATGATATAGAGCTACCTTATAGCTAGTTTGCTAGACAGTGGATTCTGGGCAGTAGCTTTAGGCATTCTTGAGAAATTGTTTCATAAAAAGTCATTTGTGTATTAAGGAGTACATAGTTTTCCTTTTGGACCTTTTCTTGTTCAATAAGTTTAGTCTGAAGTAATTTTGAAAAACATGTATTCAAAAGGAATGTCGTTTACTGAGCTTAACATGCTTCTTTTATTAGTTATTATCGAACTTTTCCATAGGCGAGGCCTAAACTATGTGCTGTTTTAGTTGCATGATAAAAAGATTAAACTGCCAGTGAAACAGGATGGTGGTTATATAAAGCTCTAATATCATCTTGTACTCGCTTGCTTGCCGCTCCTCCACCCCCCCCCCCCCCCCCCCACAACCCTAAAAAAAAAATGATCATATTTTGATGTTTTCTCTATGCTACAATGTATTTTGTACGGGCAAGTATAACATTGATAATGCAATCAAATGCAATGTTTTTGCTTGCTATTATGTGTCTAGAGTTCGAATTTAGTTGAATGAAGTCATATGAGCTTGAGTTTGAACTGGTTTTCATTATCTTAGGTCACATTTGGATCAAGCCTCATTAATTCTAGTCTTAAGATTCAGCTTGATAAGTGTGCTTAACTTAGGCTTGACTGAATTTGGATTGATTACATGAAGAAATATAAACATGAATTGGTAAAGGAAAAATTATAATGTAAAAGAAAGAGTACGAGTCTTTTTTTTTTTTTTTTTTTTTTGGGGGGGGGGGGGGGGTCCTGAATGAATGTGGTGGGGATGATGAATTGCATATCTTTTGTGGCTCTGGTATTTGCTAAGAATCAAGATGCCATCCCCTTGCTTGGTTTGGTTGTGGGGACGGAAAATGTTTCCTCCCAGGATGCTGATCTGATGGAGGCACGAGGAGAAGTATGAGATGTCTGATATTGAATGGTTAAGAAGACTTGTTTGCAAGGTGAAAAGTTCCATTTCAAATGTGACAGGTAATATCTTTAGAGATGGAACATAATCAACAATTCTTATGGAGGAACTAGAACATTGAGCGAGACTAAATGGAGCTCAAAATCTTAGAGTGAAATATTCAAACAATAAGCTGGAAATCCTTTCAAGTTCTATGACCTTAATATTTGTTTGATGGAAATAGAGCCAAGTTAAGCATTTGCTGTTTTAACATGTAAAGAGACATGAAGGAATAAGGAGGCATGAATTGCAGTCATGGGGCCTAGATTAGAGTTTGGTCCTTACGGGTAATGCTTATGTGGTCAAGAGAGAGATGTACATCTGGTTATAATCCTGGTATTACAATTACCATTAGCAATGTATTTTTAAATGGCAGAGAAAATTCGTTTTGGCTGGGAAAATCATTGTTCAAATTCACGAAGTTTTTCTTTGTATATCGTGTTTGGGTAAAGTGGGGGGGGGGGGGGGGGGGAGGAAGGAGAGTGAAGCAAGCTGTTTTGAGTGACCCTTTTGTGTATCAAATTGAACATAATTAAGTAGAGTCTCTTCAAAAGTAGTTTCATTTTCTTCTTTGAATAAGCTTCTGAAGGTTTTCATTTGTGAAGGTCCAAGCAACCATTCTTGACTTGCTTAAAAGTCATGAATTCACTAGACCTCTTGCAACAAAGGAGTTGACTTGGTATCTGGTATGTGATATTCATGTGACTGAGTTATTATCTACTATTTCTGAGCATTTTTTTGAGCATGATCAACTTATAATTTTGTCCCATTTTTGGATTATGGCAGGCCTCTGTGCTAATGGTTTTGCCTGTCATTTTTGGGTTAAATATGGTATCTGCAATCTTCAGGTTAGTGAAAGTTCTATTAGAGTTGGACATTTTGATGTCTGTTAAGGCCAAAGCCATTCAGTGTGAGCATGGGGTGAAGTTATATAGACACCCACATTCTTGCAACTAGAAAGGCAGTTTCATGTATCAAATCCTAGACCTTTTCCATCATAATTGGGCAATCTTACCATTGCCGTGCGGCTAATCTTCAATGTTACGCTAACCATACTATCATAAGACATAATTACTATTATTTTAACACACATTCTATCATTTCCCTTGACTAATTGGTTTGGTTTTTGCAGTAAGAAGCCTAAGAAGCGCATTCGTAGTTCCCATTCAAGCCACATTCGTCGCAGGGCTAAGCGTGGTCATTCTGAAAGATGAGTTGCAGAGGACAACCGATGTCATATATCTTCTTGAGTTCAAGGTACATTTGATTTTTGAAATTGGAATTGAAAGCTTAATACCCAATGCGCTGATTTGTTTTCCCGTCCTTTCCTAAGTTCCTTCTCTCTCTAGTCTCTATCTGTATACCATACGTATTATTGATTGGATTGAAGGATTTCAGCTCAAGTAAGGATGATGGTTGAGAATGATGTATTGGTGACACTTCTGCCACACTTCTGCCTGAGATATTGTTTAAACCTCACTTGCATCTTATATTTTTTCTTCGGAAGCAAGCCGCGCTCAGTACAATTATAACAAGATATTTGACTAGATGGAAAGTGGCAAGCATGCACACATTTTATTTCTATGTACACATGGACATACATGTATGATGTATATGTATATATATTCAGAGAGAGAGAGAGAGAGAGAGAGAGAGAGAGAGAGAGAGAGAGACTATTGTGGTGGTTATTCAATGGTGATCCATGTGTGAAATTTGCGGTTGCTGATAATATTTTTTATTTCGCAAGTCTCTTTTGAGTTTGGGGGCAGGCACTGGGATGGTGAAAAAATTTTTTTGATTCATTTATATGTGGAAATTTTTATTGTTTCTGCTTCTTAAATTCATGGGCTGGAACTTCATATAAATACTTCCCTTCATTTAATATTTATATAATATTTGCTTTCATTCAATTTTACACCCTTATCTCGCACAGATGAGTCTTTTCGTATTCGTTCCTCAACTATTGCATCTTCAATTGGTCTTTCCAGAGATTCGGATGCTGCCTTTTGATGCTGAGCTTCTTTTGGAGGAAGAACCAACATCTTGGAAATTGGGATCTCTTGTTTAAAAGCTCTGAAACTTCTCTTGGGGGTCGGAATGAAGGTCAACTTTTTCTTTGGAGTTCATCATGTTGTTTGACCGAATCTTGAAGGTGATCAAAATTAATGTTACATATCTTTCTTTTCTTGTTCTTTTTCATGTAGATACCCAGGGGTTATGTATTTTGTATATTTTACTGTAGGACTGAAGATAGATTTAAGTCAGTTATTTTGCTACTAGATCGTTATGGCTTTGACATGATACCATGTTCGTCAGTGAAATACAACAAAAAATCAAAATGAATAATATGGTTGTATTTAGCGCTCTGTACCGCTGATCTTGTGAATCGGTTCTTGCAAGTTTGCAATATTGAATGAGTTGGGAGTATCTAGTCTGCCAAAAGAGTGATAACAAAAAGAAACAGAGAAAAGAAGAAAAATTTTGGTCTCGTTAAAATTCCAAGCAGCATTTCTTTATAGATAAGTTGTCATCTGTATACTGACTTCTATTGGATTTTGTTATAAATTCATGTCGAGCCTATTAGTGGTGTGCTCTATGGTATGTTGACTAGAGATGAAACGGCAAGGCATGTCTTTCGTGCTTGTTAAATGGAAGTAAAATTTCGTGGTTTGGTTTGTGAAACTATTAGGTAAGTTTGTACGTTCAAGGAGGTGCAAATTTAAGCACCTTGGCAAAAATGTTCGTGTCTTGTACTTCAAATAGCCTCTTTCGTGATGGAATAAAGATGCTCAAGTGATTGTAAAAGAAAGAGGTGGAAAATCAAAAGTCCAAAGTGTTCGTGAAAGAAATAGCTGGGAAAGATTGGCCCTGTCTGGACACATTTTGGGAGCCATTTTTTGGAAAATTTTTTCCCAAACCCGTTTGGACAAATGGAAAAAGTTTGGTCAAAAAGTTTAAAAATTTTTTGGTCAAATTTTTTTTACCAAATTGTCTCACTAAGTTTTCATTTTAAATTTCAGAAGAATTTTAAAAATTTTTTACACAATTATTTGCAAAAGAAAGTATGTTTATGTTTAAAATTTGTTTAGAAAAATTGAAAAAATTATGAGGAACAAAATGAGATCCATTGTTAGTAGGTTTTGAGGTGGGATGACGAAGTAGACGTTTGTTTCTTTAAGCAAACATCCGGAGGAGGGAGCGAACGTTAAACAGCTATCATGTCATTTTAAAAAAATTTTTAAATTCAAACACTTTTTGACTTTTTTAAAAAAGTCAATAAAAAATAATCCAAATTATTGGCAGACTAATTGTGCGGCATTTGGTTTGCCTTCGGTACCAAGACGGAAAACGCTTTTGTATTTTTGGAAACAAAAAAAAAAAAAATATATATATATATATTTATATATAAAAACAAATCACATAACAGTTAAAGCAACAACAAGATTGTGAGCTTGTTGTATTTTAAATCTGTCTACTTTAATTATAGTACAATACGAAAAATAAGATACTGCTACTTATATATCATAAAATAAAGTTTGCAGAGACAATAGGATTGTACTTGGATTAGCAAAGCATTGTATGAGCTACAAGCAATCTGTTTCCAAAGTAATACTGTCCAAACCACAATTCATAGTAGTTAGGATGGAATGAAAACAGGCTTCTGCTTCACTACGTAGAGGAGAATTTGCAAAACTGTTGCTTCACTATGTAGAGCAAAATTAGCAGAAATTAACTGTGAGAATTCAAACTGCTGAATATCTTCAAAATTCCTGCAGACATTTTTATACCGATTGCAGATTTCCTTGTATGGTCATTATGAGATCCATCAAAAAGGAGCAAAAATACCTGGATCCTCATTTCTTGTCTTTTCTAGTATATAACTCGAGTTATCAAGTCAAAAGAGTACTGAGTTTGAGTTTTTGAGGAGACTCCAATTGGTGTGTCCTTTTCCGTAAGTCTTAATACTTCAAAATAGGTGATATTAGCTTGTTTGACCACCTGGAACGGATTGGAGTCCTTAAGATTCCATAAAAAATCATTCCTTGAAATCCATATGTGCCAAAAGATGATAATGAATTGAATTAATATAGAAGTGTCATGAACCTCTTCAAACCATTTCTCTGCCCATTTTATAAAGCTCTCTTTTTCTCCTATGCCAAAATTTAATCCCAAACTAGATATTCTCCATATAATCTTAGAGGTTTGACATTCAAAGAACAAATGCTCTATTGTTTCCTCCTCAATTCTATAGCGAAGGCAAATTGGCATATTAATGATACCCTTTCGAAATAGGGCACTCCTTGTTGGACAGATATTGTGCAAGAGTTTCTAAAAGAAAAATTGATGTTTTGAAGGCATCTTTAATGACCGAAGTCTTATGAAAATGGGAATAGATGAATCCGAGTAAAAGTTCCTACTAGAAGCTGGTCCAGACAGCATTTTATTTTTGCAAGCGAGATTGTTGGCCGACTTAATGGTATATAACCCATTGTATTCCAATGCCCAAATTCTTTTATCTTCTTGAGGAGTAATTGGAATGTGAATAGAAGATATAACATCCACTGCTTCTTGTGGGAATAAGATGGAAATCAAAGGCAATCTCCATTGCCTTGAAGAGTCATAAAAATCACATACCTTAAGAGACAAGAATGAGTTTACAATGTGATTATGTTTGATTGGATTAGACATATCCAGAATCCATTCATCTGTGATCTTGATGTCAGTTCAATTTCCTAATTGCCTTTTGAGACCTTGCTTCAGTAGATCTTTTCCCCAAATAATACTCTTCCATCCCCAGAAAGCAGAAGGACTAAGGGAAACATCTATAAAAGGTGTATGGGAACAATATTTATGCAGAAAGAATTTTGCTATCAAAGATTCAAGCTGAGAAAGGATCTTCCATGCAATTTTGCCTAAAAAAGCTTGATTCAAAGCTGGGGTGGATCTTAATCCTAAACCTCTAAGGAACATTGATGAACATAATGAATCCCAAGATTTCCAACGAATGCCTTTATCTTCTTTATCTCCATTCCAAATGAAATTAGCAACTATATCTCTCGAAACAGGCAGCTTGAAGACTACAAGCATGTATTGAGACATCGTAGCCAAAGCATGTTTTGCAAGAATAATACAACTCACAGTAGAGAGAGATGAGGTTCTATATCTCGAGATCTTTTTTTGAAGTCTTAACTTTATACTCTTGAATAAGATTCTCTTTGGCTGAGAAAAATCAAGTTCCAAACCCAGATAGTTGCCAATATTGTTCTCAACATGCGAACCCAAGATGGAGGAGATCTCATCTTTTGAATCTGAAATTATATTTGGAATAAAGAACAAAGCATATTTATTACAATTAATCTGTTGTCCTGATAAAGTAGCATATGCTGAAATAGTTTGAGACAAAACCTAAGCATACTCCTCCGTTACTTCCAAAAATAGGAAACAATCATCGGCAAACATTAAATGAGAAATTTCCAGTCCTCCTCTAGATACCTTAATTCCTTTATAAAGCTTCAATGATGCTTTCCTATTCAGAACCAAAGTGGCTGATGAAATACAATTATATATCAGGGAGATCCAGTCTGTTGAGAAGCCCATTCTATTCAATACTTTTAAGAGAAATCTCAAGAGACTCTATCAAAGGCTTTGCTCATATCTAATTTTGAAGTAGCTAGAGCCCTCTTACCTTTCTTCTTCTTCCTAATAAACTCCATGATTTCATGAGCAATTAGAATATTATCTGAAATTGATCTATTTGATATGAAAACATTTCGAAAAGGAGAAATCAGATCAGGCACCACATTTTTCAACCTATTAGTGATAACCTTAGTAATGATCTTATAGATAACATTACATAGGCTTACAAGGACAAAAGTGAGAAATTTTAGAAGGATTGCTGATTTTTGGAATAAGAACTATCTTCGTCTCACTGAATGAATTGATAGGCAATTTGCAATTAAGACAATCAAGCACTACCTTCGATATAGAGTCTCCAACTATATCCCAATAGATTTGATAGAAACTTCCTGGAAACCCATTTGAACCTGGTGCTTTCCACCTACCCGTCATGAAAACTGCTTCTTCCACCTCTTGTTTAGTAAATTGTTGATTCAATTGAGATTGTTGAAAAGTAGACAGGCTCACATCTAAAAATTCCAAAAAAGAGCTTCGGAAGTCCTCAGAGTTAATCTCCTGCTGGGGTGCATTTTGTAATTCTTTAAAATAGTTCAAAGCATAATTTTGAATATCTTCTTGTTCAAAAATCCAGCCTCCATCCTCTGTATGTAATTGAGTAATATAATTCATAGACTGATTCCTTGAAGCCCAATAGTAAAAGAAGACTATATTTTTATCACCTTCATTAAGCCAAGCAATTCTGGATCTCTGTTTCTAATAATCATCTTGGCATTGTAATAAAAAGTCTAAATTTTCTCACAAAATCTCCTCCTTTTGCTGAACTTCTGGAATATGTAAAGATGATTGAAGAATTTCCAAATGATGAGTGGCTTGTTTAATCTTCTCTTCAAGCCTTGTCCCTAGCAATAAATATGCTACTCTATTGTAAGACATGCCAGTTAGTTGAATGTTGATGAAAATTGAGGGTTTCTCCCTTTTGGCTTCTTGCAAGCTCTCTTTGAATAGCTTAGGATTTCTCTAGGTATTCTTGGCTTATCAATCCAAGTATTCACCTTGGTTGTGGTGCCATCTTCTTTTGAAACTTGGTTCGCTAGCTCATTAGATCGCAGGTGGAGATTATATCATGGTTCACCATCTCGGGGTTAAAAGGGGTCGGGTTCTCCATTATCCAAGCTTGGGTATTAGCTAGATCGTGTCCTACATCACAAAACATCTCCAAATTCTTGTGTGACCAAGAATTGGTTTCTTATCAAATCATATCTCATAAGGTGTACTATCAACAACTTTTGTTGGAATAAGATTGAATGTATAGGAGGCCAATTTTAAGGCAATCTCCAAAATGAGGTTGGGAGTGTTTCATGGCTCATCGTGAAACGTACCCTATCTAATAGGGTACAATCTCTCTTCTTAGACACACCATTCCATTGTGGTGTATATGATAGAGCCCATTGAAGAAGAATCTTATTAACCTCTATGCCTGATGTACTTGATTCTAATGTAGCTTCCTCTTGGTCTCAAGAAACATTATGTAATCATGCAATTGGTGATCAAGCAATTACAAGCATCAAGTCTATATATAATTAATCTAATCAACACGCTTAATTATAAACTATTCATAAAATTAAGACAATAAATAAATAAATACGGCCAAGCATGACCTTGGTTTAAAGAATTTGGCTCATAACAAAACTAAAAATTACAATTACAGACGGCAAATGGGCTAGATGGGTAGGATTTGTTTGGAAATTAATTGGGACCGTAAAATATGAGTTATATCTTAATAGCCCCATATCGGTCATAGAATCAACACGAGTGGGACTAAAATGGGCTAGACCCATTTTTTTACCGTCCAAATACCCAATAGTAAATTTTTGTAGCAAGATAATAAATTATTAGATATACTTGCAACTTTAAGTCATTTAAATAAGGGATACTTTCACAAATTTGCCCTGAATTTGTCATAATTGTGCCCCTCAGGTTTTGAAAAGTACACTTATACCTCTCGTATTTATATTTTTTATAACAAGAAAACTTATTTTGATAATGTAACCCAAAAAGCACTAACTAAACATCCTAAAATATCCTTAATTGCTTTTAAAAAAGAAAAATAAATATTAAAAAATTAATTAAATAGTAATAAAAATATCAAAAGGATTCATACTCTTATACCAAATTTTCAATTTCCACCAAATTATATTCTCCAAATTTCAGTTATCTAACTAATTTAAATAAATCTACTATATCTGTCAAAATCTCATAAATAAATATATCGATATGAAAGAGATGACTAATTTAATAAAAAAGCATGTGTAAATAATTTGGGAGGCCCGATTAGATGAGTAGCAAACTTTGATTTTTAAGGCTTTTTAACTTTTTTCACTTATTGTTTGTTTTTAAAAACAATTAAGGGTACTTTAGGATATTTTGTTATTATTGTTGGGATACATTATCAAAATGAGTTTGTTTTGTTATAAAAAAATATACACGCAAGGGGTGTAAGTATAATTTTCAAAACCTAAGGAGGGATTCCTGCAATTATGACCAATCCTCAGGAAAGGTATGTGAAATTATGCCTATAAATGATATTTGATTATTTAAACATGTAATTTTGAGTCATTTAAATAATATTTAAACAATATCCTATCAAACGCATGGGAGTCCCAAGTAAACCTATTTATACCTGTCGAATCCCAAAATCAATAGCACGGTGGGTGTAGACACCAAATTTTGACACACCGTTTATTTTTCCAACATTGGGAGTATTTTTCTATTTTTAGGGTCAAATTCTAATTTTTCAATAAAAGGGAAACGAAATCAGCATTTTCGAGGGGGCAAAACAGTAATTTTTAGCTGTAAATATTTTTTCATTAGTTTTGGGGTTTTAAATTCATATTTTGTACTTTCATATGTATTTTTAAATTTTTTATGATTTTTTCGGGTTTAATTGATATTTTTCTGTACATTTCGTCAGTGCAAGGGCAAAGTGGTTTTTTCACCTCACGAACACCATTTTTGTCCATTTTTGAGTCCCAAGTTTGTTTTTCAGATTTTTAAGCATTTTTCTAAATTTTTCTAATTTTTTCGGAGACGATTGCTAGTTTTTCTGTAAATACTTTAGGGGCAAAATAGTCATTTCGCACCACGAACGCATTTTTTACCAATTTTTGAGTCCTAAATTCATTTTCTAGGATTTTAAGCTTATTTTTAATTTTTGGCAATTTTTCGAGGCCAATAGCTATTTTGCTGTTTATTTTGTCATTTTAAGGTAAATTAGTTATTTCACACCCAAAACGCATTTTGTCAAGTTTTGATGTTTGTAAACTCATTTTTAGGTTTTTTTTGAGCCTATTTCTAATTTTTGGTAATTTTTGGGACCATTTTCATTTTTTCTGTAAATCCTGTGTTTAGGGACAAAACGGCAATTTTGTATGAAAATATATTTTTCTCGCCCGAATTTCATTAATAAATTTATTAGCTTTTTTCACTTTTTGAATGTTTTAGAAAAATCATGGCATTTTACTTTTTTGGTTTTGATTTTAGTTTTAGTTTTAATTTTACCGATAGCTATTTTTTAGGATAAAATTGAGATTTTATTACTAGGGGTGTTTCAGTCATTTTTACCAATTTCTTGGAGGTTAAGACTTTTGCAATATAAATAGTCATTTTTAGGGAGAAAAAAGAGAGATAAAAAATTAAAACCCTAAAATACATTCTTAAAGAATTAAAGATATAAAACACACTTTTACACCATAAACGTGCATACTACAGGCCGTCATTTGCAATTCATTCAACTGTTCATCACCAATTGCAATTTCTTCTACTATTCATCACCAAAATCACCAGGGTTAAGGATTAAGAGCTAACATTCTGAATTCTAATTCTCTTTGACAATTTTTTTAGACAATCTGAAATTGATTTTTATTGTTTTGCTTTATTGATTTTCTTGGATTTTCCTTTTGGTTCGTTCTTTTTCTTTCTGAAATCATTGTTTTTGGGTTTGAGTTTCTTCTCCCTCCTCCTTCCACCGTTCATCATCTTCTCTCCACCATCTACCAAGCAATCATCAAAATAACCCCAAACCCACACGCCACCGCCAACTTACTGAAAACCAAAACAACCAAATTCCCAGCCCCTGCCTAGCCACCTGACCACTAGCTTCTCCATCAAACCACCACCAACAACCAATCCTCTCCTACTGCCCTTACCTCCAACAGTTCAACACAGTCACAAAAACCCATCCCAAGCCTTCAAATTATCTTCAAAACCACAAATCATAGCCATGACCCTCCAAATCGAAATTAGGCACAACCTGCAAAGGAAAATAAAAACAACCACACTCATCTGTCAAGCCACAAATTCACCATCAACCACCAAAACCACCGTAATTCCTTCTCCTGACCACAATCTTCAACCATAAGACCCAAAGCCATTGCCTCCAATTACCACTCAAAAAAAAATCCCAAATCACAGCCCAAAAATCAAATTCAAACTACTAGCAAGGAGCTCCACCGATACCACCCACAACAACCAGAAAATCAACCTCCAATTCATCAGCTGTTCAAACCAAAACGACCACATCATAGTCCCAGGCTACTAACACACAATTACAAACAACTAGCAAATCCAAGTCACAAAGTCCCAATCCATCAGCATCAGGCCACCACTGGTGTTCCTTCATCACCTACCTCTACTTGAATCCAAATTCCACAAGCCCCAAACCACCTCAATATTGTTAATTCTCTCCCCTCGCACCACCAGTTCCCATTATGGTTCAAAGACTCTGACTCGACCGAGTCATCACTAGAACTGAGGCCTTTGATCCGAAACCGCTTCGATCCTACTCGGAGATGGGAGATTCACTGAGAACTTGCCAAAACTTGGTTGACTCGAACCAAGTTATCTCCGAGTCGAAGAAAAATGACCGAGTTGACATCGAGTCAACCAAGTCAACCCGGGCCAAACCCAAAAAAAAAAAACACTCTGATACCTTCACCTCCACTCTCAACCACCAAGAAAGCCACCTCAGTGACCACCAAAAACCCACCACCGCATGGTAGCCCTTCACAGCCATCCATAGCCATTGACCACATCCACCACCACATAAATCACCAAATCACAACCACAGAAATGCGGGGCTATTTTTGTAGAGGGAGATGGCTGGTGGAGAGGGATAGTGGGTAGGGGATGGTGGTGGCTGGCGATAGAGAGAGGGGAAGGGAAGGAGGGCGGGCGGCTGATTAGACAGGAAGAGAGGGAGGGTGGATCAGAGAGAAACAAAGAGAAGAGGGAGATGGTGGGTGGTGGGTGGGGGGAATAAAGACAAGAAGGGTGGTCTGTGGAGCACCAGTAGAGAGAAGAGGGAGCGACAAAGAGAGAGAAGGGGGGCTGTAGGGGAACTACGTGAGAGGAAGGGAGCTAGGATTGGGGTAAGAGAATTAGAGAAAAGAAAAGGAAAAAGAAAAATTTAGAGTTTTAATTAAGAAAAAGAAATAAGAAATTAATTTGATTAGGAAACAAGAATAAAAAAATTAATTTTTTTTAACAAACAATTTACAAAAGACTTTAGTCATATAATATAGGCATGCTATATCACAAAATGTCTTTTGACATTTTATTTTCAATTCTCTTGAGAGATAGATATAAAGTGTGGGCATGCCTTGAAAAACTTAAGTTTTACTATTTTTTTATTTGCTTCTATAATTATTATTTTTAAAATTATGTTTTGTGCTATTTTGATTTTATTTTTTTATAGGTCTATTTTGATTTTAAAAATATATACTGTTTTTTATATCGATAAAAATAGTACATCTTAAATATTTTCTTTTCTATTTTTTTAATCATTTTTGTTTAGAATTTTTTTAATATTTTAATGATTAGTTATTATTTTTAAAATAAAATTATTTTAAAATATGTGTCTCGCCGAGACCACGACTAATATTCCGAATCCGATGTAGAACGATACGAACCCCGACTGCGACTGCGACTGCGACCGCGACCGCGACTTTAAACATGGTTCCCACCCAAAGACCACCACTTCCCATCAGCACAATCACCATGACCCATTGCCTGCAAGGAAAAACATAGCAAAACAACAAAGAACAAACAACCAAAATAAAACCCACACCATGACCATCCACCGAACAGCTACCATTCTCTAGCCAGCAACCCAAGCATCACATGCCACCACCAGAAATCATCACCAACACCATCCACATCCACCCTTCACCACCTCGCCACTGCAGCCCCACTAATCGTGCCATTGTAGCCCCAAAACCATTCTAAATAGGGCCAATTCAGCCACAAAGACCACTTCTATTGCTCCAATCCGCCATCGAAATACCCCAAATTACAGCCAAAGCAGCCCTAACAACTGCCCTCAATTTCCATCGGTAGCATTTGTTCTCCAGTGCCTATGGTCTTCCATCACCCCCTTTCCCTTTAATTCTATAGTTCTTATAGTTAATCCATGGGATTGATTCCGATCAGAGAGGACAGAGAGACAGAGGATAGGAAATTGCAAGGGAGATAGAGAGAGGAAAAGGAGAGAATCAGGTGAGGGAAGGAGAAGTGGAGAGACGAGAGAGAAAGATGGCGAGAGCTGGAGAAAGAGAATTGGGGGGAGAGAACAGAAAGGAAATAAGCAAAAGAAAAATGAAACCAGGAAGAATTAGAGAGAACGAGAGAGACAGATTAGAGAAAATGAGAGAGGAGAAATGGGTTTCAAAAATCTGAGAGAGGAAAAGAAGATGAAAGAAGAAGCAAGGTGAAAGAACCAGAGAGCAAACGAAATCAGAGAGCAAGAGAGAAAATAGAAATAGAAGAAAACGAGTGAAGAGGAAGAAGATGGAAAAATTGGGAATTTTGAGCGTGAGGTCATTTTTTTTCCTTGGTGTTTTTTCGTTTGATTTAGTCACCAATATGTTAGAGAATTAGTTTTAGTTTTGTTTTTGTTCTATTTATTTTCATTATTTTCTTAATTATTTTGTGATTGGTTCCTAATTTAATTGAATTAAGCCATTGATTGAGTATTTAATTAATTAAGTCAGTTGAGTTATTTGATTCAATTTGATTCAATTTAACATTTTCATTTCTGTTATTTTTGTTCACAAAGTGAATATTGTTGTCTTGACCCTTATATGTTTGAAATTTATTGATTTTGCCCTTAACAACTTTGTTGTTCACGTGATCAAGTCTCTCATAATTTGAGATTGACCCCCCTAGATTTTATATTCTTTCAATTAAGTCCTATAAATTGCAAATCCCCCATATTTGCTAGAATTTATTGTTTTGTCCCCCCATTTATTTTAATTTTTGCATTTCCACCCCCTTAGACTTTGTGAATTTTTAACTTTTACCCCTTAAACTTTATCAAAATTTATTTTTAGCCCCCTTAGTTTCATAGAATTTATATTTTTACCCTAATTCTATTAGGATTTTATATTTTAGCCTTTATTTGTTTATACCGAGGTACTTTGATATGTTTTTTGTGTTCTTAAGCATTTGTACTAGATCTTCAAAGAAGTATATCTATTTCCAGTTAATTTTGTCTTATGTGCTCTAATGTGCCCTTATGTGATTTTTACGCATATTTTTATGTATTTCTTATTTTTACATATTTTACATATTTATACATTTTATGTTATTTAATTTTGAATTTTATTATTTTGGCAAAAAGTGTAATATTTTTTTGTATTTAGAATAGCCAATGTAATAGTTAAATTACTTTCCTCTTGTATTTTTACAAATATTTTGTATTTAGATAGCACATGTAATAGATAGGTCGTTTAACTTTTTCACCCCTAAAATTGTAGTTAATCCCCCCGGTGTAATAGTTAGGACTTACGTGCTTTCATGTGCTTATGTGCTTATTTGTTTTATCGCTTTTCTTAGGATTTTGTATTTAGATATTATGCTTACATGTTATGTGCTCGTACGTGTTATTATATGTCTTTATATGTCTATTCGCTTTGATTCATGCTTTACTATTTTAATTTATGATTTATCAGTTTTGTTATTCTGTCACCACACTAGTGCAATATTAGTTGTAGCTTTATTGTTTCCCCGCTAGTCCAACGCTAGTGGGAATCCCTAGAAATGGCTAATCCAATGCTAGACCCTTAGGGCATTCTAGTGCTAGGTGCATTTGTGTGCATTTCACATCCCATTTCACACACTTTTAGTTTTCTTTCCATTTTCCATGATTATATTATTATTATTATTATTATTATTATCATTATTATTATTTATTTATTTATTTTGACACATCCTCAAATGCATGACATTTCGGTTGCATTTTCACTTAGACTTTTATGACATTTGTATGATTTGACTAGAAATAGTCGTCTCCTCACGTGGGTAGTGGTAGATTGACAGGCCGTTCCCTCCTCTGTGAGTAGAAAGATATCAGTCACGAATCATTAGTCCCCTGTACCCGTTATGCTGCATCCCCACTTTCTTCAACCACTTATTATCTGTATTACTATTTTCTTTTCTTTTTGCATTTCATCTTGCATAGACACTCGTGACTCCCTCGAAGTCTCATTCTGGATTTCGCAATTAATACGATAATCCCGATTAAACCTCGACGGGATATTTTGACCCTCCCAACACCACATTTAGATTTAGGATTTGCATTCATATAGACACATCCAAGCATGATAGAACTTAGGGTTAATTTAGGAAAATTTGATTAATCTCACAACTAGCCTCGGTTGGGTTGAAAGGGTGCCTTAGGCGCAAGCCTTTGCCTTCCCTTTCTTCAAATATGACTCTCGGATCTTCTTCTCTTATTTTTCGTAGACCAGAGTCGGAAAAGGGTTTTAAATATTTTTTCTAAAATTTTTGTTTTTGTTTTTGTTTTTGTTTGTGTTTTTGTTTGTTTAAACGATTTCTTGGGTGACTTGATACACACTAACTCCATACCAAGTGGGGACTCCATTTTAAAATAAAACCTTTTTTCAAAATAAGTTGGTCAAAACTGTCGCACTTTTAGTCCTAGCCTTATTTTTTTTTAAAATACTATTTTTTCTAAATAACACTTTTTCACTAAAAATCAATTTTTCTCACACACGCATGTTTTTTCCAAACTCTTTTCTTTTTGAAAAAGGTCATCGGACTAGACCGCCTTTCTGGGGCGTGATAGTCAACGACCCCACCGTGCTATCGATTTTGGGTGCGACAGTGGGGTCGTGATTGTTGCGCTCGGAAGAGGCGGTCCGGTCCAATGACCCTTTTCAAAAATAAAGTTTTTGGAAAAATCGAGTTTTTAGCGAGAAAAATGTATTTTTAGCGAGAAAAATGTTTGAGAAAAATTGAGTATTTAGCAAAAAAGTGTATTTTTTGAGAAAAGTGGTATTTTGAAAAACAAAAGAAGGCCAGGACTAAAAGCGCGACAGTTTTGGCCAAATATTTTGAAAAAGGGTTTTGTAAAAATAATGGAGTCGCCACTTGGTATTGAGTTAGGGTGTACCAAGTCACCTGAAAAATCATTTAGCAAAACAAAATAAAAAAATTGTAGAAAAATATTTAAAACCCCTTTTTTGACTTCGGTCTACCAAAACAAGAGAAATAGGTCCAAGAGTCACATTTGAAGAAAGAGAAGGCAAAGGCTTGCGCCTAAGGTACCCTTTCTACCTAGTCGAGGCTAGTTGCAAGGTTTAATCAAATTTTTCTAAACGAACCCTAAATTCTATCTCATTTGGATGTGTTTAAATAGATGCAAGTCCTAAGTCTAATGTGATATCAAAAAGGTCAAAACGTCCCATCGAGATTTGATGGGGATTATCGCTTTAATTGCGAAACCCAAAATGAGGCCTCGAGGGAGTCATGAGTGCGGATGCAAAAATGGAATGCAAAAGAAGAGAAAAATAATAATATAGATCGTAAGTAAACAAAGAAAGTGGGTATGCAGCATAACGGGTATCGGGGACTATGAAGCTCGTTACAGACTATTCCTACTCACAGAGGTGGGAATGGCCTGTCAATCCACCGCTTTCCACGTAAGTAGATGACTATTTTTAGTTGGAGCACACAAAATGACCTAACTTCTAAGTAAAATACAATCTAGATGTCATGCACTGTCAAATGCTAAAAATATATAATAATAATAAAATATATGCCAAAAAATCATGCAAATATGGACCTAAGAAACGAAAGTGTGTGAAATGAGATGAAATGCATGTGGATGAAATTAGCACTAAAATACCTTAGGGGTCTAGTGTTGAACTAACCTTTTCTAGGAAACCCTTACTAGTGTTGGACTAGTGGGGAAGCGAGAAAAACCACAACTAGCGTTGGACTAGTCTGGCGACGGAATAACCAAAATGATAAAACGTGAATTAAAATAGTAAAACATGAATCCAAAAGCAAATAAAAATATAAAGATATGTAAGAACACATAAGAGCACATAACACGTAGACATGATATTTAGATGCAAATCCTAAGGAAAGCGGTAAAACAAATAAGCACATAAGCACGCAAAAGCACATAAGCTCTAACTATTACATCAAAGGAATTAGCTACAATTTTAGGGAGAAAAAAAAAGTAAAAACGACCTATCTATTACACTTGCTATCTAAATATATAATTTTTTCTAAAAAAATATAAGAAATATAATCTAATTATTACATCAGATATCTAAATACAGACTAAAGGCCAAAATAAAGGAAATTGTGATCAGACTGTTACATTTTGCCAAATAATAAAAATTCAAAATCACATAGCATGAAGTAAATAAATTTGCAAAAAGTATGTGAAATAAAAAACGCATGAAGAAAATTCATAAAAAAAAATCACATTGAAGCACATAAGGAGAAATTAACAAGTAATGGGAGTACTTTTGTGAAGACCCGGTACTTAGTGCTAATCAAAATCAACAAACAAGTTAAGGTACCATAATTTTAATAAATAGAGCATCAAAAAGGTAAATATCAATAAATAAAGGGGTAAAATGCAAATTCTAGCAAATCACAGGGCAAAGATCCGAATTAAAACTAATTAGGGCAAAACGGTAATTCCAGCAATCATGGGGGGTAAATTTGTAAATCATGGAACCTAATTGAAAGAATATAAAAATCTAGGGGGGTCAATCTAAAAAAAAAATTCTGGAGGGGCTTAATTGCACAAATCTAGGGACTTTTGGGGCATACCTGCAATAATCGAATGACAAATATAAAACAAAAGAAAATAAAATTCTAAAATAGGAGAAAACTAAATCAATCAAATAACAACTTAGGTAATTAAACTAAGCTGCTAAATTAAAGCTAATTAAAACTAAATTACTACTAAAGAAACACTAAAAAAAATCTAAAAAAATTAAAAAGACTAAAACTAGAATTAACCCTTTTCCCCCTTTAATTGTCTTCTTCCAACTCTTTGCTTTCTCCTTCTCTTTCTCTCTAATTCTATCTGATTGCTTTTCATTCTTCTCCTCATCTTCAATTCTCACTCTCTCTCTAGCTCTCCGTCTCTCTCTGATTTCTCTATTTTCTCTCACACAAAATTAGTTTCCCCCTTGCAGATTCGACTCTCTCTTTCCTTCTTCTTTTTGGTTCTTCAGATTTCATAGTTTTTTGGTAAATTCCCAAATTTTTGATTCAAATTCCATTGTCGAAATCAAAGCAAATGGTGCCAATTAAAGGAAAAATGTAGGAAAGGGCTTTGAATGACTAGTTTTCGCAGAGAAGTTGGTAAAATTTGGTGGCGTTGATGATTTGTTATTGATTTGGTGGAGGAGGGAGGCAGATTTGATGATTCTTGGGTGTTCGTGTGTTGGTTGAGCTGGACTATGTAATTGCAGGGGATTCCTGGCTGTAGTCACTTTGCTAGGACTGGTGGCGTGTCATCCTGGTGGTGGAATTTTTGAGATAGGTAGGGGCCTTAGTTGGGCATGTAGAGGAAGCGAGAGGTGGAAGCTAATTGGTGGTGATGGAGCCGACAATGAATGCTGGCGAATTTGGTTTGTTGTCGGAGCTAAGGGTATTGCCGACGGTGATTTACTGGGTGCTGGTTGTTTTTTGGAAGCTGTTGGATAAGGATGGTTGTGCTTGGTGTCACAGTGTGCAGCGATTGTTACGTTGGTACTGGGTGTGTCATGTTGTATTAGGGAGTGGCAGGGGAGAGGCATTAGGGAGTTGTTGTGGTCATTTTGGTTGATTGGCTGTAGTGATGAGGTTGTTTTGGTGCTTGTTTTTGCTATATGAGGGTTGGGGGTTGTTTGGATTACTGCTGGCGGTTTTGCCTCCAGTGGTGTGGGCTATTTCTAGTGTGAATTGGACTGCTGTGATATAATGGTGGTGGAAGTAGGGGAAACAATGGAGTGGCAGGTGATTGAGTGATGTAGTTGATGATTGGTGGTTTGGGCTGATTGAGGAGCGTTGGACTGGTTTGTTTGTGGTGGGCTGAGGACTGTTTCATTGATTACCTTTATTTGCAAGTGATGGTTGTGATGATTTTTGGTAGTTTAGGGGCTGAAATTGGTTGTTTTTGTCGCCATTTTAGCTGCAATTTTGGGTAGACTTTGGGTGGTTTTTGCAGGCAGTTTTGGGGCTATAATGAAGATGATTTGGTGGTGGTTTGAGGGTTGTTTTGGTGGTGATTGTGATTGATGGGCTCGTCACAGGGCTACTTTGATTAATCTATTCTTGCAGGTTTGCATATTGGCGGTGATGGGAGGTGGTTTTGTTGGTGATAGAAAGTATGGTGATGGGAGAACTGAAGCAATTGGGGCTAACAATGGTGATTTTGGATGGCGTGTGGTGACCGTAAGTGGAGGTTCTGTTATGGAGTGCTTCAATTGTAATTTGGGGTAGTGAAATTGGGATGTTGGCAGTAGCTATTGGTTTACAGATGGCTGTATTGTGGCGGTGGTGGAGAAGCCAAAGAGAGAAGTAGTGTGTTGTTTTATTGTTAGTTTTTGGCTTTTTGTAGGTTTTGGGTTGTTAATGAGGTGGAGGTTCTGTTATGTGGAGGTTCTGTTATGGAGTGCTTTGATTATAATTTGGGGTTGTGAAATCAGGACGTTGGCTGTAGCTATTGGTTTATAGACGGCTGTATTTTGGTGGTGGTGGAGAAGCTAAAGAGGGAAGCAGTGTGTTGTTTTATTATTGGTCTTGGGCTTTTTGCAGGTTTTGGGTTGTTAATGAGGTTGCAATTGTTGAGGAAAGGAGACGATTGGGATGGCGTCGGGTTGAAGAAGGGCGACAAGGGAATTGTGGTTTTGATAGAGTTGGTCTGGTGTGGTAAGAGACAGGGGAGAAGGGTGGCTGACGGTGGTCATCTAGTGATGAACGAAGAGAATGGTGGATGAATGTGGTGGGGGGAGAAGAAAGAAGAAACTGGCAGAAGAAGAAAAGAGAAATAAAACCCACAAAATGCAGAGACTTAGATCAAAACTGGTGATGATGAACAACGGATGAACCTTGGTGATGAACAGTTGCTATCTTCTTGAGAGAAGCAGCTGATGTGTGTGTGTTGAGTGTGTGGGTGTGTGTTTTGATTTTTCTTTAGATAAAAAAAGTGATGTTTTGGGGTTTTTTTTCATCCTCTTTTTTTTTTCTGATTTTAATGGAGATATTTATAGAATCCAGTAGTCTTGACCTCTAAGAATATCCTAAAATAACGAAAATGCCACTAGTAATAAAAATATTAATTTTATCCTAAATAAATTATTTTTGACACAAAAAATCAATATTAATACAAAAAATGACAATGAACTTCAAAAATTTGTCAAAAAATTAAAAATAGATTTTAAAATGTAAAAAATAAAGATTAGAGCTTAAAATTGGCCAAAAATACATTCGGGTTGCAAAATGACTATTTTGCCCCTATAATGACAAAATAAACAAAAAATAGCTATTGGTGTCGAAAAATTGCCAAAAATTAAAATAAGCTTGAAACCTTAGAAAATGAATTTAGGACTCAAAAATTGGTGAAAATACGTTTGAAATGTGAAATGACGATTTTGCATCTGAACGCAGTATTTACAGAAAAATAGCAATTGTTCCCGAAAAAATAAAAAAATTTAGAAAGATGCTTAAAAGCTTGAAAAATAAATTTGGGACTCCAAATGAGCGAAAATGGTGTCTGCGGGGCGAAATGATCATTTTGCCCTAGTGCTGGTAAAATACAGAAAAATACTAATTAAACTCGAAAAAATTACAAAATTTTATAAAAATATATAAAAATACAAACTGTACATTTAAAACTCTAAAACTAATGAAAAATATTTACAGCTAAAAAATATTGTTTTGTTCCCCCGAACTTGTTGAATTTACCAATTTTTGCTCAAAAATTAGAATTTGGCCCCAAAATAGGAAAAATACCCCCAATGTTAGAAAAATAAACGGTGTGTCAAAATTTAGTGTTTACAATTTGCCCCTCTTTGTCGGCAATCTTGTAGAGATTTCAGACAAAGACATAGGCAATATCAAATTTTAACTCACATAAATGTAAAAACAGATACCCATGTAAACTAAAACATCTAAACATGCATTGTGATAAGATGTAAACCAATGAACAAATGAACATAGAGAAATATGTGACCGAGCTCTCAAGGAGGTGCCTACGTAGCCTGGTGAAAGGAATTAGATCAAATGTAGTTCAGATGCAAGTGAACTGTGGATGCGAAACACAATTGCAAATAAAAACACAAGGATTCCAATTTTTCAACACTTGTGATCAAAATAAAGAAATGCAACATTTGAATTGGTAAACTAAGATAACCTAAAACGATCCAAGCAATTTTACAATAAACATCATAAACTAAATGCAGAAAGTATGCCTAGGCTGTTGGACAAAATAAATTCATACAGTAAATACAGAAAGCGGTGTCCAGGCTGCTGGACAAAATAAATTCATAATGCAAAATGCAGAAAGCGGTGTGACCTGGCTGCTGGACAAAATAAATTTATAAAGCAAAATGCAGAAAGCAGTGTGCCCAGGCTGCTCGACAAAATAAATTCATAAAGTAAATGCAGAAAGCAGTGCCCAAGTTGTTGGACAAAATAAATTCGTAAAGTAAAATGCAAAAGCAATGGCTAGGCTGCTGGACAAAATAAATTCATAAACTAAAATATAAAAAGCAGTGCCCAGGCTGCTGGACAAAATAAATGCGTAAACTAATAGACCAAAAATGATTCTAGGCTGCTGGAATAAACTAAATGCAAAGTTTGGGCTGCCAAACTTGAAAATGCAAATAAACTGATGCCTTTCAGGCTGTTGAACGGATGCATGATCTTGGGTTGCCAGGATTGATGAATGCAATACAAGGTTTGGGCTGCTAGACTTGAAAAATGTAAATAATAGATGCCGACCAGGCTGGTGAATGGATGCATGACCTTGGGCTGCCAAGGTTGATGAAAATGCAAGCAAAAAAACTTGACTTAAGCGAAACCTAACCAAAGCATGAACTGATTCGGTGACTAATATATGATCACATAAAAGGAATGAAAGTGGTGAAGGATAGAGCCAACCGAGAACTGAAAATAAAGACAGGTGAAATGAAAACACAATATGCAAACTACTAGGCAGATTAAAACAACATGTAGTATGTTGGACATATGATAAATAATTACTAGGTAAATAAAAATTTAGAAAAATGAAACATGCAAATGATATGCCAATTGACAAATGAACATATGAATATGAACAAAAATGCAGAGTCTGGGATGCCAGAATAGAATAAATAGAAAAGTAAACCTAACGGACGAGTTGGGACTTAACAAAAAAGTAAACCCAACGGACGAGTTGGAGCCCAACAGACGAGTTGGGACGTAACAGAAATTAAAATCCAACGGACGAGTTGGGGTCCAATAGACGAGTTGGAACATAATAAAAATTAAAACACAACGGACGAGTTGAGACCCAACGGACGAGTTAGGGTTTAACGAACAAGTTGGAACAGAACAGAAATTAAAACCCAACAGACGAGTTGGAACATACAAGCAAATGTTTTTCTTTTAGTTCAATTTGAACTTGCATTAACTCATCAAAAGAAATAAAAAAAACTTACAATTATGCAAACCTAACATTAGGTTTTGAGAAAAAAATGTGATTTATTTCGAGGTCTCATCAAAGAATTATTTGCTTAATATAACAAAAAGATTTGAAGAAAGTTATTTTGAAAAGCTAACTTTACAACACAAAGGAATAATCTAATATCACAAGCAATTTTGAGAAAGAAGTTTATTTGAGGGCTCTCACTGAAAAAGAATTTTAAATACATGACAATCTTAAATTTGCTTGAGAGAAAGCCGTTACTAGCATCCAAACTATTGCTATTCTCATTACATTTTTTTTAAACAGCAAACCCCGTACACAGGGGAGGGATGCCAGCCCAAATTTTATTAATACCAAATTATTACAAAGTTGGAGGAGGGCATAAAACCTTACCTCTGTGACAAAGACATTAAACCAAACTAGTAATTAGAAAACATAAAATAGAAATTACAAAGAAAACTTTCTAAATGATGGAAAGCCTAGTCTATCAATTCTAGATTGACCACGTGCAAATCTAGGCAAATCCTTTTCAATATAGTACAAGCAGTCTGTTTGAGTCAAACATCCTTCATTAGCCAACACATTTGCCACTTTATTCACTTCACGATAAACATGCTTGCAAGACAAGAAATATTGAATGCATTGAAACAATTCTTCAAATTCCATTGAACTAGACCAAGGTATAGAGGCTTGTTTAGATAACACTGAAATTAGAAGCTTCGAATCACATTCGACATGAAATTGCATAAAACCCAAACGAATACATTGTCTTACTCCAAAGATATGAGCATTGACCTCAACCTTTAAATTAGTTGTAGTCTCGAAAAAACATGAAAATGCAAAGATTGAATGACCATTTGAATCTCTCAAAATACCTCCACCACCACCCAATCCAGGATTCCCTTTGCAACAACCATCTGTATTAAGTTTCAATTGCATCGAAGGAGGAGCAATCCACTTGACCATTTTTAACATATATGGTCTTTGCAAACAGAAAAAGGATTGGATAAAGCTATACCAATTTCCAATATCAACCATGACTCTTTAAACTGAAGATTAAACATATGTTGGATTTGAGTTGTGATGCTCGAAACCAAGATAGCCATAGGCATATGCTTGCCTTGGAACCTTGAATTGTTCCTCCATTTCCAAATATGCCAACATATAACCATAGGGAGATATTGAAGAATAAAAGAAACATATGGGTTACGGGAATGATTGAACCACCAAGCAGCATCGAATGGAAATATAAGAATGCAACAAGCTAAAATATGCTGAAAATTGAACCCACAATGCAATTGCCATCTCGCTATTTCAAAAAAAATGGTCAAATGACTCCTCTTGAGAAGCCTTACAACATTCACATCTCGAAGGACCATATAGTCCAAATCTATGCAAAGAAAGATCCAATGGTAGCTTACCTTGAATGAGTCTCAACATAAAAAAGGAAACTTCTATTGGAACAAATGAATCCCATAACTTCCGGCACATGAAAGAAATACTACAGTGCCGATGAAACAATTGATAAGCTGACGATAAAGAGAAATTATCGGAAGAACTTAGGTCCCAAATACATCTATCCGAGCGTGAAGCAACTATAGGACAAATTGACAATACCTCCATGATAAGTTGTGGTTCAAGATGCTGTCGAAGAAGATCCAAATTCCATTGACCATTTACAACAAAATCTCTTACCAACAAATCATTGCGATGAGACACTCAAGAAGCCAAAATGCCAATCCCTAGCCAATTGTCAAAAGAGAAACTTGAACAACCATCCAAAACTCTCTAGAAAATATGATTGTCTGCATCATTCCTCACCTTAAGCATTCTCTTCCAAGTTAGTGAATCCATTGGGGACAGCACAATACGATTAGGATGATCTTTCTGACAATATTTGGATCGCATAAACGATGCCCAAAGAGAATTACTTGACCTGAAATTCCACCATAATTTGCCAAAAAAAGCATCATAAATGTCTTGTAAGGATTGGAAACCAGCACCCCCTTGAGCAAAAGAATGACAAAGATCCTCCCATTTAAGCCAATGAAATTTCCTTTTACTGCCGAACTCACCCCAAAGGAAATTAGCCATCAATTTTTCCAACCGTTTAAGAATACCTTTTGGAGGATTTGCAGCAGCCAAAATGTGAATTGGTATTGAAGATAGTGCATGCTTTATAAGGAAAATCTTCCCATTGAAAAATAAGAGTCTGTTATGCCATGATTGAATTTTGGCGATGATAGCTTGAGTAAGCTCATTGAAAAAAACCACCTTCCTTCTCCCCGCATACATGGGACAACCTAAGTATCTCACAGGAATGGCTTTGTATACAAATCTCATCACCCTACCAATAGCCGCCCTATGTAAAGTAGACATTTTAGAGTGCACCAAGAAGCAACTCTTGCTAGAGTTTATTTTTTGACTAGATATATCTTGATACTCTTCCAACAATTTCATCACTCTCTTTAAAGAATAAGTTCCCCCATTACAAAAAATCAAGACATCATTTGTGTATCCCAACTGAGAAACCATCGGATAACTTCGTGGAACAGAAAAGCATAAGAAAGGCTGATCATTAAACAATAGATTCAAGCTTCGAGAAAGAACCTTCGCACCCAAAATAAACAATGAAGGAGAGAGGGGGTCCCCTTGGCATAGACCTCGAGTGGATTTGAAGAAACCAAAAGGTGATCCAATTAAAATTACTAAAAACCAAGAGTTGGAAATTAATCTCCAAATCATGTCAATGAATTGCTTCCCAAAATCGAAAGCTCTCAGAACCTTAATAAGAAACAAGCGGGACACATGATCATATGCTTTAGACATAGCCAGCTTAAGAGCCACATTATCTCCTCTAGCCTTCCTCCCAATACCCATGAACATCTCTTGTGCAAGCAAGAAATTTTTAGAAATTAACCTCCCACGAACAAATCCACATTGATTAGATGAGATTAATCTAGGGAGCAAGCCTACCAACCTATTAGTAAGAATCTTAGAAAGTACCTTGTTGATGAAGTTACAAACACTAATAGGCCGGAATTGTGAAAATTCTTGTGGATGCTGCAACTTCGGAATAAGAACTATCGAAGTGGAGGTGATACTCCTTGGAAGATCCAAACCACAAAAGAAGTCACAAATAGCATTATATAAATCATGATTAATAATCTCCTACGTGGACGTGAAAAATTCCCTGAAAAATCCATCTGGACCAGCAGAACTGTTTCCATCCATTGAAAATTTTTTTTTCGAACTTCTTCAATGGATGGAATCTCACTCAAGCTATTATTATCATCTTGAGAAACCAAAGACGGAATCACCTTGAGCATGTCATCTGAAGGTGACAAATCATCTGCTGTGAATAATGATTGGAAGAATGTAACTGCCTCCTGACCAAATTTCATCATCCGATTCAATCCAGTCCCCATTATTTTTTCTAATCCAATGAATGACCGCCTGTACTCTCCTCTACTTCACAATTGAGTGAAAATAATTTGTATTGCGATCTCCATCCTGAAGCCATTTGACCCTAGCCCTCTGCTTCCAAAATGACTCTTCCACAGTCAAATGATATTGTAGAGCAGATCTTGCCTGACCCAAAACATTCAAAGCCTCTGATTAAGAATCTATTTCCACCCTATTTTCAGTTTTTTCTAACTCTTTTTCAACCTTCTTTACATTTTGAAAAATATCTCCAAACCGCTGTCTACACCATTGTCTCAACACAGCCTTAAGCCTGTGTAATTTCAACAATAATATCATCAAAGAATCACCAAATTGCTCTTGTTGCTATGAGGATTTAACCACCTCCAAAAATTCAGCATGACCAATCCATGCATTTAAAAACCTAAAAGGTGTAGATTTATTATCCAGACGTGTCTTGGCAGAAATCAACAATGGTGAGTGATCAGAAGGGGATCTGGCTAGATGAGAAATTGATATGTTGAACTTCTCAGAATAGTCCAGATTCACGCAAAGCCGATCCAACCATTTCAAAATTCTTCCCCTCTCTTGATGATTATTGCACCAAGTAAACCTTGAACCTGAATATCCTCCATTGAAAAGACCACCATCAGATAAAAATTCCAAAAAATCAGTTGCCTCAAATTGAGAGAAAGGATGTCCCCCACGCTTCTATGAAGGATCAAGAATAATGTTAAAATCTTCACACAAAATCCAAGGACCTAAAATAGGCTTGTCCAACCTCAAAACTTCTTGCAACTCCATTCTTTCATGGAACGTACATTTTGCATGAACCATGGAGAGTACAAAAGGAGAAGCAAGTTGGCTGTGATTTACAGACACATATATGTGTTGATCACTTTGAGTTATCACAGAACAGGCAAACGGGGAGTTATAAAACAACCATAAGGAACCACAAGAATTGTCCAGCTATGAAATGCAATTTATCTGTTCACATTAGCTTATTCTAGTTAAACTCATCTATCTAGACCCTAGGCACTATCAATTCTAACAATTGGTTCCCCAGGGTCCTTTGGATAATTCAAAAAGAGCACTCGCGCTTTTATGGCATTGTAGATCTCGAGTGTGAGGTGCTTCACTTGAGTAAGCAAAAATTGAATATTTATTAGATGTCTTTTCCAATTTACTGCCTCGATTGGGAGACCTGTAAAAATGAAAAAAATCAAAATTAGTATAAGTAAAAAAAAAAAACGGATATATGTCCTAGGGGGGAACTCTTATTGTGCAAAGGGTAGGCCTAGCATGAAATGCAATCCTTTATGGTAAGACCCCCTTTTTCAAGAAAATACGCCAGATCCGCCGAGAAGAAATGCTTCCATTTTGCTCGTGTTATCTTACCTAGGGTTTCACCCGCCGGGATGGTACTAAAAATATAAACGTGCATGCCTTTTTAGGGTTATGTACCCAAGACAAAAAGACGTATTTCTTATTATGGGATTCCTGAAGTGGCATTCCTTCTAGGGTTTATGCATGATGACAGTTTATTAAAGCATATTAAAATATGCCAAAATGCAAAATTTGACAAATGTTGAAGAATTTCTTTGAGAAAGATGGACCATGAACTATACAAAAGAAATTATTGACTTCAAATATACAGTTGATTGAAAAATTGAGCCTCCATGAGGTTATACGACACGACATTAAAAGAAAAGAAAAATCGTGATTTTATCTAACAATATACAAATCAAAATGTCAGTTTATTAAAGTAGAATGAAATTTGTGTTGAAATCATTTTTTGTGTAATGTCGGACGGGAGGGTGGGGGATAAAGCAAAAATGATGCATTAATTTCTTTATAAAAAGGATAAATGCGAACTGTGCAAAAATTTGACTACTTGGGTACGTTTATTGATTCTAAAAAAAATTGGTTCGGAAAAAACTAAAGGTACAACAAAGATGGGTAACTTTTGAAAAAAGTCTGAAGCTACAACTCTGATTTAAGAATATACAAGTTGAAAAATTAGATAAAAATTAGATTTTTGAGACTTTACAAATTTAGAATGAATGAACCCTTGGGTATTTTGTTTTACAACCAAATGCCAATTCTAAAATTTTATGAAAAATCTCATTTCCATCTTTCTCAAAGAAATTAGTTATGAGATGAAAATTCAAACGTGATGATAGAGGGTTGGCATTCTACGAGACCACCACGCCAGGGCTCTTTATTCTACGGCTTGTGAATGCCATCAAAAATGAAAGAGGTTACGTTAGTTTGTTCAACAAATATCACATAACACATTGACAAAACAAATAACAGCAAACAGTAAAACAGGGGAAAGAAAGGGGATGGATCCCCTTCTCTCGTGCCTGATGCGCCTGATAGGGTGAGACTGTCTCCATCCTAGGTTATTCTACATGGATGCATGAGGTTGGGCCCACTAATGCATCTAGACTCGATTAGGCTGTCAGTTCCCAAGCCTTCAGACTTAAGGGTAACGGTCATCAATCCTAAAGCTCTTGGTCGGTGGCTCAAGTGATCCTCCGGACACTGCTACGTGCACATCAGGCCCTGGTCACATGTCCGAGTGAATCTTAAAGTCCCTGAATCTCTAGACTTATGGACTTAAGTCAAGAGTTTGAGTGATCTCCTAAACATGGTTACGTGCTTATCGTGCCATGCTCGCATGCCTAAGTAGATCTATCTTATTCCTAATCGGGATGGATGGGTGACAACTACCAAAAACAAAAAAAGGGTAAAATATATCAAATGCACATATGGAGTGCTCCTTATGACAGGAGGGAATAAAAAAGTGTGGGCTCTAAGGGTGACTGACCCCCTTCCAAAATGCAAGAGCGGTCGAATAAAGCAAAAATAAGTTAAACATACATCACATAGATAGATGAGAGACGAGGTGTGTGAAAATGCAAAAAAAAAACCAAAGACTTAAAAAATGCAATCTTAACATCCAAACGTGATAGAATAAAAGGGTTAAAGTAGGCAAAAGTGACTAATCCAAGTGCTTGAACTCACCAGTGATTCCTAGTGGGGTCGCCAAAATCTGTCGCATCCCAAAATCGATAGCATGGTGGGGTCTTGACTTTCACGCCTTGAGGAGGCAGTCCGGTCCGGTGTCCCTTTTCAAAAATAAAGTTTTTGGAAAAACTGTGCATGTGTGAGAAAAATCGAGTTTTTAGTGAAAAAGTATATTTTTCGAGAAAAGTGCTATTTTGAAAAACAAAAGAAGGCTGGGATTAAAAAGTACGACAGTTTTGGCCAAATATTTAGGAAAAGAATTTTGTAAAAAAATGGAGTCGCCACTTGGTATGAGTTAAGGTGTACCAGTCACTTGAAAAATCATTTAGCAAAGCAAAATAAAAAAATTGTAGAAAAATATTTAAAAACACTTTTTCGACTCTGGTCTACGAAAAAAGAGAGAAAAAGGTCCGGAAGTCACATTTGAAGAAAGGGAAGGCAAAGGCTTGTGCCTAAGGCACCCTTTCTACCTAGCCGAGGCTAGTTGCGAGGTTTAATCAAATTTTCCTAAATTAACCCTAAATTCTATCTCATTTGGACGTGTCTAAATGGATGCAAGTCCTAAATCTAATGTGATATCAAAAAGGTCAAAATGTCCTATCTAGATTTGATCGGGATTATCGTATTAATTACAAAACCCAGAATGAGGCCCCGAGAGAGTCACGATTGTGGATGCAAAAATGGAATGCAAAAGAAGAGAAAAATAGTAATATAGATAGTAAGTGAACAAAGAAAGTGGGTATACAATATAACGGCTACGGGGGACTTGAAGCTCGTGACTGACTGTTCCTACTCACGAGGGGGGAACGGCCTGTCAATCCACCGCTTCCCACGTAAATGACCTAACTTCTAAGTGAAATGCAACCTAGATGTCATGCACTGTCAAATGCTAAAAATATATAATAATAATAAAATATATACCAAAAAATCATGCAAATATGGAAAATCCTAAGAAAGGAAAGTGTGCGAAATGAGATGAAATGCACGCGGATGAAACTAGCACTAAAATGCCCTAAGGGTCTAGTGTTGGACTAGCCTTTTCTAGGAAGTCCTTACTAGCATTGGACTAGCGGGGAAGCGAGAAAAACCACAACTAGCGTTGGACTAGTGTGGCAATGGAATAGCCAAAATGAAAAAACATGAATTAAAATAGCAAAAAATGAATCCAAAAGCAAATAAAAATATAAAGATATGTAAGAACACATAGGAGCCCATAACACGTAGACATGATATTTAGATGCAAATCCTAAAGAAAGCGGTAAAACAAATAAACACATAAGCATGCAAAAGCACATAAACTCTAACTATTACACTAGGAGAATTAGCTACAACTTTAGGGAGAAAAAAAAGTAAAAACGACCTATCTGTTACACTTGCTATCTAAATATGCAATTTTTGCTAAAAAAATATAAGAAATATAATCTAACTATTACATCAGATATCTAAATACAGACTAAAGGCCAAAATAAAAGAAATTGTGATCGGACTATTACATTTTGCCAAATAATAAAAATTCAAAATCACATGGCATGAAGTAAATAAATTTGCAAAAAGTATGTGAAATAAAAAATGCATGAAGAAAATGCACAAAAAAAAAAAAATCACATTGGAGCACATTAGGAGAAATTAACAAGTAATGGGAGTACCTTTGTGAAGACCCAGTACTTAGTGCTAATAAAAAATAACAAACAAGTCAAGGTACCATAATTTTAATAATAGAGCATCAAAAAGGTAAATATCAACAAATAAGGGGTAAAATGCAAATTCTAGCAAATCATGGGGCAAAGATCTGAATTAAAAATAATTAGGGAAAAATGGTAATTCCAGCAAGCATGGGGGGTAAATTTGTAAATCATGGAACCTAATTGAAAGAATATAAAAATCTAGGGGGGTCAATCTAAAAAAAAAATCTGGAGGGACTTAATTGCACAAATCTAGGGACTTTTGGGGTATACCTGCAATAATCAAATGACAAATATAAAACAAAAGAAAATAAAATTCTAAAATAGGAGAAAACTAAATTAATCAAATAACAACTTAGTTATTAAACTAAGCTGCTGAATTAAAGCTAATTAAAACTAAATCACTACTAAAGAAACACTAAAAAAAAATCTAAAAAAATTAAAAAGACTAAAACTAGAATTAACCCTTTCCCCCTTTAATTGTCTTCTTCCAAATTTTGATTTCTCTCTCATTTGTCTTCCTCTTTGCTTTCTCCTTCTCTTTCTCTCTAATTCTATCTGATGGCTTTCTTTCTTCTTCTCACTTTCTATTCTCACTCTCTCTCTAGCTTTCTATCTCTCTTTGATTTCTCTATTTTCTCTTGCGTAAAATCGGTTTCCCCCTCGCAAATTCGACTCTCTCTTTCCCTTTTCTTTCTGGTTCTTCGGATTTCATAGATTTTTGGTAAATTCCTAAATTTTTAATTCAAATTCCATTGTTGAAATCGAAGCAAATGGTGCCAATTAAAGGAGAAATGTAAGAAGGGGCTGTGAATGACTGCTTGTTTGTAAGTTGAGTTCTTGAAGTTTGTGAGTTGCTGGAATTTTCTGGACTGATTTCTTGAAGTGTTTTGCTGATTTCTTGAACTTTTCTGGTCAAATCTTGAAGATCTTGAAGCCAAAAAGTGTCGGTCAAAAGGTCTTGCTCATCAACTAGGGTTTGTTAGGGTTTTCCTTCATAAATTGTTGATGAATTTGTGGCCTTTTTGCTGGACGAATTTCTGCTGCGATTTTCCAGAATTTTTTGGTGATGAAAGGGGTTAAAAGGGTGTTAGTTTGGTTTATGTAGAAGTTATTTGGCTTTGGGAAACCAATTGGGAAAGGGAAAGTAGTTACAAAGAGGATTTGGAAACCTATTCTACAAAAAAAAAAAAAAAAAAAACAGGTAGTTTCCTTTTCTTCTTGGCAAGTGGCGGTTCCTTGTTTCCTTTTTCTTATTGCTGTCCGTGATTTCACCTAGGGGAGGCTGTTGGCCGAGTTTTCAGACTTGGAAGGAGTGTTTGGGGTGTGTTTTATTGTTTCCAAATTAGTTGTGCTTGGTTTTAGTTGCTAATTGTTCAAGAATTCATTTTGGAAAGTGAATTGGACTGTTGAAGTTTTACTTTTTGCACAAGAATATTATTATTTTTCAAGAGAACATTAAAAATCAAGGATTTTAACACATTTATACCACACATTAGGGTGTCTATTTTGTGCTAATTATTGATTTTCATCCATTCTTTGATTTATTCTTTTGATCATAAACACTCTAAGCTAATTTTTCTTGGCCTCTACATTTACTCTTTACAAGTTAAGGTTGCTATAGGTCCTTGGTGGGATTGATTGAGCTGGTTTTTCATCAAAGAGCCTACAAGAAGATTCTTTGAGTGGAAAAAGGCTTAGTTGTGAGCTCATTTGAGGGTAAAAGCCAATCTACTTGAGGGAATCGAGTGCCAAACACTAAGGGAGTGTTTCACATATTCTTGTCTATTTTCTTTGTTATTTTTAACTATTTTTCTTGCAGGTTTTTAAGGCATAATGGCAACTCCACAAGAGGCGAATAATGATCTTAAATTGCTTAGGGAAGCCATTGTTGGTGATTTTGAGAGAAAGATGCCTATTATGATAGATGAGATCTATGAGGAGATGCCTCCATTGGAGGGAGGAAGTAATGATGAGGAAGCTCCTTGGGGAGGTGACCATGGAGAGGTTCTATTGACTAGAAGAGCACTTAGTGTTGCACCTATGGAGGATGAGGAGAACATTCAAAGAGATCATATCTTCCACACTAGGTGTACCGTGCAAAACAAGGTATGTAGCATGATTATTGATAGTGGTTCATGTACTAATGTTGCTTCTACTTTGTTTGTAGATAAATTGGGGACTTGAAACAAAGAGACATCCCAAGCCATATACAATTGCATTGGTTAGCTGAAACTGGAGACATGAAGGTGACCAAGCAAGTGTTGGTGCCATTCTCCATCAACAAGTACAAGGATGAAGTATGGTGTGATGTGGTTCCTATGCAAGCATGCCATATTCTTCTTGGGCGTCCATGGCAATTCGATAGGAGGGTGACCTATGATGGCTTTAAAAATAGGTACTCTTTCATGTGGAATGGACGAAAGGTGACTTTGGGTTCTATTGCACCATCTGAAGCACATGCTGACCAAGTGAGGATTCGCAAAAGACTTCAAAGCAAGGGAGGAACAAAGCCAACTAGCAAGTGGCGTATGCACCAATGAAGAAGCAAAATCACAAACTAACCTTGAAGGGGTGCAAAGTGGCATAACTAAGGAGAAAGCAATAGCCATCCAAGATAGTGAGAAGAGAGAAAAGAGCAAGAGTGTTATGCTTCTAACTCTTATGTCCATGTACTCCAAAGAAGAAGTGTATTTTGCTAACTCTCTTAACCATTCTTTTCCTAGTGTTTTTGTAGTGTTATTGCAGGCTAATGCTCAAGGAAAAACTGCCACATACTTGTTGTCTTAATGTTCAGATTCCTTCAATGAGCAAAAAGCATCAAATCATGGAGAAGGAATTACAACATTGTTCAAGCGCAAGTTCAAATAGTTTGATGAATCCAACTGATTTGTGGCATAAGTTTTTATATTTTAATAGCTTTAAAGTGCATCTTAATTCTATCTTATGTGTTTATTCTATTAGGGTAGGTAGTTATGTTTTGCATCTAAGTTGTTTTACTTCATCTAGTGCAATCTGTCTTAGAAGTTCTCCTATGTTTTTGCATCAATGTTTGGACGAATTTCAACATGTTTTATGTGATTTTCCATGCCATAATACTTGTATTAGGGATCTTGTATTTGTTTATACATGCTGCCCTATACGTTTTGGTGATTTAGTTTTTGATAATTTTCAGATTCTTGAGTCTATATTGCATCATGTCAGTCATTTTGTTGTTCTGGTTAGTGGTAATGTTTATGTTTTGTGTTGTCCTTATACACGAATTATAGGGAGTCATATAAATGATTTTCAATGTGTTTATCTTAAGTGTTTTACCTCTAAAATTTTTTTTTGTCATAAGTTAGTTCATTCTAAATGTTCTAGTGTTGTATTTTGTGACAATATTCATGTGTTTTTGTTATATCGTTTGAATTATTCTAGTGAGTTGAATGATGATATTTTTCATGTTCTAGAGTTTGTTTTGTATAGTTCATTCAGAATTATATCATGTTATCTTCATAATTCAGGTTTTCTACACTTGTTTGTAGATAGTAATTTTTTAGATTCTGGTTATACATCTTTATTTTATCATGATTTCTATCTTGTTAGTGAGTGTTATTTTGAGTCCATTCTTAGATATATAGGTGCTAAACCTCATGTTTTTCTTGTTGATCATTCATATATCTTAATTCTTTTGCATATTTTTAAAGATATTACTCATCTTGACATGTTTGTTGTCTTTAAACTTAAAACTGTTTTTACATCATCTATGTGTGTTTTTGAGTTTTATTTTGTTTCATCTTGCAAAGAGTAATAAGTCTTTAACTACTTGTGTTTATTCTTGCGATATGCCATCCGATTTTTATGTGCTTAATATTCTTGGTGGTTATACTTGCTCATCTATCAGTCCTTTAGTTTCTTATGTTAGTTTATATGAACTCACAGATTCGAGGATGAATCTTTTCGAAGAAGGAGGGATTGATGTGATCCAAAGAGCATTCACACTTGTTAGATTTGGAGTTGAACATGGTGAGCTTAGGAAAGGCATGTTCTTGATGGAAGATGATCTACATGGTTGCTGGTTGAAGATTATACATGGATTTGGGCTTGTTTACAAGCTTGAAACTCACATTAATCAAGCTAGCACATTGGGCCAAGGATTGGAGCATTGGCTTTGGATCAAATCTAATTACAAAGACGGTCCAATTGACGTTACTATGCTGTCCATAACATGCATACAAGGGGCTGGTTACTTGGACTTGCTTGGAGGGCCCTTGAAATTGCTAAATGAAGGCCCAATGGAGCTTATGAAGGGATGTCCAACCCATCATCTGATCTTGGACGAATTTTAGACTATTTTTATAGTTAATTATGGTTTTTATCAGTTTCCTAAGTCTTTACAAGTTGTAACTTTTAGTTAGTTACCCAATTGTGATAAGTTACAACTAGTTTTAGTAGTTTACTTTATTTTAAGCTTCTAGACTTTTCTTTATTAAGCCTATAAATAGGCATGTTACTATTTATACGATTTTAAGCATGAATTTATGAATAAAATTTGAGTGTTTTCTCTTAATTGAGATTCTTCTTGGTTCTATGTTGATTTAGAACTACTCTTGGTCTTATCAAGCTTGCTTGTGGCGACCACCAACTTCGCTTAGAGTTTTTCTTGAGTTTTTTATCAAGTCTTAGAGTTAATTAGGTTAGACGATTGAACTCGCTCAACTTGGTCTAATTCTAGTTGTTCTTAGGCGTGCTAATCTTCAAGGGAAGAATTCAAGGCAAAACAACTCCACGTCAAGGGTTCCTTGGTTCAGGAATCAAACGAGGTCTTGAGTTCAACGAGTTGCATACCTGAAATCCAAGACTTTCTTAGCAACGCAACCGTGTGCACATTAAAAACCTGGCAGTGTCGATAATTTGTAACTGATTTGGTGGAGGAGGGAGGTAGATTTGATGATTCTTGGTGTTCGTGTGATGGTTGAGCAGGACTGTGTAATCGCAGGGGATTCCTGGTCATAGTCAGTTCATTGGGACTGGTGGTGTGTTATCCTGGTGGTGGAATTTTTGGGACAAGCGCTGGTCTTAGTTGCGCATGTAGAGAAAGCGAGAAGTGGAAGCTGACTGGTGGTGATGGAGCTTACAATGAATGGCGGCACATTTGGTTTGTTGCCGGAGCTGAAGGTAGTGCTAGTAGTGATTTACTAGGTGCTGGTTGTTTTTTGGAATTTGATGGCTGCTGGATAAGGATGGTTGTGCTTGGTGTCAAAGTGGGCAGCTATGGCTGCGTTGGTGCTGGGTATGTCATAGCTGGTGAATTGGATTGGGGAGTGGTAGGGGAGAGCCATTAGGGAGTTGTTGTGGTCATTTTGGTTGATTGGTTGTAGTGATGAGGTTGTTTTGGTGCTTGTTTTTGCTATATGAGGGTTGGGGGTTGTTTGGATGGCTACTGGTGGTTAACGAAGCGGAGGTCTGGCAGTTGTTGACGGTTTTGCCTCCAGTGGCGTGGGCTGTTTCTAGTGTGTATTGGACTGTTGTGATATAATGGTAGTGGAAGTAGAGGAAACAATGGAGTGGTAGGCGATTGAGTGCTGTAGCTGATGATTGGTGGTTTGGGCTGATTGAGGGGCTTTGGACTATTTTGTTTGTGGTGGGCTAAGGATTGTTTCATTGATTACCTTTATTTGCAGGTGATGGTTGTGATGATTTTTGGTAGTATAGCGGCTAAAAGTGGTTGTTTTTGTTGCCATTTTTAGCTGTAATTTTGGGGAGACATTGAGTGGTTTTTGGGTGGTTTTTGTAGGCAGTTGATAAGTGCTATAGTACATTAGTTTTTAGTAGGTTTTTAGGGTAGGTTTTTAGGGTTTTCTATGAGTTTTTCTCTATTTCTTAGCTATTTCTTCTCATTTGTGATTTGAATGCCAAATTGTATAAAGGTGTGATTTACATGTGATTTGTGTCATTTTCGTAGGATTTGCACATTGCATCACCAATTTGGATTAATTTGGATGGCAATTGGATGATATTTTGAGGTGATTTGAAGTTGGAGATGAGTTAAAGTCAAGAAATCCTCAAAGTGGTGCAAAGAAGCAATAGGCGAAGAAGAATTGGAAAGGAAACGGTTTGGCAGTCTGGACATATGTCAATGATTTAGTGATAACTGGAGATGGAGATATTGGATTAAGGTTATTCATGAAGCATTTTGAAGCTAAGACAATGATCTACAATTCATATGAAGACATCAAAGTCCAGTTCTTAAGGTTCAAAGGTCAAAATTCCATGTTATTGAAGCATATTTGTACTGCAGTACTGTTCCGACCAGTTCTTAGTATTTCAGCTATATCTCAGCGTACAGAGCTTCAAATGACATGATTCTTGTTGATTTGGAAATCTTATTCAAAGATCTAAAACTTTTATGTTTTGAGGAAAAGCTAGTTCGTCCGTTTTTGAGGTGAAATTTTGCATGGAAGACAAGTGAAATATTCTGACCAAGGCCGCGGGTAAGGCCGTGCCGCGGCCTGGGGTGCGGCCTTGGTCAGAAAGGGAGGATACAAGGCCACGGGTAAGGCCGTGCCACGGCCTTAGCCGCGGCCTAGTGATGGAATGCTGCGTTTTTAAGCACTTTTGGGCGAATCTTTGCGGGGGGAAAGAACCCTAACTCGAGGGAAAACACACACACCTCAAAAACACACATTTTGGCACATCTAGAGTGATGTAGGGAGGAGAAAGCAAGAGTAGAGGGACAACTCAAGGGCTTCAATGGTGAAAGCAAGAAGGATTCATCAAGATGCAAGGGAGGATTCAAGAGGGCTGCATGAGAATGAGCTTTCTCTTTCTTTCTTGTCTTTTGTTAATTTTATTCTTGTAATTATGAATTGAGTTGTTTATGATTTAGATGGGATGAACCCTAGATTCTTATGTCTATGATTTTATTCTTGGTTTAATGAAAGACCCACTTTGTTCTTAGATTTATTCATGAGTTTATTTGTGTTTTGGATTGGGATTTGCATGCATCCTTCAATTCAAGTGTTGATTTTGTATGGGTATATCGAGAGATTGCACATATGATTAGATCACTTCATGAATAGAGAGAACTTGAATGAATTGCTAGAGATAGGATTACATGAGTTCTTCCTAAGTTGAGTTTTAGGATTAAAGCTCAACCACAAATGGAGTCCATTGATTAGAAATTGCATCTTTTAGGGGTTTTAATTGAGAAGAGATTCCAATTAATCAACCGAGAAGGTAGGAATTGTTTCACTTGAGAAAGAATATAATTCACATAAGGGACTCCGGGGTCTAAGAAATTGGGTTAATCATTAATCAAGTTAGAGTCTTGGCATGTTGGTTTAGGGAAATTCTTCATCTAAATTCACCTCTACTTTTGTCCATTCTCTCTACTATATTCTATATTGTCATTTAGTTAGATAATTAGTTTTAGCTAATTTGTATTTTCATTTAATTCGTCATTCACTTTGTGAGGTTAGATAATAGAAAGAAGGTTAATACTAGTACTCACATAGTCCCTGTGGGATACGACACTCGGTACTCCTGTACACTGTACTACTGGAAACGATAGGTGCACTTGCCTAAGTATCCATAGTATAGCGAAAGGGATATCAGCAGTTTTGGGGCTATAATGAAGATGATTTGGTGGTGGTTTGAAGGTTTTTTTGGTGGTGATTTCGATTGGTGGGATGGTCACAGGGCTGCTGTGATTAATCTGTTCTTGCAGGTTTACATATTGGCAGTGATGAGGGGTGGTTTTGTTGATGATGGAAAATCTGGTGATAAGAGAACCGAAGCAATTGGGGCTGATAGTGGTGATTTTGGATGGCATGTGGTGACCATAAATGGAGGTTCTGTTATGGAGTGCTTTGATTATAATTTGGGGTTGTGAAATCAGGACGTTGGCTGTAGCTATTGGTTTATAGACGGCTGTATTTTGGTGGTGGTGGAGAAGCTAAAGAGGGAAGCAGTGTGTTGTTTTATTATTGGTCTTGGGCTTTTTGCAGGTTTTGGGTTGTTAATGAGGTTGCAATTGTTGAGGAAAGGAGACGATTGGGATGGCGTCGGGTTGAAAAAGGGCGACAAGGGAATTGTGGTTTTGATAGAGTTGGTCTGGTGTGGTAAGAGACAGGGGAGAAGGGTGGCTGAGGGTGGTCATCTAGTGATGAACGAAGAGAACGGTGGATGAATGTGGTGGGGGAAGAAGAAAGAAGAAACTGGCAGAAGAAGAAAAGAGAAATATAACCCACAAAATGCAGAGACTTAGATCAAAACTGGTGATGATGAACAATGGATGAACCTTGGTGATGAACAGTTGCTATCTTCTTGAGAGAAGCAGCTGATGTGTGTGTGTTGAGTGTGTGGATGTCTTTTGATTTTTCTTTAGATAAAAAAAGTGGATGCTTTAGGTTTTTTTTTTTCTCTTCTTTTTTATCCCCAAAATAACGAAAATGCCACTAGTAATAAAATTACTAATTTTACCCTAAAAAAATTATTTTTGATACAAAAAATCAAAATTAATACAAAAATGAAATGAACTTCAAAAATTTGCCAAAAATTAAAAGTAGATTTTAAAATCTAAAAAATAAAGATTAGAGCTTAAAATTGGCCAAAAATGCGTTTGGAATGTGAAATGACTATTTTGCCCCTATAATGACAAAATAAATAGAAAAATAGCTATTGGTCTAAAAAATTGCAAAAAATTAAAAATAAGCTTGAAACCTTAGAAAATGAATTTAGGACTCAAAAATTGGTAAAAAATACGTTTGAAATGTGAAATGATGATTTTTTCCCTAAACGCAGTATTTACTAAAAAAAATAGCAATTGTTCCCAAAAAAAATTTAGAAACATGCTTGAAAGCTTGAAAAATAAATTTGGACCCCAAAATCTGAAAAAAGAGTGTTCACGGGGAGAAATGGCCATTTTGCCCTTGTGCTAGTGAAATACAGAAAAATACCAGTTAAACCCGAAAAAATTACAAAATTTCATAAAAATGTATAAAATATAAAAACTGTACATTTAAAACTCTAAAACTAATGAAAAAATATTTACAGTTGAATAATACTATTTTGTCCCCCTGAACTTGTTGAATTTGCCCCTTTTTGCTCAAAAATCAGAATTTGACCCCAAAATAGGAAAAATTCTCCCAGTGTTAGAAAAATAAACGGTGTGTCAAAATTTAGTGTCTATAATACCCTTACTTGGATGGGTATTTTTGGGTACATTCTCAACCAGGCCTAATCTCATATTCTTGACACCCATATACTCATCCCGCTTAAATTAAATTTGGACATGGGTACCAATTGAGTCTTGAGACCTATAACCATCTATAATTACGGCCATCATTTCTAGTACAGCATCGAAAAGACAAGGATAAGAAGAAAGAACATGAAGAGAAGTGCAACACAGATCTCTAGCCATGCTTCTTTAGTTCTCATTCATAATCTACCTTCTTCTTACTCTTGGTATCCTACCTGTTGAAAGAATTTTATATAAAAATGTTTCACGACTTGTGGATGCTCTTTTTGTTTATGGACAACCACTAGGTCTTCCTTAAGTAATATGTGGTCATCATATCTACTAGAGATAAAATTCAATTTCCTTGTTTGGCTTCTTGCCAAAAGTGATCCATACTGTTGCAAACTAGTACCTTCATAAAATTTCATGTATGCTAAAATAATGAACTTTTGTAGAGATATAGCAAGTTATACCTGCAGATAGGCTTATGTGTGCAAAAGGAAATTTCACTGTTAACTAATGGAATTCAAGATTCAACTACAAGAATTTTAAAATCTTGCATTGCATAATTTGGAACACAAGTCATCACATTCATAGTAGATTCAAGAATGATTGAATTAGGAGCTCAATTGCATAACTTTTGCATTCAAACTTGGAGGATTTGTTCGCTCAACTTGTAGGAAATTTTCTTCAACAAATCATCATGAAATTAAAGGATCAACATCAAAAAAAGGTCTCAAGGGTATTAAAGGGATACCAATGAAAGATATGGTGCAAAGAAGTAATGGAAGCGAAGAAATGGAGAAAATTAAGGGTCGGCGACTATGACATATTTCAATATTTTGGTAATAACTTGAGCTACAACTATTGGATTTAGATTATTCTTCTTGCATTTTGTAGCTAAGAGAATTCTCTACATTTCTTATGAAGACATCAAAATCCAGTTCTCACATCTTCATAGCCAAAATGCCAAATTACTGAAGTAAATTTGTGGTGCGAAGACCTTCCGACTGCCTCTCAGTATTTTCACCATATCTTTGTTTCCAGAGCTCCAAATAACCTGATTCTTGTGATGTTGGAAAGATAACTCAAAGGGATAAAACTTTCATGTTTTGAGAAAAAGCTTATTCGACCATCTTCTTGGAGCAATCTGCGGTCACATCTGCAGGTTAGCTATCCCGTAGATCACAATCGACTTAAGGTTGTTGACTGCAAGTTGGAGCTCTTTTCACATTGCTTTTTTGTACTTTTTCAGATGAAAGCTATATTTTGGTTATCGAGGAAATATTTCAAAAATCAAGAAAGACTTTTTTATGATTTTAAGACAACTTTTCTTGCAAATTGTCCTGCCAATTGTCTAGATGATTAGGGTGAATTTGTTTATAAATAATAAGCTCTGGCAAGGCATTTGAAAGAAGTCATGAAGGGAGAAGCACTCCTAATGTAGTTAGTTTATTAGTTTTCTTTGTAGTTTTATAGGAAATTTTAGTACTTGTAAGAAAACTCTTGGAGAATTTACTTGTACTACATCATATTCAAGGAAGAAACGAAGGATTGGAGCCATTGAAATGAGAATTTCTATCTCTTTCTCTTTATTTCCTTGTTACGAATTATTTCTTTGAATTCTTATACTTTCAAGTTATGAATTCCATGCTTAACTAAATACTTGTCTCAGGGATAGATGAAGCTAATGATATGAATTGAATGTCATTATACTTGCTATAACTTGTATTTGCTTGTTCATCTATCAAGGTTTAACATTTGTAGTAGCTTGATCACCTGTTGCAAATCATTTAGATGTTATTTGACATTGAGAAATACTTACAACATTAAAAAACGGTAGATGAAGCCTATTATGTACACACATAAAAATAGTGGTGTAGGTAGGTGGATTGAGATTGTTTGAGACCACAATTCATGCGTTTCACATGAGTTCATCATGAGAATAGTTGAACTCTAGTCAATTCATTGTGAGAACAAGTTTTGAATTCATTTGGAAATGCAATCCTAAGCAAAACATTATTAATATAGCAAGGTGTTAGTTCATTCAATCATATTGGTGACAATTAGTGGATTCTAAACCCTCTTACTTGTATTTGTGAATTTCTTCTATTTATTTTACTTCAAGTATATGAATTTTCTTAGCCTTGCACACCACATGGTTGATAATTTGTCTAGATAATAGGGCAAGTTAGTAGTTTTGGTACTTGCCAAGTCTTGTTTCCTCTCGACCCTAATACTTCTCCTACTACAACTGACCTATGCACTTACAGAAAGGGGTATTAGGTTATAAATTTTATTACCTATTTGTGTGAATTTGCCTAATTTTGATACTACCGAAACCTCACAATCACTAGGTTTTGGTACTCAATGACCTGTGACAGCTTGATCTATTGTGTGAGCTAAAAGTTAACATGTCGTGGTTAATATGCTATGTCATGTCATGGGATGCTAAGTCATATTTTCTCAAGTTGGAGATGCTAAGTGATATTTTCTCAAGTTGAATTCCCCAAGTTTCTTTTGAATGTGCCACTTATATGTAGTTTTGATAACAAGTTTTGCTATAAGTATGTATGTGATTTGTGTGCCAAGAAAGTTCCATGAATATATACACATGTGGCAAGTTTGTATCTCATGGTCCAACAGAGGTGGGAAGAGTGGCTTGCTTGCTAAGTGACTCATTGTTCATTCGCGCCCATTGATGTGCCCTAACTTAACACTCTTTCAAATAACCGACCTGGATAAACACGTAGGCCTGCAACATAGCAAATGTCAGAAACATGTGGGCACAAGTCTCCTAAAGTGCCTCCGATGTTTAAATCAGTTTACTCAGGAAAATTGAGTAGTTCGGGAGGGTTAAAGTGAGTGTTTGTAAACATACCTTTGTAAATGATGCAGAGAGAGGTTTATACACAGGTGGAGTAGAGGAAAAACCATGAAAAGGCATGGTATAGCCTAACAGCCTATGCATCGTAAGTTTGCAGGCTTAGATAGTAGAGTAGGCGTGCTAGATGTCTAAGCCATCATATCAATACATTTGAATCATCTCACGTAAAGAGATCGATAACTATTTTATTAACCCTTCATTGGGGACAGTTTGGTCATTAAGTGATCACGATGTGCCGTGGTATCATTAGATCCGAGCTGTCATGGAGGCCGGGCAATATCAGTATCTACAAAAGTTCCGCAGCTCAGATTTGTAGCGAACACTTGATGAGCAACAATCTCGAGCTGATCATAAAATTGTATAGAAACAAACTCGTCAACATCAGGTTGGTTAGAAGTCTTGATATGATTGATGACATCACTTCTCATTAAATGCGAAATTCAAATCATTGCATGATTTTTAGGAGCATTAAATGTGCGTCTTTTCTTTTCAAATTTTGAAAAGTGATGGATTGTCTGGTGGAACCCTCTATATTAAGGCATGATGTCATTTTCACTTTTTCCTGAAGCTTAGTGAAATTCTAATTGAATTGTCTTCAAATGTCAAGCAATTTCCCAACCTGCTTCAAATTCTTTTTTCCAACCAAAAAGAGTAAGTATCTATGGCTAAAACCGCAACAACCTACGAGTAGTAAGGCCAGATGGGTCCAGTGCTCAGAGGCCAGCCCCTACTAAGAAGAAGTTGAAGAAGTTTGGTTGGAAAACTATCAGCAAATGTATAGGGAAGCTGAGCAAACCTAGGCCATAGAGTCAGGCAAATCAGATAACCAAGAGTTGGATGACTTTTTACTAAGAATGGGCTCAGAGGTTCTTTATGACGACGACATAAAAGATGAAGAGGTGTCTACTGAGGATGTATTCATACCTCCAGTACCTCGAGCTTAGAATTTGATAGATTTCGGTGATTTTCTAAACTTCAAAAGCTGCATAGATGAGGAAACAATAGGAAGGATTAGTAGAAGATACCCTTTTCAAGGTAATTACATAATGTATGCCCCAAAGGAAGGTGATCGAGCTCATCAGACCCTCGAGGGCATGGTAGCAATTTACCTTGACCAACTAGAAGTCATTACTATGAATTCTGACTTCCCACTTCATTAGGGAAAACCTAAGGTATTGGGCTACTAGAATCACACAGTTAACTCTGAACGCCATCCGAGTTCTAGTAGGGCTTGAGCTGATCTGCCATCTTCAGGAAATCAAGGCTTTAGTAGACTTATTTCAGCACTTCTACGCCATAAAGAAGCAAGGCAATGACTGAGGATGGTTCAAATTTAGTTCTCAGTGACAGGATGTAATTAGTTCTAAAACTATATCAATCTAATTCAATCAAAACCACTCAATTATCAAGTTAAATAACCTAATTCCCCTATTGACTACACGAGGACAGATCGTGTTATGTAGCAGTATAGGGTAATAGGGTCAAACCCACAAGGAATAGTCTTAAATTACTAAGACTATTGAATTTACTCTACTATTTAAACAATCCAATAGATATAAGTGGAATTAAGCACAAAATAGTAGTGATTAAGAGAAATAGTGTGCAAAGTATCTAGGATCTAGATTCCACTAGTGTTTTTAGGATGAATGTAATTGACTCAATTCATGCCTTAGTCTTGTGTCGTTTATGGCCCAATCCCTAGTGTACTTAACTTTCATTCTCATGACAAGATAATGACTACCTTCCTACTAGTCATTTCCTACTCTTGTGGTAAAGACACTAGTATCGGTTCATTAGCCCTATAGATTGCCTAATTGACCCACCTATTTGCACCACTACTCTCGTGTAACATGCAACCTAGACTTCATCTATTCCAATTGTAGACACCAAATTTTGACACACATTTTATAAAAGCATGCGTAGTTACTTTATTTAGGGGTTATTGTGATTTTCAGGGGCCAATTATAATTTTTGTGTATATTACGTCTAATTTGTCACATCAGGGGCAAAATGGTAATTTTACCATGTAAATATTAGTTTATTTTATTTTATTTCTTAAATACATTAATTTTACTATTTTTATCATTATTTATGATTTTAATGATTTTTAGGAGTCATTTGTTATTTATTTAAAAATATGCTATTTTTATTATTCAGCGGCACGTTTCCAATGCAGTCCATTTTTATGAGAATTTTCAAGTGAAAAATTTATATACATGCATTTCGAATACTCATAAATTTTCTGTAAAAATCTCATAATTTTTAGAGGTCGTTTAGTATCTGTTTAATTTTTATCTTTTTGTTTATTAATGGCACGTTTCCCAAGAATGCGTTGATTTCAAAATTTTTGAGTGGAAATTATAATATACGTGCTTCATGTGATAATATATGTTGTGTAAAATTTGTGTGCTGTCATTTATTAATTTTCATAAATTTTATAATTTTTGTCATATTTAGGTCACGTTTTCCAATGCACTTTTTATTTAAGATTTTCTTTATGAGAATTTTGTCTATGAGCATTTTATAAATTTTGTGTAAAGAAAAAATAATAATAAATAAATAAATAAATAAAAATAAAAATATATATATACATATTTTGTTAAGACCATTTAGTATTTATTTTAAGTTGTATTTTTCTAATGTTGAACTAACCTTTAATTTGTTACACTAAATTTTATCTTTTCCTTCTTATAATATTGTATTCAACTCTTCTTTTATTTTTATTTAAAAAAAGAAAAAAAAAGAATTTTTTTTTTCAAGTAGTCTTATTTTATTTTATTTCTATTTTTATTTTCATTTTTTATTATTTTCTCTTTGCTGCTTAAAAAAAAAAAAAAAAAAAAAGGGAACTGAATGGAACAGCAGCAGCGTTGCTGCTGCTGTTGCTTCTGCAGAGTTTCTGCAAACTCCATCCCATAGCCATCCCTTTTCTCATCATCACCCCCAATTTGCACTCAACCTACCTGATTTTGGGGGATTTTGTTTTGATTCACCATCCCCTCTTTCTCTTCCTCTTCACAGAACACACATTCAAACCCACACCTGCAATCTCACTCACACGACTCCCATTGTTTCCCTTCACCATTTTTGCACACACTCTTCTCCCTCTCGGCTTCCTCACTCTCTCTGCTTTCTCTTGCAGCAATCACACAATAACACAGACTTGCACATACACTCACATCCTGCAACAAAACACATTCACATACTTCCTCACCACATACTTCTCAAACCAGGTTCACTAACATTCACAACACACACACGCGCAAGCACAGACACCCTCACTCACAAACACATACACAGACACATAATCAAACACACACCCTTACACACACCACACATCACAGACACCAAGCACACACCAGACGCCTCACTTCCACCTGCAAACACACAGCTCACACACCTGCACACACCAGCAAAACACACACGCACGCACAAAACACACAATTCCAGCCCCAAAAATCTGTAATTTCAGCCATAAAAAATCAGTCCAAATTCCTACAAGAAAACAGCCCAAATTCGCAGCAAAAACAACCCAAAAAGCACTGAAAAACAGCACCAAATTCGCAGCAAAAAGGGGCCCCAAAACAACAGCAACCTCCACCACTGTCTTCCCACGAAAAACAGTCACAAAACACCATTGTAGCGCCACTCTTTCTTTCGGTGAAGAAGGTAGAAATCTTTCAACTCCCTTTTAATTGTTTATGAATCACAAATTCATCAGATTATGTGTGTATTGCTTCATTCTTGATGAAATTGTTTATGGGTTTGAAGAATTCGGGGTTTATCGGTTGATGTTAGGTGATGAGAGTTTAGGTTTTGATTTGGGTTTTTGAAGAATTTACTCTCTTATTGTTGAAGAAACTGATTTGGTTTGAGAATTGGGAGTTCAATTTCTGTAATTTTCTTCTTCGGCTGGAGAGACGGAGAGAAACAGAGACTGAAGGGAGAAGCCAGAAAGAGAGGACAAACGGGATAGATTAGCTAGAAAAAGAGAAGGAGAACAAAAGGGAATAAAAAGAGAAAAGCAGGAGACGGACGAGTGAAGAAGACAAAGTGAGGTGGGTCTATTGCTTTATTCCCTTTCATAATAATTAGCTAGTTAATTAATAGAAGAAAGTTTAAAGCACGTGTGACAGAGGGAGTTTGAATCCGTTGAGGAAAACCAATTGGAAAGAAAGAGCAATTCGTTCCTTCATTTTGAGCCTTAAGTTTATTGCTGCTTCTCTCATTCCTAGACTTAGTCAAATGAAAAGAAAAATGTAGGTGGGCCAGAGTTTCTTTGTTTTGAATGAAAGCCTGAAATCAATTGCTGGAGACGTTTTCCTTTATGTTTCGTCATCTCTATTTTATTTTAGTTTAATGCTTTTTAGTTGGCTTACGTTTATTGGTTTAGTTAGGCTAGCTATTCATTTTATTAGCTCCTTTTTAGTTTGACGATTTTGGTTAGTCTATTTATTTATTTGGTCATTGATATGTTTAGTTTATGTTAGTGTGTGTTTGATTGAACACTTAGTCTAGTTAAAAAAGTTAATTTAATTAATTAATTAATTTAGTTTTAGTTAGTCTAGTTAAAAAGGTTAATTTAATTAATTAATTAATTTAGTTTTAGTTTTAGTTTGGCATTTTTCCTTTGGTCATTATTATTATTTTTTCATCGTAAAATAATATATATATCTAGTCCTTATATTTTTAGTATTATTCATATTGCCCCTAGTGATTATTCTTATATTTGTGATTAAGTCCCCAATTTTATAGATTAACCCCTCAGATTTTATTTTCTCTCAATTAGTCCTCATTAATTGTAATTTGGCATGAACTTGCTGCAATTTCACTTTTTGAAACTTTATGTTGCTGGATTTTTTTTTTTTAGTCCTTTAAACTTGCTGAAATTTTTTTTTTAAAAAGTCCTTTAAATTTGCTGGAATTTGGTTCTAATTTCCAATACTTGCTGGAATTTCATTTTTATCCCTCCCAACATTGCTGGAATTTTATTTTGCCTTAGAATACTTGCTGAAATTTTATTTTTTGTCCCCCAAACTTGCTGAAATTTTTATTTAAGTCATTATACTTGCTGGAATTTTAGTTTAAATCCCTATACTTGTTGAAATCTTAGTTTTAAGCCCTAGATATTTGTTGGAATTTTATTCTAAGTCCCTAATTTGTTCGAAATCGACATTTTATGCTCAATTTTTAAGTATTTCATATTTTATACTTTAAATAGTGGTACCTTGACATGTTTGTTGATTTTCTTAGCAATTTATACCGGGTTTACGAATGGGAGGTACCTCGATTATCCTTTTATTTCTCTTTATGTGCTCCTACGTGTTGCTACGTGTTTTTCTATATGTTTTTTTATCTCCTTTTGCTTATAATTTTTATACATATGTTAGTGTTTATTTAGTTATGCCATGTTATTTATTAGAAATTAATTTTTGATTATTCAAAGAAATGTAATAGATAGGTAATATTCTATTGAGCAAAAATTCTGTATTTAGATAATTAATGTAGTAGATAGTGTATATCTAGTTAACAAAAAAAAAATTTTGTATTTTAGATAGAAAGTGTAATAGATAGGTTAGATAGGATATCTTTTATTCTTTTTCTATTTTTAGATTGTAATTAGGTTATTCTCCGGTGTAATAGTTAGGGCTTTGTGTGCTATGTGCTTATGTGTTTTATTTGCTTTCTTTAGGACTTTGCATCTAGAATACCATGCTTATGTGCTATGTGCTCCTACTTGCTATTACTTGCTTTTATGTGATTTATTGCTTTAATACATGCTTTATTTATTTACTTGCTTTAATTATATATGTGTATCGTCGCCACACTAGTCCAAAGCTAGTTGTGGTTAATTTCGTTTTCTTCGCTAGTCCAACGCTAGCGGAGAATTTTTAGAAAATAGGCTAGTCCAATGCTAGGCCTTTAGGATCATTTTAGTATTAGGATCATTTCTCGCGTGTTCATGATATTTCACACACATTTTTATCTTTTAGGCTTTTTTCATTTTTGTATAATTTTTATATACTTTATCATTTATTATCTATTTTTAACATCTACCTAGTGCATGACATTTAGATTCCACTACACATAGAATTTTAGGTCATTTGTGTGATTTGACTAGAAATAGTCAATCTACTCACGTGGGAAGCGATGGCGTACATGTCGTTCCCCCCTCCGTGAGTAGAAACAGTTAGTCACGAGTTTATTAGTCCCCCAGTACCCGTTATGTTGCATTCCTACTCTCTTTGATCATTTACTATCTATACTACTATTTTCCTTTCTTTTGCATTTCATTTTGCATCTACACTCGTGACTCCATCGAGGTCTAGACTCGGGTTTCGCAATTAATGCGATAATCCCGACCAAACCTCAATGGAACATTTCGTCCCTTATCGATATCCATTTTTAGGATTAGATTTGCATTCATATAGTTGCATCCAAATGTGATAAAATCTTAGGGTTATATTAGGAAAATTTAGACTAAACCTCGCAACTAGTTTCGGCTAGGTTGAAAGGGTGCCTTAGGCACGAGCCTTTGCCTTCCCTTTCTTCAACTGTGACTCCCGAACCTTTTTCTCTTGTTTTCAAAGACCTGGAGTCGTCTAAAAGGGTTTTTCTTGTTTTTCCTATATTTTGCCAAAATCATTTCTTTAAATGAATCATTCTTAATTTTCTTACCTTTTATAAAATATTTTCGGGTGACTTGGTACACCAAAACTCAATACCAAGTGGCGACTCCTTTTTCACTAAAAAACCCTTTTTAGACTCTATTTTCGGGCCCAAAAATCGTCGCATTTCAAAAGTCCCATTTTAGGCCCTTTTTCTTTTATTTTTTAAAGTAAAGCATTTGTTTTGTCACATTTTTATCGAATCATCTTTTACAAAGCATTTTCAAAAAATTAGTTTTTACAAAAAAATTTACACGTTTTTTTAATAACCACAACATTACATTTAATACTTCCTTTTCCCTTTTCCCGACATCTTCTTTACACTTTCTATTTATTTTCGAAAAATGGGGCGCGACACCAATTCTAACAATTATTACCAACTCTCGTTACATAATAATGATTTAGAATCTACAATTAATGGCCATTCAATCATAAATCATGACATGCAAAATAGTTAATAAACAATACAAGTTTTTTTAATTGGCTAACCCTGTACAAGGGGGAGGGCGCCACTCCTAAATTTTATTAATAAAATAGAGGGGGACATAAACCTTACCTCTATCCAATTATTACAGCATATATCAAAGAAAAGGAAATATGGAGTACTACTCCATTTACATACAAAAACTAAACTTACATTTCCTATATCGAAAAGAGGGAAAAACCCATTGTTCTAACCTAACTTCACCTTTGACATCATGAGGCAGAGATGAAAAATTTGGGTAAAAGATGTTTGAGTTCAACTTTAAACCCTCATTGGACAAAATATTAGCTGGAACATTTGCTTGTCTGAAATAGTGACGTATTATCAAACCTGGTTGGCAAAGTTTGCAAATCTTCTTGATTGTCTTTTTAAGAGACCATGGACAAGCTACAACCCCATTAAGAATATTTACCAATGAAAGTGAATCGGATTCCAAGCAAAAGCCCACAATCCCTTGATCTACACACAGCTGAATGCCTTGCAAAACAGCCTTACATTTTGCTTCCAAACTAGGTACCATAACCTAAAGGAGATGCAAAACCAAAAATATCATGACCCTTGCTATCTCTGAGTATACCTCCACCCCCACAATCACCTGGATTACCCTTGGAACAACCATTCGTGTTCAACTTGAAACCATCAACTAAGGCTACCCATTTCACCCTTTTCACCAATACCTGTCGCTTCCTTTGTGACATCTTGTCATACAATTCAGGCCATGTAGGAGCAAAAGATTAAAACTCAAACTTCAATTCAAAAGTCATCCGAATATCAAGAAAAACCTTTGAGGCAATCACCTCCCACGATTTTGACAAACCATCAAAGTGCCACTCATTTCTCGCTTTCCATATATGCCATGTAACAAACAAAGAAGTAATAAGTTGCAAGTATGAAATCAACTGATTAGGTGAAGGATGAAGCCACCATTTCATCAACCTCAACCTTACCTCACCTTGGTTCCTATCTATACCAACCGGCCCCCCAAAAAACTTCCAGATGAAGGAAGGAACTTCACCATAGCTAAAACATGATCAATAGACTCTAAAGAAGGATTAGCACAACAAGAAGCACCGAGAAGGCCCTTGTATCCCAAACTTTTGTAAAACATCAGCAAGAGGGAGTTTCCTATTTAAAAGTCTCAACAAGAAGAAAGAGATTTTAATAGGAACATGACCATCCCAACAATGTTTAAACAAAAACTTTTAGGTTTGGAACCTCTAACCTTATCAAAGGCAGTCCGAAAAACAAAAACTCCCGTGGAAGACTGATTCCAAACAATGTCATCCTTGACTAGTGTCAACAGGTGGATCTAAAGCAATGATTTCTGTCACAATCTCTTGTGGTAATGATAATGAAGCTTAGGAACATCCCACTTGTTATTTGTAACGAACCCTTCTAATGTGAATGTCATCATGACTCGCCCAGCATAATTGGATAGCAGTGCCCGTGCCCAACCAATTATCATACCACATATTTGCTTCACCATTATTTAACAGCCACAGGATGCCATCTTCCGCAAGCATTCCTAGCATCAAGCATCCTTCCTCCAAGTAATCAAATCAAGAGGAGATCTTTGTACTTGCAAAGGATGCTTCAATTTACAATATTTAGCATGCATAAAAACTGCCCAAAGTGATTGCTTGCCTAAAGTTCCACCACAACTTTATTGACAGTGCATCACATACATCCTCCAAAGAGCGAATGCCAACTCCCCTTCCTCCAATGGTAGACACAATTTTTTTCCATTTAATCCAGTGATATTTAGAGTTATTCTCCCTACTTCCCCAAAGAAAATTAGCCAACATTTTCTCCAAATACAATATAACTTTCTTTGGTGGAGATACTCCCGCAAAAATGTGCAAAGGTATAGAAGCTAGAACATGCTTAATAAGAATCAACTTACCACCCACTGATAAAAAGTGATTCTGCCAGGCCTGCATCTTCTTCAAAATAGACTGCACTACTACACCTTCAAAATATAAAGCTTTCCTTCTTCAATAAAAGGGGGCAGCCCAGATATTTAGTAGGAAAAGGCTTATTACCAAAACCTGTTAACTGCTTAATAATAGAAATACGAGCTGGAGGTGTTTAAGGGTGACTAAAAAACCACTACTTTGCCACATTAATGCACTGCCTAGAGTCCCTTGTATACACTTGTAGCATTTGCATAATCATCTGAATGGTCCTTCTATCTGCTCCTGAAAAAATGATAATATCATCAGCATAACCAAGATGAGTGATATTAGGGCAATACCTCGGAACACGGAAAGAGGAGAAACCACGCCTGAAAGTAATAAATTTAAAGCCCTAGATAATCCTTCTGCACCAATAATAAATAAGTGCTGGAGAGAGAGGGTCCCCTTGATGAAGCCCTCTTGAAGACTTGAAGAATCCCCTAGAAACCCCTGTTAATGAGCACTGAGAACCAACAGTTGGAGATCAATCTCCAAATCATATCCACCCTAACGCTCCCCAAATCCAAAAGCTCTCAACACATTCACCAAATATACCCAGGAAACCTTGTCATATGCTTTAGCCATGTCAAGCTTTAGAACAACATTGCCACCTCGATTTTTTTTCCCCTAGACCAGCAACCATTTCCATTGCCAACAAAAAATTCTCTGAAATGTGCCTACCCTTCACAAAACCACTCTGATTAGGAGAGATAATACGAGGTAAAATATCAGATAATCTATCAGCCAGTAATCTTGAAACAATCTTGTTTACAAAATTACATAAGCTAAGTAGGTCTAAACTCTGAAAAATCTTGAGGACTAGTGCACTTGGGAATCAACACTAGGAGAGTTGAAGAAATGCTCTTTGGAGTTCCTCACCACAGAAAAAGCTCACTACCGCATTAAAGATATCAATCCCAACTAATCTCCCATGCAGAAGTGAAGAACTTCCCTTGTGAAACCATCTGGGCCGACAGAGCTATCACCATCCATTGAAAATACCACCTATTTAACCTCATCCAAAGTGAGAAATGCTTCAAGCATACCACAATCTGCCTCTGAGAGCAAACTAGGAATGTGAGATAATGACATAGCCCCACTTAATTCCTCTTGCATGAATAAAGAGGAAAAGTAGGAACAAGCTTCTTGAGCAATGTTCTCCTCTGGGTCCAACCAATTCCCTTTTGAGTCTTTGATACGATGAATGGTTGATTTTGCTCTCTTTTCTGCAATAGTAGAATGGAAAAACTTAGAGTTCCTATCCCCTTCTTTCCACCATTTAATCCTAGCTTTCTGTCTCCAATAGTTATCTTCCACCGTAATCACCTTAATTAGCAACATCTGCACTGACTGCAGTTGTTCTAAGGCTTCATCTAAGCCTTCTACATCATATCTATGCTCAGCTTTAGCAGCCTTAATTTTTGCATCCTTTACAGCAGCAAATATGTCTCCAAACAGATTCCTAGACCATTCCTGTAATGCCTTCTTTACTACTTTAAGTTTGGCAGCCAACATCACCAATGGAGAGCCAATGAAACCACATGTCCAATGGTGTTTGATCAAGTCTAAAAATCCCGAGTGCGATGTCCAAAAATTAAGAAACCTAAACATCTTAGGCTTGTTTGTCGCGTCCGAAAAATCATAAGTTAAGGGTACTAGTGGGGTCGTTGACTATCGCATCCTGAAGAGATGGTCCGGTCTCGGTGACCTTTTTCAAAATAAAAGTTTTGGAAAAATCGTGCGTATGTGGGAAAAATTGAATTTTAGTGAAAAGTGTATTTTAAGGAAAATGGTATTTTAAAAAAGAAAACAAGGCCGGGACTAAAAGTGCGACAGTTTTGGCCAAATGATTTTTGAAAAAGGGTTTTATTTTATTTAAAAAAAAATAGAGTCGCCACTTGGTACTGAGTTAGGGTGTACCAAGTCACTCGAAAAATTGTTTAACAAAACAAAAATAAAAATTTTAGAAAAATATTTAAAAAAAACCCTTTTTCGACTCCGATTTACGAAAAATAAGAGAAAAGGGTCTGGGAGTCACATTTGAAGAAAGGAAAGGCAAAGGCTTGTGCCTAAGGCACCCTTTCTACCCAGCCAAGGCTAGTTGCGAGATTTAATCAAAATTTCCTAAATTAACCCTAGGTTCTATTGCGTTCGGATGTATCTAAATGAATGCCAATCCTAAATCTAAATGTAAGTATCGAGAGGGTCGAAATGTCCTGTCGAGGTTTCGTCGAGATTATCGCATTAATTGCGAAACCCGAGTCGAGACCTCGAGGGAGCCACGAGTGTGAATGCAAAATGAAATGAAAAAGGAAAAGAAAAATTATAATATAGATAATAAGTGGTCGAAGAAAGTGGGGATGCAACATAACGGGTATGGGAGACTAATAACTCGTGACTAAATGTTCCTACACACGGAAGGAGGAACGGCATGTACGCCACCACTTTCCATATGAGTAGGCGACTATTTCTAGTCAAATCACACAAATGTCCTAATTTCTAAGTGAAATGTAACTTAAATGTCATGCATTTGAAGATGCGTCAAAATAAATAAATAAATAAATAATAATAATAAAAATCATGCAGAATGGAAGAAATGTGTGAAGTGGGATGTAAAAGCACGCAAGTGCATCTAGTACTAAAATGCCCTAAGGGTCTAGCGCTGGACTAGTCCTTTCTAGGGATTCCCACTAGCATTGGACTAGCCGGGAAACGAGAAAAATACAATTAGCATTGGACTAAGTGGTGACGGAATGATAGAATTAGTAAAACATGAATCAAATTGTAAAGCGTGAATTAAAAGCAAATTAGACATATAAAGACATATAAAGTCAAGTAGGAGCACAAACACATAAGCATGATATCTAGATGCAAAATCCTAATGAAAGCGGTAAAACAAATAAGCATGTAAGTACACAAAAATAAATAAATCCTAACTATTACACCGGGGGCTTAATTTACAATTTAAAAAAAGGGAAAATTAAAAATGCCTTATCTATTACACTTTCTATCTAATTACACAATTTTTGCTAAAATAAGAGCAAAATAATCTAACTATTACATTGACTAGCTAAATACAAAATATTATATTTTCCAAAAATAATAATAAAAATTCAAAATTAAATAAATTAAATACGTAAATTCGCAAAAAGTATGTAAAATAAGAAATAAACAAATAATAATAAAAATAATGCATAAAATCACATTGGAGCATATTGGAGCACAAAAAGAGGAAACTAACAAGAATGTCGGGATACCTCTTTGGAGACCCGGTACAAATACTAATCAAAATGAACAAACAAGTCAAGGTATCTTGGTATAAACAAACAAAAAACTTAAAATATATAAGTATTGATAAATTGAGATAAGAAAATAAACTCTAGCAGGGGGACATAAAATAAATTTCAGATATGGGGCACAAAAATGTAAATTCCATAAAGCTAAGGGAACCAAAATAGACATTCAAGAAAACTTAGGGACTAAAAAAAATGAAATACCTATTTTATGTAACAAAATGCCAAAACTAAAGAGAACTAAATAAAAATGAAGCTAAGTGATTGACTGACTAGTTAAATAAATTAATTAACTAACCCTTAAAACCCAAATCAAAAGAAACAAAACAATACAAGATAAACAAGGAAGTGAAATAACTGGACAAGAAAACAAACCAAAGCCGTAACTAAGATGACTAGAAACTCCGAAAATACTAATCAATCTTCAATTTTCAAAACCCCCAAAGCAATATTAAAATCATTCTTCTCAAAGCACATGCACCTAATCTTTAAGCCCTTTCTCTTTTTTTTTTCTTTTAATTATGTTTAACTTGTAAAAATGCAAAAGAAGACAAAATACAAGAGCTAAAACCTTCCCCCAAATTCCCAATTAGTTTATTTTTCTTCATTTTTTCTTTCTTTTCTCTCTTCTCCCCTTCTCCGTCTCTGTCATCTCTCTGTCTCACTCTCTTTCTCGCCTTCACAGCCATTATCTCTCTATGCTTCTTTTCTCTTTATTTTCTTTGTTTTTCTTTCCTTTTCCGGTTGCCCTTTTCTTCTTCACCTCATCTGCTCTCTTCTTTCTCCCTCTTGCCTTTCTCTCTCTATTTCTCCTCCCTTTGTTTCTCACTCACTCTCTCTCTCTCTCTCTCAACCTCCGATTCTTCCTCTGTATTCCAGTTTTCTGTTCCCCTAAATCCCCGACTCCACCTCATCTTTCCCCTTCACTCTAACTCTGCCAAAATCAACATCTAACTCAACTAATCAAGAATCAATTAACATTCATTCAACCAATTTCATTAATCAGATAATAAACCAGAGTTAAAAGGAGGGTTGAGGAATTTACCTGATGTTGGCGGAAGGGCTGGGCGGTGGTGAAAGGTGAGGTTGTGGTGGCCTTTTGGTATTTGTCGGATGCAATTTTAGGTGCTCTGATTCTTGGGGTTGAGATTGGTGATGGCTTGGTGGGTGAGGGCTGAAATTTTGGTTGTTTGGATGATTGGTATGTAATGGGGAGAGGTCTGACGGTGGTGATTTGGGTTGTGGTGGTCTACCGAATGTTTACAGATGGAGGTCCTGTGGCAAAGGTTAGTGTTTACTGGCTATGGTCGATTTCAATGATTCATATGGACTGTTGTGTTTGTTTGGTTGTTATTGTAACTGCTGTTGAGGGAATTAGAATTTTTGTGATAGCCGATAGTGGTGATGATGGAGACTATCTGATGATTGACTGTAAGTGGGCTGTTTGGTGGATGAATTGGGTGGTTATCGTCGTTACCCTTACAGGCTGTAGGTGGTGGTTACGAGTTGTTCGTGTAGGTGACTAGGGAGCTTCTAACATGGTGCGTTGAGATGTTGGCTGTCGAGGATGGCTGCTGAAATTTGGGTGTTGGACAGTGAAATTTTGGAGGTGAATTGATGTGGTATTAGTGAAATTGGATCGCGAAGGTAGCTGGATTGTTGATGGTATTGCCCTGTGGGGTATGTGCGGTGACAATTGGGGGTCAGGTTGCTGATTTGGGCTAATGATGATTGTATGTGTCTGTGTGTGACAGTGTGTGTCTCTGTGTGAATCAATGTGTGTGGTTGTGTGTGTCTCAGTGTGAATCAGTGTGTGTGGTTGTGTGTGTGTCTCTGTGTGAATCAGTGCGTGTGGTGGTGTGTGTAACATTATTTAAGTGTGTGAACTACGTGATTTGGTGTGTGAAAATTGTGGGAATATGTGTGAAGTAGTAAGTGTTGCTGGAATGGTGTTGTAGTATGCATTGTGTGAGATTGTGCTTGAGTGTGTGAATTTGGTGTGTGAAGATGTGTGAAATACGTGTGCAGATGCGTATGTATGTGCGTGAGTCGCTGTGTGTATGTGTGCTTTGTGTGAGAGAGAAAGGTGAATGTGTTAATGTGTAAAGTAGTGAAAATGGTGTGTGTGGTGTGTGAAAGAGAGTGTGAGTGTGTAGTGTATGAGAGAGAGTGTTAGTATGTGTAGTGTGTGTGAGAGAGAGTGAGAGTGTGTAGTGTATGAGAGAGAGTGTGAGTGTGTGTAGTTTGTGTGAGAGAGAGTGATAGTGTTTGTAGTGTGTGTGAGAGAGAGAGTAGTGTGTGTAGTGTGTGAGAGAGAGTGAGAGTGTGTAGTGTGTGTGAGAGAGAGTGAGTGTGTGTAGTGTGTGTGATTTGGGAAAGTGCGTGTTCTTGGTGTTCTAGGTGTAGGTTGAAGATGTACTAGTGTGTCTTCTAGGTGTTCTATGTGTAGGGTTGAAGATATACTAGTATGTGTTCTGTAGACACCAAATTTTGACACACCGTTTATTTTCAAACATTGGAGGGGCAGGTTTGCACTTTTGTGCCAAATTTTAATTTTTTAATAATCTGGGGGGGCAAAATAGTAATTTTATCTGTAAATATATATTTTTTCTATTAGCTTTTGGGGGGTTTTAAATTCGTATTTTTACTTTTATGTGAATTTGTTAAGTTTTTATGATTTTTCTGGATTTAATTGGTATTCTTTATATTTTTACCAAAATAAGGGCAAAATGGTAATTTCATCTCCCGAATACCATTTTAGCTCATTTTAAGTTCCAAATTCATTTTTCAATTCTTGAGGCATGTTTCTGAATTTTCTTAATTTTTTGAGGTCAATAGCTATTTTTCTGCTAATTTTCATTACCCAAGGGCAAAATCGTCATTTTACAAATTAAATTCATTTTTCACCAATTTTGAGTCAAAAATGTATTTTCCAGTGTTTTAAGCTTATTTTTAGTTTTTGGTAATTTTTTTTGAGGCCAATAATTATTTTTCTGTGAATTTTCATTGCCCAAGGGTAAAATCGTCATTTTACAAATTAAATTCATTTTTTACCAATTTTGAGTAAAAAATGCACTTTCAAGTGTTTTAAGCTTATTTGTAATTTTTGATAATTTTTTCAGAGACGATTACTATTTTTTCTGTGAATTTTCATTACCTAAGGGCGAAAATTGTCATTTTACAAATTAAATTCATTTTTCACAAATTTTGAGTCAAAATGCATTTTTAGTGTTTTAAGCTTATTTGTAATTTTGATAATTTTTGAGGTCAATAGCTATTTTTCTGTGAATTTTTGTCATCTAATTTCACATTTCAAACTCATTTTTCACCAATTTTTGGATCCTAAATTCGTTTTTAGATTTTAAGCACTAAGTTTCTAACTTTTTTAGGGTGAATTTTATCAACAAATTTGTTATTTATATTTTTCTTATTTTTATTATTATTATTTTTGTAAGAGAAAATAGATTTTAAGGATAAAATTGTAATTTTGTAGTCAAGGGCATTTTGGTCTTTTAGCCATTTCTTGGAGGTTAAGATTTGTGCAGTATAAATACCCCACTTAGAAAAAAAAAAGAAGAGAAAAAAGGATGAAAAACCCTAAACCACTTTGGCTTTTCTGTTTTTAAGGATTAAAACACACATACTTTACCCTTAAAACACACACACAAAACACAAAGCCGCCGTTCTTTTTCTGGTTACTGTTCATCTTCATCGGCAGGAATGCGTTACTATTCATCAGATCATTGTCAATTTTAAAAGGTAAATTTTTAATTCCTTTCTTGGTTTGATTCATTGTTCTTTTATTTCCATTTATGAATCTGTTTATTTCATCTAGTTCTTTGGGAATTTTTGGTTGAATTTTTTATTTTTAGACTTTATCTTTCTGAGTTTTTGTTCTCTCCATTGCTGGGTTTGTTTTCTGTTCCCTCATCCTGTATATCCTCCTCTATTCCACCGACTCCTCCATGCTCCACCCCAGAACTCTCCATCACCATCACCCATCCACCAGTTCACCGGAACCTCACTAGCTCTCATTTCCACCGCCTCACCACCGACCCCTCTCATCAGAACCCAGAACCACCAAAACATACATGGTTCCACCAAAGCCCACAACCACCACCAGACCAACAACCACAACTATCACTGATTCCACCTCCCACAACAACCTCTGCTCCATCGTCAAACAAATCCAACCAAATTTCCACCAGTTTACCTAAACAATCAGCTCCAAGTACCCTTAATCCCTCAACCATTCACGGTAGATCATTACCAAAACCACCAATGGTCCACCATCAACCATCAACGCCAGTAAACCATCACCACAAATGACCCATAAAACATCAAAAACAACCCAAATGATACCCTCCATCCCCACCGAAATCAACAACCACCACAATACCTCCAGCTCAAGAACACCACAATCACGCCAAACAACCTGCAAACAAAACAACAAGAAAACCACAAATACACTCTGCAAAAATCGCACAACCCACCAGCTTCACTGATAGCCCAAGTCATCTCAGCAAGCAGCAAACCCCCAAACAACCCCAATTTCCCTCCTCCACCTCCATTACCACTCATTTTCAGTTTCAAACCGCCAAAACAGTCACAAACGTCTCACCATAACCATTCAAGGCCTGCCCAAAACTGTTAGTCCCAATCAAATTTCTCTGCTATCTGTCCACCTGCACGCACAAGTAGACCTAGCACAACCGAAACTTGCACAAAAAAACAAGCAAAATAACAGCCCTAAATAAAAATCAAACCACATCCTTACTCCTTTAATCGCTTTCTCTCCTCACCAATTGCAGCACAAACCACCTGTAGCCACTGCCCACCATTGCCGCCCGCAATTTCGTTGCCCCCATAGCTCTCCACTACCATTGCCCCGATTGCAATTATCAATTTCGCCACCATCTCCTCTCCCACAAAAGCCCTGCACCGAAACAACAGAGAGAAAGAAACAACAAAAATTGAGAGAGAGTAAAATTGAGAGAATCAAAAAGAAAGGGAGACACGAGAGTGAGAGGCGAGAGGAAATAGATCCGGCAAGGGAGCAAGGAGAAGAAACAGAAACACACAGAGAGAAACCAGAGAGTGAGACACAGAGAGAGAGAGAGAGAGAGAGAGAGAGATGGAGAATCAGTGAGAGAGAAGATAGACAAATAGGAAGAGAACGGAGAGGAGACGAGAGGAAGAGATTGAAATCGAAGGAAGAGAGAAGACAGAGGGGAACGAAAATTAAAGACGAAAAAGAAAATAGAACTGGTAGAGAAAGACAAGAGAAGGCAAAGAAAGGGAGCTGGGATGCGGTCGAAAGAAAGAATAGAGAGCCTGCTGGAAGAAACGCAGGAGAAGAAAAGACTAAAAAACAGAGTGATAGAAACAGAGAGCATAAAAAAAAAAACAAAGTGAGATAAAACGGAAAGAGAAAAGGAAGATAAAGAAAGGAAAATCGGAAGAAAGAAAAAGAAAAAGAGAAAAAAAGAGAAATTAAGTAAAAGGGGTGTGTATTTGGTATTACCTTTTCTTTTCTAAACTGTTTAGTCTTTAATTTGGATTAATTGTTTGAGTTGTCTTCTTGATTAATCTGATTTAGTTTTATTTAGTTCCTATCTTAGTTAACTGGGTTAATGCAGTTATCTGATTTTTTTAGTTTAATTTAGCATTTATTTTATTTTATTTTGTTGTTAAACGCATCATAAAGTGGGTGTTTACATGGTAATCTTTGTTTTCTTTTTGGGAATTTTAATGTGCCTTTGAAGATACTCGGTTCTATGCAATTAAGTTCCTCGTGGGTTTTGATTAACTTCCCAAATTTTACATTAATTTCAATTAGGTTCTTCAATTTGCAATTTATCTTACATTTACAGACTTTACTATTTTGTCCCAATTTACTTTAGTTTGCATTTTTTTTGCTTCCCCAAACTTGCATAAATGTTTAATCATACCCCTATTTTAATTTTGCGATTTAATCCTTAGTTTTGCTTGAATTTCTATTTTTTAATCCCCTTAGTTGCTAGGGTTCACATTTTCCCCAGTTTGATTTTAATTTCTAATTGTACCCCGTAATTATATGAATTTCCAATTTACCCTTTGAGCTTTATAAGAATTTACTTGTAGTCCCCTTAGGTTTATAGAATTTATGTGTGTGTGTATATATATATATATATATATATTTTTAAATTTTGGTAGGATTTCACTATTCTAGTCTTTATTTGTTTATATTACGATACCTTAACTTGTGTGTTCATTTTTTTAAGCATTGGTACCGGGTCTTCAAAGAGGTATCCCGATCTCTCATTATTTTTCTTTTATGTGCTCCAACGTGCTCTAATGCGATATTTTATGCATTTTTTATGTGTTTCTCATTTTATGCATTTTTGCATATTTATTTGTTTTGTGTTATTTCATTTTAAATTTTATTATTTTGACGAAAAATGTAATATTTTTGTATTTAGTTAGTCAATGTAATAGTTAGATTATTTTTTCATATTTTATCAAAAATTGTGTAATTAGATAGAAAGTGTAATAGATAGGGTATTTTTTAAAAATTTTCCCCTTAAATTGTAAATCAAGCCCCCCGGTGTAATAGTTAGGGTTTATTCGCTTTTGTGTGCTTGTGTGCTTATATGTTTTACCGCTTTCTTTAGGATTTTGCATCTAGATATTATGTCTATGTGTTATGTGCTCCTACTTGGCTTTATATGTCTTTATATGTTTAATTTGCTTTTAATTCATGTTTTATTATTTAAATTCATGTTTTATGTTATTCCGTCACCACACTAGTCCAACGCTAATTGTGGCTTTATCTTTTCCCGCTAGTCCAACGCTAGTGGGATTTTCCTTAGAACGGGCTAGCCCAACGCTAGACTTTTAGGACATTTTAGTATTAGGTACATTTGTGTGCATTTTTACATCCCACTTCACACACTTTAGTTTTCTTTCCATTCTGCATGATTTTTTATTAATATTACTATTATTTATTTATTTATTTTGACGCATCTCCAAATGCATGACATTTAGGTTGCATCTCACTTAGAAATTAGGACATTTGCGTGATTCAACTAGAAATAGTCGTCTACTCACGTGGGAAGCGGTGGCGTACAGGCCGTTCCCCCCTCCGTGAGTAGAAACATTCAGTCACAACTTATTAGTCCCCCGTACCCTATCATGTTGCATACCCACTTTCTTTCTGTTAGTGTATGCCCTAAAACCAAGATGGTTTAAAGGTGTTTTGTTTTACACTTATTTATGTTATATTTATCCATGTGGTATTTTTCTTTATCATCTATACTTGTATTTCCATGTTACTTGTTTGATTGATAAAGTTCCTTAGAATATTGACTGTGTATTAGAGATTGTAAGGGTTACAATTATGAGACTCTAATACATAAAGTCATATTCTTAAATATCCCTAGTCATAGTATTAATGAGATTGGACATCATTAATACGGATAGACTAGCACATACTTTGCCTCTACTTATGGTAAGTAGTAGTTGATCTCATTGACTATGGTGTGCGTGACACTTAAGCTAGTATGTGGATGCTTGTTTGAGAACAAGTTCATTGGATTGATCCGCCAAGAGTTTCAACTATAGTGCCAATAGTTGTACTCTTAATGGCAATGGTGTAAGTGATCCTTTGACTTGAGATTACCATAGTATCTTGAGTGTGGATTGCTATACTTTGACTCTATTCCTCGGTGCCCGTAAAAGGGTAGCTCATAGGTTAGAGATTGGGTATAGTTTGAAGCATGGAAAGATAGTGAGTAATCAATATAGGATTCACCACTCCTTAATAGGAGAGTATATCCCTTAATGGCCACTTGTTGGAAATATTAACTCATAAATCTTCTGCAGAAGTGATAGTATAACTTGGAAGTAGTTTCAAGGTTATACATCATGGAGAGTTATATTTCTGGAACAAGAAAATATAAATTAGTCATTTAAAAGTATGCACTATACTTTTAGACTAATTGGGATATAGTGTGGTGAAAGGATATTAATTACACGGTAACATTGTCATTGAAGGGTATGGTCTACCATATGACTTTCCTATTCACTTGGGTGGTCATGATGCATTGCTAGACGCCACTCATGATCTATAAGTATGAATTGATTAATTAGTGAATTAATGATAAATTAAAAGTGTTTAATTTATCTAGCTCAATTAATGAGTTATACTTTATACTTATTGCCAACGTGAATGGAACCTAATGGGTCACACACATAAAGAACAAAATCTTTGGGTTAAAATGTAATTAAGATAAGTATGAGATACTTATGGGGTTAATTTATGAGATAAATTAACTTAAAGGACTTATTTATAAATATTCTAAGTCTTGCAGGAAATTAGTTTCCTAAAAGAAATAAAGTAACTAATTGGTTTCCTTATGGAATAGATTTCCTAAAGGAGAAGGATTAGCTTAAAGTAAGTTGCCTAAACCTTCTTGGTTTCTAATTAGCTTTATTTCCTAAAAGACTAGAATTACTTCCTCTATAAATAGGTTCATGCTTTGACTCTTGAATTATTATTGCAGCACAAAAGAAAACTAGTGAGAGAAAAATTGAAGAAGAAAAGTCACGCCTCTTCTCTCTCTCTAGGCGTCTCTCTTCTCTTCTCTCCTAAGGGTTAGGTTTTTCTTCTTCTTGTGTTCTTAATAATTCAAGGGAGCTAGCACTCAAAAGTCAAAGCAAGCAAGCCTACAAGGTTCCCAAAGAAGTTGTTCGTGTGGATATCATTAGAGGCTCTACGCTTGGAGGGCTTTTCGTGGTAGATCTAACATCTTCTTCGAAGGATCTTTGCCTAGAAGCATAGAAATCTTCTGTGCTTAAGGTAATTTTCATGCAAACCCCCTTGTTAATCATATAGATATGTCAAAGAGATCCATGGTTAAGGTAATAAATTTTTATTTTTCCGCTGCGTTACCTATGCTATTACCTAACACTTTCTTCACTTACTATATATTATTATTTTCTTTTCTTTTTGCATTTTATTTTGCATAAAAACTCGTGACTTCCTCGAGGTCTCGACTCGGGTTTCGCAATTAATGCGATAACCCCGACCAAGCCTCGACGGAACATGCCGACCCTCCCGATATTCACATTTAGATTTAGGATTTGCATTCATTTAGACACATCCAAAACACGATAGAATTTAGGGTTAATTTAAGAAATTTTTATTAAACCTCGCAACTAGCCTCGACTAGGTAGAAAGGGTGCCTTAGGCGTGAGCCTTTGCCTTCCCTTTCTTCAAATGTGACTCCCGAACCTTTTTCTTTCATTTTTCGTAGATCGGAGTCGAAAAAGGGTTTTAAATGATTTTTCTAAAATTTTTATTTTTGTTAAACGATTTTTTTGGGTGACTTGGTACACCCTAACTCAGTACCAAGTGGCGACTCCATTTTCTAAAATAAAACCCTTTTTCAAAAATTATTTGGCCAAACCTGTCGCATTTTTAGTCCCGGCCTTGTTTTCTTTTAAAATATCATTTTCTTAAAATACACTTTTTCTACTAAAATGTGATTTTTCTCACACACGCACGGTTTTTTCCAAAAACTTTTATTTTCGAAAGGGTCACCGAGACCGGACCGTCTTTTCGGGACGCGACAGTTAACGACCCCACTAACACCCTTTCACTCACGATTTTTGGGGCGCGACATGTTCTAGGTGTTCTAGGTATTCTAGGTGTAGGTTTGAAGATACACTAGTGTGTATTCTAGGTGTTCTAGGTGTTAGGTTTGAAGATACACTAGTGTATATTCTAGGTGTTCTTGGTGTAGGTTTGAAGATACACTAGTGTGTGTTCTAGGTGTTCTAGGTGAAAACTTGAAGGTACACTAAGACCTAGTAGGTGTTCTTGGTGAAAACTTGAAAATGAATGTAGGAAAAAGTGTGTGTTTTTTGTGTTCTTGGTGTAAGAGAATAAGATCAAAAAACTAAAAACTAAAAACTCTACCAAGGCTTTTTATTTTTTTTCTCACCCCCTTTTTTTTAATCCCCAAGTGGAGGGTATTTATAGTGCACAAGTCTTAACCTCTAACAAATGATTAAAAGACCAAAACTCCCTTGACTATAAAATTTACAACCTTACCCTTACAAAAATTAAAAATCTATATTCTTTCACAAAAATAGAAAAAAATTAAGAAAAAATGTAAATAGTAAATTTATTAATAGAAATTCATCCCAAAAAAAGTTAAGAAAATTTAGAAACATACTTGAAAACTTGAAAAATAAATTTGGTACACAAAAATGGGTGAAAGTGGTATTCACGAGGCGAAATTACCATTTTGCCCTTGTGCTGGCGAAAATACAGAAAAATACCAGCTAAATCCAAAAAAATCACAAAATTTAAAAATGAGTATAAAAGTACAAAAAAATGAATTTAAACTCTCCAAAATTAATGAAAAATATTTACAATTAAAAAATTACTATTCTGCCCTCCAAAATTGCTGACTTCCTCATTTTTATCCAAAAATTAGGATTTGACTCCAAATAGTAAGAAAATGTCCCCCAATGTTAGAAAATGAATAGTGTGTCAAAATTTGGTGCCTACATTGTTCTCATAATGGGCAGATCCTTTTATCAGGAGTGGAGCATGATCCAAAGGCTTTCTAGACAAATGTTGAACCATAATATTAAAGTTACTTTGCAGCAATGACTGATTAATTAGTATTCTATCTAACCCTTTGTAGATTCTCGCTTGTCCATGCTTGTTATTTGTCCATGTGAAAGGGCCCCCTATATATCCAGCATCAAAGACCTATACCTCTTGCATGAAATCTAGAAAGTCCATGGCTTCGGTTATATGAAAAGGCCTCCCACCATTTTTCTCCTCACCACAAGAGATGACGTTAAAGTCTCCTCCGATCAACCAAGGAGTATCATCAACTTTTTCCAACCTGAGAGCATCCCAAAGAAGTTTGTGATCCTGCCTCTAAACATTTTCCATGAACGAAGGACAGTTTACAAGATGCTGCTATACATGAGTTATGGATAGCCATAGAAATATGTTGTTCACTATCACCAATCAAAGAACAAGACATATCATTTTGAAAGAACAACCACACCGAGCCTGAACAATTCATAAAACCCGAATCCATTCCCAAATTTAATCGAAACTCATGAAACCTAGACATCTCTACCTTAGGTTCCATAATAGCTACCATTTGTAATTTATACATTCGCCTTAACTTTTTAAGCCTTTTAAAATTTGGTGGTCTAGCAATGCCTCTAATATTCCAAAAAAGTATATTCATTATTGAAATTTAGAGACAGGAGAAGAACCTGAAGACCTTACATGAGAACGCAAGGGTCTTATCAGAAATTGCAGGAGGACGAACCACTTCTTTGTTCTTGTATCGTCTAAGTTCTTTCCACCTATCATTAATAGCTTGAGCAGTTTCCAACTGACCCTAAAGTCAACTCCCCAACCATCATTTTATCTGCAGAACCAAGCATAAAATTACCTCGACCCCTTGGAGAGAGGCTACCAGCAATATTCTCCACTTTAGCTATCAGGTCTCGAGAAATACCATCCAAGTCTACATTATCTTCCAATATTTCATCATGTAAAGAGACCCCTGGTACTAATATTTGGGTCTACTGTGATTTTGTTTGCTGACGTGCAATATTAAAGTTGTGGACTGCTACTTGCACCTACTCTATTGCTGCACCACTCTCATGAAGCTCCACATTATTACCCATCTCCAATAACTGGGAACCTGTGATAATTCTTTACACAACTTCTGGAACAGTAGCATGTTTGATGTTGCCAATGTGTGTAGCAGAGTCATTACAAGCATCCTGATTGTTAACAGGAGAAATATCTTGATCCACCTGAATACCAACTATACCATCACTACTTTCTTTTCTGTGGTTTTGCTCCATCTTCTTCTGAGTTGTAACATTTTGCTGCGCTAAATCCATCTAACCCTTCTCCAATTGTTATTTATCTACCACAGTTAAATCAACTTGTTGAGACTTTGGAACATACTGAAGTTTTTTTGTTGGCACCTTTCTATTGTCAACCACCATCTTGCCTTTACTAGATGTTTTGCTCCAACGACACTTAGAAACATCGTGTCCCTGTTTGCAACAATGGTGGCAGTACAAGGGGAGATCTTCATACACCAGTCTCTGCCAAAAACCACTCTCCCCAACAGCAATCCAGACGTGATCTAGCAGATTCTTGGCAATGTCCACATCCACATAGACACGTGCTACATGAGACCTGGACAGTGTAGCCATAGCAGCATCAATCTTCAAAGGGGAGCCGATTGCACTTGCGATTGAAAAAAGTGCCACCATGTCAAAGAAATGGATAGGGAGGCCCTCTAAAGCCACCCATAACGGTGTATGGGTCGATTCCACATCCACCCTAAACTTAGTTGACCACTTGAAAACCCTCATGGGGAAATCATGAACCATCCACAGTCCTTTAAGCCAACAGCGATGGAAATCTTCTTCCTGAGAGAACCTAATGAGGATATGCCTGTGATCAAGCAAGCCTAAAGGGTGAATGCTCAAAAAATCAATAGCTATGAAGGCCTTTCTAATTTGTTCCAGCTAGGGCATCCATGGAAAAATTTTCCAACCAATAGAAATCTGAATGGGGAAGCAAGTTTCTGGAGTTCTTTAGTAGAAAACTAGATTTCCGGTTCACCTTTATAAAGAGAAGTAGGCTTGATCTTGAGTGGTGATTGAATTTTATTCAGTAGGACATCTGCAAAAGATCTTTGAGGTTTCAGTTGGTGCCCTTCAACCTGTTGAAGGGCCTCCATGACACCCCTAATTCTTTTTCACACAATCGAGAGAGGGAAATCGTAGAGAGAGAAATGTAGAGAGAGAGAAACTATAAAGCATGAATCTTTAAAATAATTAACAAATATTCCCTTCAATCACTAGTTTTCTCTAAATCCTAGACAAACAAATTAGTTACCCATGGAAAGGCAAGCAATAAAAATCGAATCTTTGCAATAATAATCCATAACAAAACAAGAACAGAAGGAAAAGAGAAGTTAAGGAAGTTTTATTCTTTATTGCTGGTGAATAATCTCCCAAAAGATACAACTTTTCCCTTTAGCCTTGAGTTGTTACAAGAATTCTCTTCAAACCCTTTCTATTCTCTCTTTACCCTATTCTACGTAGAAAACCCTAACTAAAACTATTCTCTAGAGAGTAGTCTATCTAATCCATTAAAAGAGAAAAGAATTGACTCTGGTGTGTATCTCCCAACCAAGGGTTTTATTCTCATTAAAAAGCCCTTTTCCTGTCTGCAACGAACCAGAAACTTTTAAGTTCCCGCGATGGTATCCGCGACCGGATACGTCTGTGGATGCCTCTTTCCTGCGACATGTAAGACTCGTATCTTAGAAAATATCCGCGACAGGTATTTGTGAACGAATACCCTCACGGATACTACTTTTTCTCTAATTTTGCCCTTACAAATACCAGTAGATACTATTTTTTCTCTAATTTTGCCCTTTTCGCTTATCTTCACTTCTCCTTTCTTTGTCAAGCTTTCACCACCATCAAGCCACACGAAATATTCATCAATGCTCGTCATGAATGACCTCAGATGATAATAAAATGCTCGATTCCTGCAAAAACATGAAAATAGCATAAGTATCTATTCAATAAATAACAACTCAAAAATAAAGAAAAAGCCACTCCACCCTAACATAATTTCCCTAAAATCACAAATAAAACACTACTTAACTATGGATCATCTCCAGTTAGCAGAGTGGCTTTGTTAAAGGAAGACTGATGGCGGAGAATTTTTTCTTGCTCAAGAATTGGTTTGAGGTATGAAAAGGAAAAATCGAGGAGGAAATGTAATACTGAAATTGGATATGGAGAAGGCCTATATAGAGTTTCCTAGATTTATCTGAACAAAGTGTTGAGAGCGTTTGGCTTTGGGGAACGGTTTATTGACATGATTTGGAGGTTCATCTCCAATGCTGGTTTTCAGTCATTATTAATGGTGCTCCTACAGGTTTCTTTCATTCTTCTAGGGGGCTTTGGCAAGGGGATCCTATTTCTCCAACTTTGTTTATTATTGCTGCGGAGAGATTGTTCAGGGCCTTGAATTCTCTTATTGGGAAAAGGAGTTTTACTCCTTTTAGTGTACCCTCAAAATGCCCTATAGTTACTCACCTGGCATTTACTGATGATGTTGTTATTTTCTCAGGTGCTAATTGTAGTCTTTAGGGCTAATGATGGATATACTGAAGAAGTATAAATTATGTTCGGGACAAAAAATCAATGTGTAAAAAAGTGGTTTTCTTTGTCATCCAAAGACTCCAAGACAGAGGAAAGATATCATTAGAATAATGACGGGCTTCTCTAAATGGCAATTTCCTGTGCGGTATTTGGGCTGTCTTTTGTACCTTGGAAGAGGTAAAAAAGCCTTTTTTCCTGAGCTTTGTCAATGTGTCACTAAAAAGGTTTTAGCATGCTAGAATAGATTTCTATCTGTGGGAGGTCGATTGATTTTGATTAAGCACGTATTATCTTCAATACCTTTGCATGTTTTGGTTGCTACATGTCCACCAAAAGGTGTTTTGGGTGAGTTGGAGAAAATTTTTGCAAGGTTTTTGTGGGGAATAGATGGGGATGGTTCACAGTATCATTGGATAAAGTGGAAAAATATAAGTGTTCCTACTGAGGAGAGCGAGGCTGGTTTGAGATCTTTGGATGATGTGTCTCTGGCTATTTCCATCAAATTGTAGTGGAGATTTAGAGAGCCTTAATCGATTAGGGTTGACTTTGTCCATTCAAAATATTGTAAATCTATTTCTCCTACGCAGGTTCAACCTAACTTGACGGACTCTTTGATGTGGAAGAGGATGCTAAAAGGAAGGGATTTAACTGAAAGTAATATTTGTTGGTTTCCCTCTGGTAGAATTGTTTGGAAGTTACCTTCTTTTGGTGCATTCTCTTTAAGTTTTGCATACCATTGTGTAAAGGAGTGTAAAGTTTCTAGCATATGTTTTTTGAAGATTTGGGATTCTTCTATTCCAGGAAAAATTTCATTTTTTATGTTGAGATTGTTACTTAGGGGACTTCCTTTGGCAAATATTTTGCAAAAGTTTAGTATCCATAGCCCTTCTAGATGTTTTTGTTGTTTTGTCCCATCGATGGAATCTGTTCAGCATGTCTTTGGTTTTGGAGAATGCTCTATTTTGCTTTGGGATTTTTTTGGTGCAATTGTGGGATTTTCATCTAACCATTATCATTTATGTAGGAGGATTATGGATTGGTGGTTGCTTCCTACAGCTGACTCATATGTTGATTTTTTGCATCAAATTACCCCAATTCTAATCTTGTGGCACTTATGGAAAGCCAGGAATGAATTTGTTTTTGTTGGGAAGTCTCTTCCTTGGGATCATATTGCTAGAAAGACTTTTGGAGATATAAAAATGATATGGGAGCAAAAATTCAGTAAATCCATTAATGCTAGTAGTTGGATGGATTTTTACTGTAAAATTGGTATGCTGAAGACAGAAATTTGTGTTACGATGGTAAAATGGAGCTCTCCTGTGGATTACTTTAAACTTAATGTGGATGGATGCTCTAAAAGGAACCTAGGCGATTGTGGAGGTGGTGGAATCCTTAGAGACACAAAGGGTAAGGTCATTTTTTGGTATGCTTGTTCATTGGGATATGGCTTAAGTTTGGGGCTGAATTTCGTGCTGTGCTACATGGTGTTTGGTTATGCTCTTAGTAGGGAATTCAGCTATTTCATGTGCAATCAGACTTGCTTGTTTTGGTTAACATTGCAAATGGGAAAATTTCGTGTCCGTGGTATTTATATTCATTATTTGAGGAGTTACACAGTTTCAATTCACATATTGTGACTTTTATGCATTGTTTTAGGGAAGCAAACAAGCCAGCAGACATCTTGTCAAATGAGGGTTTACTATCAACAAATGACCAGATTTTTGAGAATTTTGCATCTCTTCCAAAAGAAGTCCGAGGAGCGGTCAGACTAGATCAATTAGGCACTCTTGCTTTTAGATTCAAAAAATCTTGAGTTTTATTTTAATTTTACTGTGTAAAGGGAGGTAGTCCTCCTTATTTCTTTTTCGCTAAGTTTTTACATATGTAATAATTGAGGTCAGGTTTATGTCCTCCTCGTATTTACTTTTAAATTACTAATAAAATTTTTGAGTGGCGCCCATTGACACGGTGTAGATTAGGTATAGCAATTATGAACAAAAACATACAAATCAAGTAATAAAAACCTAATCTCCCAACTTATTCTACAAGTGCAAGGGTCGGTTGTAGTATTTGGAGTATTAGGTATTGAATCCTATGAAGAATCAAATATGTGCAATTACTAAAGCTTTTTCACTAACTTTTATTATCTAAACATAATCAAAATAAGATGGAGATGGGGTCCCTTCAATGGAGTAGGGATATGATTGAGAACTTATGTAAAATTCAATACAAAGAAGCCTAGAACATAGAATCCACTAATGAATTATGCATGAATGACTCACTAACTGTTATCTTGCTTTGTTTAGAATCCAATTCCATAAGTGTTATAAATAGATCACTCTATGAAATGACAAGATTTCAACTATTCTCATGATGAAACCTTATGATAATATGAATTGTAGTGTTTCACTTAAGCATCCATTATTCTCATATGAAAGACAAAGTTGCTTTATTTCAAAAGTCAACTATTTCATGCCAATAAGTCAAAATTTTCCAAGTAATATGGAACAATAAAAATGCAACATTGAAACATGTTAAAGTGTTAATTAACGTGTTCAAAACATGTACACAGATAATGCAAAAGAAGTTGTAAAAGAACCAAATAGGAAGCATTAGAAACAGTCTGGAAAAACAGCAAGTTCAGGTGATCCGCAAGTGGACGTCCACAGCTCTCCTAGCTCGTCCGCATATCTCTATGTAGCATATCTAGCCTACCTCCTAGAAGTTGATACGTGGATGGGATACGCGGATGACATGCGCTTATCTCATCTGTGGATCTCATCCTGCAATAGGTAATAACTTCCAGAATTTGCAAGTTACTATTCCATTGGTTATTTCAATTTCCAGCAGCAACTTCAAACTTAATTTTAACATGTTTATGAACAAATTAACACGTGGAGCAAGTTCAAATCATGAAAATACATATGTGCAAACATAAATCCTTCAAATTGTGGATCAAAATTACAACATGAACAATGAAATGGGCTTGAATTTTTAAGTTGCATATTTTGCCAACATTGAATACTACTTTCAAACCAACTATGCACACATGTTTCTTTAGGCATATTAAGTGTAAGGCAATAGCACAGGTAACGCAGCGGAAAAACAAAAATTTTATTACATTAACCATGGATCTCTTTGATATATCTATATGATTATAAGGCACGAAGATTACCTCAAGCATAGAAGATTTCTATGCTACTCTGGCAAAGATCCTTCGAAGAAGAGGTTTGATCTACCACAAAAAGCCCTCCAAGCGTAGAGCCTCTAACGATATCCACACGAAAAACTTCTTTGGGAACCTTGTAGACTTGACTGCTTCAACTTTTGAGTGCTAGCTCCCTTAAATTATTTAAGAACACAAGAAGAAGAAAAAACCTAACAATTAGGAGAGAGTGAGAGAGACGCCTAGAAGAGAGAGAAAGTGCGTGCTTTTCTTTCTTCAAATTTTCTCTCACTAGTTTTCTATTGTGTTGTAATAATAATTCAAGAGTCAAAGCATGAACCTATTTATAGAGGAAGTATTCTAGTCTTTTAGGAAATAAAGCTAATTAGAAACCAAGAATGTTTAGGTAACTCATTTTAAGCTAAACCTTTTCCTTTAGGAAATCTATTCCATAAGAAAACCAATTAGTTACTTTATTTATTTTAGGAAACTAACTTCCTACAAAACTTAGAATATTTATAAATAAGTCCTTTAAGTTAATTTATCTCATAAATTAACCCCATCAGTATCTCATACTTATCTTAATTACATTTTAACCCAAAGATTTTGTTCTTTATGTGTGTGACTCATTAGGTTCCATTTATGTTGGCAATAAGTACAAATTATAACTCTTTAATTAATTAATTAAGAGCTAGATAAATTAAACACTTTAATTTATCATTAATTCACTAATTAATCAATTTGCAATTATAGGTCATGAGTGGCGTCTAGCAATGCATCATGACCATCCAAGTGAATAGGAAAGTCATATGGTAGACCATACCCATCAATGACAATGTTACTGTGTAATTAATATCCTTTCATTACACTAGATCCCAATTAGTTGAAAAGTATAGTGCATACTGTTGCGTATGAAAATCGATGAGGTATGGTGGGGTCGTTGACTGTTGCGCTCCGAAAGGTGGTCCAGTCCGGTGACCCTTTTCGAAAAGAAAGGTTTTTTGGAAAAAAAAAACCGTATGTGAGAAAAAAATTGAGTTTTTAGTGAAAAAATATATTTAAAAAAAATGGTATTTTAAAAGAAAATAAGGCCGGGAATAAAAGTGCGACATTTTTGGCCAACTAATTTTGAAAAAGAGGGACTAATATCTCGTGACTGAATGTTTCTACTCACCGGGAGGGAGAACGGCATGTATGCCACCGCTTCCCACGTGAGTAGGTGACTATTTCTAGCTGGATCACACAAAGTGACCCAAATTCTAAGTGAGATGCAACCTAGATGTCATGCATTTGAAGATGTGTCAAAAATAAATAAATAATAGTAATAATAATAATAAAAATCATGCAAAATGAAAAGAAAACTAAAAATGTATAAAGTGGGATATAAAATGCACACGAGTGCACCTAACATTCAGTCACGAGATATTAGACTAGTGGAAACATTCAGTCACGACTAGCATTAGACTAGTGTGGTGACACAATAAAACTTGATAAAACATGAATCAAAACAATAAAGAATGAATTGAAAGCAAGTAAACATATACAGACATATAATAACGTGTAGCAGCAAGTAGCACGTGAATATGATATTTTAGATGCAAATCCTAAGAAGAGCGATAAAACATAAAAGCACACACGCATGCAAAAAGCACGTAAGCCCTAACTATTACATCGGGGGTTAGCTAAAATTTTAGGAGGACAAAGTAAAAATGACCTATCTATTACACTTACTATCTAAATACAAAAATTTTTACTAAAAGTATAAGAAATGTAACCTAACTATTACATTGACTAGCTAAATACAAAAATATTACATTTTTGTCAAAATAATAAAATTTGAAATTAAATAATGTAACGTGAATAAATATGCAAAAGGCATATAAAATACGAAACATGTGAAGAAAATGTATAATAAATCACATAAAGGCACATTGGAGCACACAAGAGAAAAATCAACGAGGAATAGGGATACCTCTTTGAAGACCTAGCATTTAATGCTAAGAAAATGAACAAGCGCATTAAAGGTTCCACAATTTAAAGCAATAAAGTGTAAAAAAATAAAAAATATAAAATTCTGGCAAATAGAGAGTAAAATGTAAATTCTGTTAAACTAAGGAGCAAATTGCAAATTCTACAAAATTAAAGAATAAAAGGGTAAAAATAGAAATTCAAACTAATCAAGGAGTAAAGTTTAAAATTTGCACAAGTCTAGGATAAAAAATAGCCAATAAAGGCCAATTGAGATAAAAAAGTAAATTCTAGCAACTAAGGGAACTACAAGTTAATTTTGATAAAGATTAAAGTACAAAATTCAAAATTTACAAAGTCTAAAGGGGTAGCAATGCAAAATTGAAGTAAATTTGGGGACGAAATGGTAAATTCCAACAATTGGGCCAACTTATAAATTTCAACAAAATATGGGGTAAAAACTAAAATTTTAGCAAATTGAGGGGGCTAAATTATAAGTTACAGCAATTATTTGCAAATTGTAAATCAATTGGGATGCAATTGAAAGAAGATTAGACCTAAAGGGTTCCAATGCAAAATTTCTATTTTTATAAAATAAAATACCAAAAAATGAAGTGCTAGATTAGACAAAAACTACTAAATTAATTAGAATAACTCAATTAAATAACTAACTAACTAACTAAACAAAAACTAAATCAAACCAGCAGATTAACTAAAGATAAAATCAAAACATAAAAATCAAATAAAATAATAAAAAAGAAAAACCCCACCCCCTTTCTCTAATTTTTTGCCACCCTGTCTTCTTCTTTACCCCCCTCTCGGTTCTCCATTTTGTCTAATTCTGTTCTTCTCTCTCTCTTTCTCTCGGAATTTTCCTTCTCAATCCTCATTCTCTCGCTTTCCTCCGCCTGTTTTCTTTCCTTCTCTACTTCTTTTTCTCTCTTCTCTTTGTAGATACCAAATTTTGACACACCATTTATTTTCAAACATTGGGGGGGGCATGTTTATATTTTTTGGGTCAAATTTTAATTTTTCAATAATCTCGGAGGTAAAATAGTAATTTTTCTCTATAAATATTTTTTCATTTGCTTTGGGGGTTTTAAGTTCAGATTTTTACTTTCATATGAATTTGTTAATTTTGTGATTTTTTCGGATTTAATTGGTATTCTTTTTATATTTTACCAACACAAGGGTAAAATGGTAATTTTGTCTCGTGAAAACCATTTTATCTCATTTTAGGTCCCAAATTTATTTTTTTAATTCTTTAATCATGTTTCTAAATTTTCTTTATTTTTTTGGGGATGATTGCTATTTTTTCTATAAATACTGCATTAATGGGCAAAATTATCATTTTACAGTTTAAATTCATTTTTCATCAATTTTTGAGTCATAAATGCATTTCCTAGGGTTTTAAGCTTATTTTTAATTTTTGGTAAATTTTCAAGGCCAATAACTATTTTTTCTGTGTATTTTTGTTGTCCAGGGGCAAAATCGTCATTCCACACCCTGAGCACGTTTTTGATCAATTTTAAGCTCTAACCTTTATTTTAAAATCTAATTTGAATTTTTTTGGAAAATTTTGGAGATTATTGTCATTTCTTTGTATTAATTTTTTAATTTTTTGGATTAAAAATATTTTTCTTAAATAAAATTAAGAGTTTTATTATCGGTGACATTTTTGTTATTTTGTAGTATTCTTGGTGACCAAGACAACTAGCCCTATAAATACCCCCCCTAAATCAGAAAAAAAGGAGAAAAAAGAAAACCCTAAAAACACACATCTTCTATCTCTTAAAGATCAAACGCACACACTTTTACAAAACAAAAAACACACGTCAGCTGTTTTCTCAAGAAGTAGAGCTTGTTCATCATTCATCATCAGGCTTCAAAAGGTGACATTCTAAGTTCTTCTTCTTTTGATCTTCCATTATTGTGATTCACTTTTCATTATGAATAATCTGATTTTTGAAGAGCTATGTTTTATTAATGTTTTCTTTAAGTTTCTTCTTTAGTTTTGCCGTTTGCCCTTTTCTGGGATTTCTTTCTTTCTTGTTGGTTTCTTCTGGCTTTCATTTTTTCTGGGCTTAGGTTCCTTTCTTCTGGGTTCATTCCTTGTGCAACAACCAGGTCATCGACTTGTAAATTTTCAGTAAACCATTAACCCCACTCCCCCTTTTCCAAGACCACCATCAGAGGACCAAACCTCCTAATCTCAACCCACCACCAAGTCAACCATTCCACCTCCCTTGCCGTTGCAAGCCATCAATAGTCAACTATGTCACCCAACCTCCACCCCCAATTTGCAATTAACCATCAGCCATAGGAGCCCAATTTCACACCTCCAACACCAACAAATCACCTGTACACCACTGTCATACAAAATCCCCCACCACAACACCAACAACCCAAAACGACATCCCCAATCACCTGCAAGACAAAAAAAAAAAAAAAAACCACCCAACACCCATTGTAAATTCTAGGTCTTTGCCCGTCCTTCTCTGATGACTCATCTACTCGACCCCATAAGACATCACCAACCAAAAATGCAAACCCAATCAACTACAGACAGTCACTATCACCCCTGTTTTAACATTTGTCAGATTTGCAACCATCCTAATAGCAATGCCACCGCCGGCAACCCCGTAGCTCCATTTTCATCAATCAAAGACTCCCCAAAACCACCTATCAAGTCCTAGAATCATCCCCATCTACCCAAAATGGTGAAATCAAACCATCAGCAACATTACCTTGCGCGCATATCAGTCCAGTTGCACACAATGCTACAAATCACACATAGCCAGCATTGTAATTCCACTGCTTACTCAAGCCACCCAATTTCACAAGTTCCAGACCCAAACTCCAATGAGCCCCCATCGGGAATCCATCCCCTCACTCATCTCCACTGCCTGCAAGAATAATTCCATACCACCCAATTCAATCAAAATCCATTCACCATCTCTCCCTCACCGTCGCTAAATGCCACCCTCCTTCACTACCAATGGCGTTGCCCCCTCTCTCATCACCTGCTATCAACCCCAAACAGAAATCAAACCACTCCACATCAACTATCCCTTCCACCATCAAATTCACCACCAAAAGAAAAAAAAACCTCTCAAACCACCATCACAGTAACTTTTCCCTGCAAGTACGCACACACCACCACATCTTCATTTGAGGGAATTGAATCTATTATTTTAGGGAAGAGGAAGATTAGAGCAGCGGAAGAGAGAGAGAGATAGAGAAAGAGCAAAAGAAGACAAAGAGAGAGTAGAGAACGGTGAGAATGGGAGATGGGAAAATAGAGAGAACTAGGAAAAGGAAGAAAGCACAGAGAGCAGAGAGATGGAGATCAAGACAGAATAGAAAGAGACAGAATCGGAAAGAGAAAAGGGAGATAGGGGAATCAGAGAGAAAATACTGGAGAAATAGAAAGAAAGAAGAGAGATCAGAGGGAAATAGAGAAGCAGTAAGAGGGTGGAGAAGAAGAAGAAGGAGAGAGAGAGAGAGAGTGAAATTAATTTTGGGGAAATTGAAGTTTGGTGAGGGAGAAAAAACCGAATAGAAATTTTAGGTAGGGGCGGGTTTTTGTGTTTTAATTTTGTTTTAGTTAGTTTTCTTTAATTTAGTTAATTTCCTGATTTAGTTTAATTAGGTTAGTTTAGCTGGTTTAGTGGTAGGGTTTTAATTAGGCTAAGAAAAGACTCTAGATACGATTGACCTACCAAATTAAAATTGCCTAATTCACCTTATATCTGCAAGAGGACAGATAACTATTGAGTATAGGGAACTAGGTTCAATCCCACAAGGAAAGGTGAAGAAGTACTAGACCTTTTATAACACTCCCTATTATCTAGACAACCAATTACCACGATTAAAACTAAAAACTACTTTGTTAACACTCGACCCTAAAGAAGTAAAAATAGAAATTAAGAGGACACTAATGATCGGAGTATCTAGGACTTAGAATCCCTAATGATCTAAGAGAAAGGAGCAATTTCTTCAACTATGCAATCTCATTACCTCACCTAGAGCTCAATTCCAAATGTACCTAGCTTTCACTCTCGTGACAAACTAGCGATTACCTCCCTACTAGATCCCTCCTACTTTCGTGGTAGAGATTATAGCGTAGGTTAATTTAGCCTTATGAATTGATCAAGACTCACCTAGGAGTACCACTACTCTCGTGTGAAATACTACCTAGGCTTCAATTATTCTTTGTCCACTACCACTACCAACTCTCGTTGAATAATAGTAATTGAGAAATTATAATTGGTGATCAAGCAATTACAATTCAATTAACTAGAACAATGAATAAACAAAGTAATTCAATAGCATTATATCACCAATTACTCCATATCCCTTACAATTAAAAGTTCATCTAAACCCTAGATATGCAAATTAAGTACTCATATTTACAGCAATAAAAGTAAATTCTTTGCAATCAATTGACACAAGTATCAAAGACAAGAAATGTAAACAAAAAACTTATTTCCTTTAATTGCTAATAAAAACCACAAATTGCTGCCATTCTCCCCTTTTGAGTAGTACAAGTGATCTCCTTCAGAATTGTCTCTCCACACTCATCTATTTTGTGCTTCCTTTCTAGATCTACGGAACTAGGGTTTTAAACCTTGTTCCTCTCTTTTTTCTACCCTAAAACACTCTCTAAAGAAGACTAAAAAATGTTGTCTTGTGAGTGTAGGTCCCCTCTGGTTTTATCTCCCGAAATGCCTTAAAAATGTGCATCAGCGACCCGAACCCGCGACTGTACCCGCAGAGAGGTTACATCTGCTAGTTCGCCAAGCGGACTATCTGATCATACCCGCGGCACGTACCCGCGGTGCTGGTACAGGCATGGGTACGATCAGAAGCTTTAATCTTCAGAATCTTCCATCTTGCTTCTCACTTCACTCTTGCACCAACTCTTTGGCCTTCATCTCTGAACTAATTTCTTCACTTCTAATCATCTATTTGAGCACTTTGGTTCCTTCTAAAACTCCATGTATGGATTCTTCAACAACCACCTGCAAGATCACAGCAATAACATATATGAAGTAGCTTTTATTCTAAAATAACTTGACCACTCAAAAGTAAGAGAAATTGCATCACAAATAAATAAAAACTAATAAAAAACACTAAAAACCTCTATTAAAATCCACTTAAGACTACTTCACTTTGGCAGTTATCAAATTCCCCTACACTTAAGTCTTTGCTTGTCCTCAAGCAATAAGCTTTTAAAACAGGGACTTATGTGTGAAAACATGACTAACCACTTTGATACGCAACATACTCTAATTATAACCTCGAATTGATCAATCCTAGATACTCATGACATCAAGTAAAGAAAGAGCAATTATTCACAGTCATATTCCTTTTTAATTTCATCTATCATCTCTACTTGAATCCATAAAGCAGTAAAACAACAAGATCAAAGGTGCTTTCATCTATTCATCACTTTCAACTGTAAGAGTTTAGGATTTTATTCACTCATGACTATGCAGAAGATTAGGTCTTTCCCCAATCGGATGAGACAACCTTTTTACGTGAGTGTTCACATTTGTAAATGCAAACCCCCGGTTACTCAATCTCTCATCCTCTTGGGTTGCTATGCGTACTCATAACTTTGACACCTTTTTACGCGAGTGTTCACATTTGTAAATGCAAACCCTCGGTTACTCAGTACCAAAATTAGTGGAGTAGTCCCTAAGTCTTCACATTCTATTATTACTTTTACCCTTCTTTTTTTTTTTTCAAAAAATTTATCCCTCACTCTTACGTCTACTTACCATAAACAAACTATCTCACCAATCAAAATGTGCTAACTCACTCATCGACTCTTGCAGAGATGACAATTACAGTCCTTTCATTATACTTGCTCAACATTAGACATACTCTACTCTACTCAACATCACTTTCTCTATAGTCAATCATCAGACTTATAACCGAATGTACTGGGTATCTCACAAAACTTTTTTAACAGATCACAACGAACAACAACCGATATCCAACCCCATTCAAGCTTCCCCCACACTTAAGTCGCACATTGTTCTCAAGGTGTGCAATATAAGAATGCAAAAGAAAACATTATAAAATTTTCAAAATAATACTTCCCTATCACAACCGTAGAAGTTCATGCACTGTGGGTGTAGGAACTCGATCCGATACGACGCTTCATCAAAAACAAATACTAAATTTCCAAAGGGTAACAAAGCATAAGCAGATAGATAACGAGGTCAAATATCCCAAATGAAACAAAACAAAGTAAAGACCACCTAAAAATACATTAAAAAAAATTAAATAAGCAAGTCATAAGGGAAATGAGATGAGCTCTCTCTAGGCTCCTGGTTGATATGGCCTCCAAGAGGCTAGCTCGTTCTTCATAGATGTCATTCGTGCTTCCATGGCCTCCATCCTTCCTTCCATCCTGTCCATGGATGCTCTGGTGCCGCGGACTTCATCTAAGATTGAATTCAACATTTCCCGTGTCCCCGAGGAGCCTTCCTCTTGATCCAGTTGGGTCATCTCGTCCTCTTCATTCTCCTCCATTTGATCTCCACCTTCCTGTAGTATGGCTCTAATGGCATAAGCTTTTACCTTATATTGCGGAGTGCCTGAATATTCACTGTGTCTGTGGCATCTGTTGATTGCTTCCACTGACCCTGTAAATTGACACCATACCGAGCAAAAACCAGCGAAAGGAGACGTGGAAAATCGAAAACCAATGTCCTTCTCCGTCACACGTGCAGCGGTCCTCATGTAGCTTATGATGATACTAGCTAATGGACTAGGTCCCAATATCTCTGTTTGCACATACTCATTGACCATCTCATCTAAAAAATACATGTCACTTGCGCGACATTCATTCTTTGAACTGCGTTTTGGATGGACATTGTGACATATCACGAACAACGCAACATGATATGGAGGAAGAAACTTATTGGCCCTGTAAACTGGCCTTCTGATCTCGTCGTGTATACTCAACTTCCACATTGAACCTTGTAGCGCATTTCTGTTGTGTCCACGGTCCTAGCCATTGAAACCGACGTGTTAATGCGACCCCTTCACCTTCATCCCTACAACCCAATAATTCAGCCAATCTCGGGCGGGTTAGTTGAATTGGACGCCCCCGAACTATAGATGTCAATGAATAATTGCTATGGTCCTCTTTATCCTCTATGTTTGCATAAAACTCACGTACCAACTCAGGATAATAATAATTAGGCAAACTGAGGATTGGAGCCCATCCTAAGCGTGTGAACATCTCTGTTATATGCAAATGTGCATCTACATTCGGAGCAATGTCTTTCTCAATGATAAATCCATTATGCTTCCTGGAATCATACCATTGCTGATTCTCAAAAGATGTGAAGCGGTCTTCATCCCACTGACGTTGCGGAGGTTGGCGACTCGAAGATCCACCACTACTCCTTTTGGATGGAGTAACACGTTTGCTGGGCTGACCAGTTGTTTTTGTCCTAGGCATGATATCTAAACATCAAGCATAGCAAAATTAGCATAAATTCAGCATAATTAGATGTAGATATTTAGCACAAGAGCACTAGCACAAAATCCACGCCTCGAACTAGCACCTATTTCATACTATAGACTTCACTTTTCACAATTAGATGCACGTGAATATACATAGCATAGAAGGCAAGTAATTAATCACCAAGACTAAAAATAGATTATTAATCTTCTAAAAGCCATTCCTAATGAACTCTTACTACAAAGCCTGTACCATCATCAAAAGAACACAATAACCTCTAAAGAGCATCTCAAAAGCATAAATTCTTGTGATTTTGCACAATCTCAGTGGGCACAACAAGTTCAGTAGCATAACAAAATTTTTCACATTATTAGACAAATGCCAATCAAGAACACAATTCCATGGTGTATTATTAATGCATCTAACAAATAAATCCATAAAATTCAAAGCCCATGACATATAGAGTGTAAAACTAGTCAATGGATATCAAGATGTCCAACAAAATCATCAAAGAAAAACAAGGCTGCAAATCCTTATTAACACCCATAAAAATTCAAAAATTAGGGAGTAAATACGAAAAACTTACCTTAAAAGAGGAATTAACTGCAAAGGAATGTCAGATTAGTCCACAAATTAAGTAGCAAAACCCCCCTCAAGAATGCTCACAAGTCACAATCCCAATTTAGATGAATGGCAAAACCAAATCTAAAAAGGAATCCTCTACCAAACATCCAAGGGATGTGGTAGGACAAGTGTTAAAGTGAAAGAATTAAAGGTAAAAGTGGGGGGATTTATGTGTGAACTTGGAGTTGCAGGGAAGAGGATGAGAAAGAATGAGGAAATCAAACAAAATGTGGGTTATAATGCCTATTCAGAGCAGTACCCGCAGCACGTACCCGCGGCGCGGGTACGAGTGTGGGTTCGACTCCTTGAACAACTTTGCTTGGCAACTTACTGATGGTACCCGCGGCACATACCCGCGGCGCAGGTACGGTCGTGGGTTCATCTCGCTCGAATGCTTTGCCTGGGTAAGTCTCTGATGGTACCCATGGGTACGATCAGAACACTTTTGTTACCCTTCTGATTGAATCCGCGACCCAACCCGCGGCGCGGGTACGGGTGCGAGTTCGATCAGAAACTGTTAACTTCGATTTTGAACCCCCTCAAACATCCTTTTTGGAACACCCTAACACATTGACACACTTTCACTCTAAATGTAACACAAAACAAGAAAATTTAATCGTTAAAAAGATTAAGACACCATTAACTGACAGTAATTTCCTTGTTTATGCGTAATTGACATCTACTCTCGCTTGCATGGATATCAATCTCATCATTTCCTTCAAAACTTGCAACACTACAAATATAACCAAAGAATGAGTAAAAGAAAATATCAAAGAGACATAGAATTAAACTTAAACCTAACAGATTGACTTAAAATTCTAAACCAATTGTTGGGTTGCCTCCCAACCAGCGCTTTAGTTAAAGTCTAAAGCTAGACTTCTCGATTCCATTCTTAATGACACACAAGTTCACCCAAGGAGAATACTTCTCCTGTAGGTATTAATTCCCCCGCCAGATATACTTTGAGGCGCTGCCCATTTACCTTAAAACTATTTCCCTTGTCAGATTGAATCTCGACTACCCCATATGGGAACACTTGATTAACAACATAGGGCCCAGACCAACGTGACTTCAGCTTCCCTGGAAAAAGTTTGAGGCGTGAGTTAAACAATAGCACCTTATCACCAACTTCAAACTTTTTGTGGGAGATATGCTTGTCATGCCAAGCTTTAACCCTATCCTTATAAATTCTTGTGCTCTCATATGCGTTTAATCTCATCTCTTCTAACTCACTCAATTGCAATCGCCTTAAGTTGCCTGCTAAAGCTAGATCAAAATTGATCTACTTAATAGCCCAATAAGCTTTATGTTCTATCTCTACAGGCAAATGACACCGTTTTCCATATACTAACTGATACGGAGACATTCCTAACGGTGTCTTAAAGGCAGTCCTATATGCCCATAAGGCATCATCTAGTTTGAGAGCCCAATCTTTCCTAGATTTATTCACTGTCTTCTCAAGAATGAGCTTCAACTCTCTATTGGCAAGTTCAGCTTGCCCATTGGCTTGGGGGTGATACGGAAGAGACATTTTATGCCTACAACCATACTTGAGTAACAAGGATTGAAATTGTTTGTTACAAAAATGCTTCCCCTCATCACTCACTATGGCTTTGGGAACACCAAACCTATTAAAGATATGTCTCTTTACAAACCTAAGCACTACCCTAGCATCATTGGTTTGGGTAGCAATTGCCTCTACCCATTTAGATACATAGTCCACAGCCACTAAGATGTACCTATGGTTATGTGAACTAGGAAAAGGACCCATGAAGTCCATACCCCAAACATCAAATAATTCTACTTCTAAGACCGAAGTTTGAGGCATTTCATCCTTTCTAGAGATATTTCCCGTTCTTTGGCATTCATTGCACCTTAGAATGAAATTTCTGACATCTTTATGCATCGAGGGCCAATAAAAACCTAGACTGCCACACTTTTGCAACTGTCTTAGTAGTACTGAAGTGGCCTCCAGTCTCAAGACCATGACAATGCAAAAGAATACTTTGAACCTCATCTTCTGGTACACACCTACGAATCATCCCATCTGCACAATGTCTATAAAGAAGAGGTTCTTCCCAAAAGAAGTTCTTCAAATCATGAAAAAAATTTTTCTTTGATTATACCCGAACTCTTTGGGAATTATCCCACTGACTAAGTAATTAACAAAGTCAGCATACCAAGGCGATTCCCTCACAGTCAACACGTACTCATCAGGGAAGTTCTCTTGGATAGGAATTTGATCATTAGTAGGGATGTAATCTAACCTAGAAAGGTGATCAGCCACTACGTTCTCTAATCCCTTTTTATCTCTAATTTCTATATCAAATTCCTGTAGCAAGAGAATCCACCGAATTAACCTTGGTTTAGCATCTTTCTTAGACAACAGGTATTTGAGAGCTGAATGGTCAGTAAAAATGATAATTTTAGACCCTACTAAGTAGGATCTAAACTTATCCAGTGCAAAAATAACTGCCAAAAGCTCTTTTTCTGTGGTTGCATAGTTAATCTGTGCTTCATTCAAAATCCTACTGGCATAATAGATCACATGCAACCGACCTTCCCTACGTTGACCTAAAACTGCCCCTAATGCAAAATCACTGGCATCACACATTAGTTCAAAAGGCAATCTCCAATCAGGTGATGCTATAATAGGGGCCGATGTCAACTCAGTCTTTAACCTGTTGAATGCATTCAAGCATTCTTCACCAAAGTTAAAAGGAGTATCTTTGACTAACAAATCACATAGGGGTTTAGCTACTTTGGAAAAATCTTAACAAATCGCCTATAAAACCTCGCGTGTCCCAAGAAACTCCTAATCCCCTTAACATTGACTGGTGGAGGCATTTTTTCTATGACCTCAATCTTGGCTCTATCAACCTCTATCCCATTCGACGATATCTTATGGCCAAGCACTATGCCTTCCTTGACCATAAAATGGCACTTTTTCCAATTTAAAACCAAATTGGTTTCTTCACACCGTGTCAAAACCAATTCAAGATTATGGAGGCAATCATCAAAAGATTTACCAAAAATAGAAAAATCATCATGAAAATCTCCATAATTCTCTCAATATAGTCAGAGAAGATAGCCATCATACAACGCTGAAATGTGGCAGGGGCATTGCACAGACCAAAAGGCATACGTCTAAAAGCAAAAACTCCATAGGGGCAAGTAAAAGACAGTCTTTTCTTGATCCTCAGGTGCTATAGCAATCTGATTATACCTAGAATACCCATCCAAGAAACAATAAAATGCATAACCAGATATTCTCTCTAGCATAGCATCAAGAAAAGGTAAAGGGAAATGATCTTTCCTAGTGGCAGAATTCAACTTCCTATAATCAATACAAACTCTCCACCCAACCACTAGCCTAGACGGAATGAGTTCCTCATCTTTCCCTTTAACAATGGTAGTGCCTCCTTTCTTTGGCACTACATGTATAGGGCTAACCCATGTGCTATCAGAAATTGGGTAGACAATGCCCGCATCTAACCATTTCAAAATCTTCTGATCTCACAACCTCCTTCATATTGGGATTAAGCCTTCTCTGAGCTTCTACCACTGGTTTACAATTGTTCTCCAGTAGTATACGATGCATGCATATAGAAGGACTTACCCTCTTCAAGTCAGAAATTGACCAACCTATTGCCCGTTGGTGTTTTCTCAAAACTCTAAGCAATTTCTCATTTTGCTCAGAATCCAACTCAGTACTCACTATAACGGGTAATGTATCCTTTTCTCTCAAAAATTCATACCTAAGATGTTTAGGTAATGGCTTTAATTCCAATTTAGGAGATTGAACATCAGAAGGAGGTGGTATCCCTTTACTTACTCCTAGATCCTCGAAAGATAATTTCTTCCTAAATGGCTCTCTAGAATCTAGAAATAGTGCCATCTCTCCCTTTTCCTCACTGCTTTCCACATGTGGACCTCTCCCTGTCAAGCACAACTCTAGTGTGTCACAATCTAGAGTAACTAACCCAAACTCCTCAGTAAGCTCCTCTACAAGGTCTACTGAATAGACATGATCAGTGAATGAAGGGTACTTAACTGTGTTGTTGAAATTAAATTCAACCTCTTCATCACCTATTTGAAACTTAAGTTTCTCATTTTTCACATCTATAATGGTACCTTGCTGTGGCTAAAAATGGTCTTCCTAAAATAATAGGCATTTGGATATCCTCCTCCATATCTAAAACCACAAAATCAACAGGTATTATGAACTTATCCACTTTGACCAACACATTCTCTAGTACCCCCCATGGGTGACGAATTGACCTATCAGCTAGTTGAAGGGTCATGTTGGTACTCTTCAACTCAGTAAGCCCGAGTTCTTTCGCAATAGTTAAAGGAATCAATGACACACTTGCACCAAGGTCACATAAAGCTTTAGCAGATTTCTAATTCCCCTATGGTGCAAGGGATAGAAAAGCTACCCGATCCTTTAACTTAGGAGGAAGCTTATTTTGGATACGAGCACTACTCTCCTCAGTGAGAGCAACAATCTCATTATCCACTAACTTCCTTTTGCGAGACATAAGTTCTTTTAAGAACTTTGCATAGGAGGGAATTTGCATGATAGCATCCACAAATGGAATATTAATGTGCAGACTCTTAAAAATATTCATGAACTTTTCAAAATCTGCATTATTTTTTTCCTTTTGTAGCCTTTGTGGAAAGGGTATAGGAGGTGTCTTGACATTGACAAATGGTTTACTAACTTCCACCTCTACTCGTCCCTCTCTCATATCATCCCCTACTTTCTCTAAATTCCCATTTTGATTGCTTACCCTAACATCATCTTTTTTTCTCTCAGGCTCCTCTAATTCCTTCCCACTACGAAGAGTAATAGCCTTTATATGCTCTACGGGGATTGACCTCAGGTTGACTAGGCAATTCACCTTGTTCCTAGTCCTAATGGCTTCAGCAAGCTGCCCAATTTGGTTATCAATGTTTCTCTGCATATTAGCCATTTTCCTATCCATGTCTTGAGACAGCTTTTCAAAAGCTATCTCCCAATCTGGCTTCTGTGCAGGTTGGGCAGGTCTAGGCAGAAAACCTGGTGGGTTAACTGGCCTTTGCTGTGCACCCCTCTCTCTTCCATCCAAAATTTGGATGGTTCCTCCAACCAGGATTGTAAGTGTTGGAGTAAGGGTTGTTCTGAGGTTGACTATTAAAATTGGCATATTGCACTTGTTCATTAGAAGCACAATCAGCCGTTTCATGCTGACCACCACACATAGTGCAACATGCCATGACAGGTTGTGAGCTAGGGCCACTTCCATTTTTCAGAAGACTAAGCACATCTTGCATCTGGGCAGATAGTGCATTTAGGGTATCATGGTCAGATATAGACATGGTCGTTCCCCTTCTTTGACCACCCCTAATGTTGGCCCATTGGTAGCTATTGGCTGCCATTTCCTCTATCAAATCTTGGGCTTCCTCTGCAGACTTACCCATTAAAGCCCCTCCCGCTGCAGCATCTACATTCTGTTTAGTAGAATATGCTAAGCCATTGTAAAATGTTTGTACAATGAGCCACTCTGGTAGTCCATGATGAGGACATTTCCTAAGTAACTCCTTGTACCTCTCCCACGCCTCATACAATGACTCTCCCTCTGACTGTCCTAAAACTAGTTAATGTCCATCCTAAGCATGGCAGTCTTAGCAGGTGGGAAGTACTTATTTAGGAATGCTCTAGATAGCTCAGCCCAAGTGGTGAAAGAGTTAGGTGCAAACGAATGCAGCCAAAGCTTAGCTTGCCCTCTCAAAGAGAAAGGAAACAAACGTAGCTTTATAGCATCCTCTGTGACTCCATTTACTTTCAGGGTGTCACAGATTTCAGAAAAATTGGCTAAGTGAGCATTTGGGTCCTCCATGGCAGTTCCTCCAAACTGCTCTTGTTGGACCATCTGAATCAAGGCTGGCTTGATTTCAAAATTATTGGCATTAACCGCGGGTCTTGCGATGCTTGATTGGGCGCCAGTCCCATCGGGCAAAGCAAAATCCCTCAATGCTCTCTGCTCAGCCATTTGCACTTGGGGACTATAAGATTCGGAGTTTTCTGCTTCAGATTCTAACTCAAGTCCTATACTCCTATCTTCCTCCAATTCTTCCACTACTGGAGTTATTTCGTTTCTTCCTAAGCTTCCTAGCAGTACGCTCTATCTCAGGGTCAAGAGGAAGCACTGGCTTTAAAGCTCTATGCATAAACTACCCTACTCACTAAGAATTCACTCCTAAAGTAAAGAAAATAAAATCTAAACAAAAATGAAAAAGTACAGCCTAGATTAATAGAGTACTTACTAGACCTAATATTCTAATCACCGCTTCCCCGGCAACGGCGCCAAAAAACTTGGTAGGGTTTTAATTAGGCTAAGAGAAGACTCTAGATGCGAGTTGACCCACCAAATTAAAATTGCCTAATTCACCTATATCTGCAAGAGGACAGATCGCTATTGAGTATAGGGAACTAGGTTCGATCCCACAAGGAAAGGTGAAGAAGTACTAGACCCTTTATAAATTCCCTATTATCTAGACAACCAATTACCACGATTAAAACTAAAACTACCTTGTTAACACTCGACCCTAAAGAAGCAAAATAGAAATTCAGAGACACTGATGATCGGAGTATCTAGGACTTAGAATCCCTTATGATCTAAGAGAAAGGAGCAATTGCTTCAACTATACAATCTCATTACCTCACCTAGAGCCCAATTCCAAATGTACCTAGCTTTCACTCTCGTGACAAACTAGCGATTACCTCCCTACTAGATCCCTCCTACTTTCGTGGCAGAGATTATAGCGTAGGTTAATTTAGCCTTATGAATTGATCAAGACTCACCTAGGAGTATCACTACTCTCGTGTGAAATACTACCTAGACTTCAATTGTTCTTTGTCCACTACCACTACCAACTCTCGTTGAATAATAGTAATTGAGAAATTATAATTGGTGATCAAGCAATTACAATTCAATTAATCAGAACAATGAATAAACAAAGTAATTCAATAGCATAATATCACCAATTACTCCATATCCCTTACAATCACAAGTTCATCTAAACCCTAGATATGCAAATTAAGTACTCATATTTAAAGCAATAAAAGTAAATTCTTTGCAATCAATTGACATAAGTATCAAAGACAAGAAATGTAAACAGAAAACTTATTGTCTTTATTGCTCATAAAAACCACAAGTTGCTGCCATTCTCCCCTTTTGAGTAGTACAAGTGATCTCCTTCAGAGTTGTCTCTCCACACTCATCTATCTTAATGCTTCCTTTCTAGATCTATGGAACTAGGGTTTTAAACCATGTTCCTCTCTTTTTTCTACCCTAAAACACTCTCTAAAGAAGACTAAAAAATGTTGTCTTGTGAGTGCAGGTCCCCTCTGGTTTTATCTCCCGAAATGCCTTAAAAATGTGCATTAGCGACTCAAACCCGCGACCATACCTGCGGAGACGTTAGAGCCACGGGTTTGCCAAGCAGACTGTTTGATCGTACCCGCGACACGTACCCACGGCGTGGGAATAGGCGCGAGTACGATCAGAAGCTTTATCTTTGGATCTTCCACCTTGCTTCTCACTTTACTCTTGCACCAAGTCTTTGGCCTTCATCTCTGATGAGGATCGTGGAAGCCAAGATGAGGACACATTCAAGGCCTATCCTTTACAAAGGCATAGGAGGTCCAATGACGAGGCTTCGAACCAAGAGGATGAAACAAGCTATGCAAGGACTTCTTAAGCAATTGCAAGAAGAAGAACCTACTTGGGCTAAGAACATGCCGGTTCGGATGATTACGTATGCTCGGGTTGATGTTGACGCCAAGGGAAGTGAGCAAGGTAGTCAAACCCAGCCAAATGAAGGAGAATTGAAGTTTCTGACCGAGGCCGCACCTAAGGCCGCCCCACGGCCTTCATCAGAAAGTTGAACCGAAACAACCAACGCGAGACAGGCATTCTAACCAAGGCCGTGCCCAAGTCCGCACCGCGGCCTTTCCCACGGCCTTCATCAGAATGTTACTCTGAGTAAAGTGAAGTGAAATAAAGCCTCTGATCGAGGCCGCGCCAAAGTCCATGCCGCGGCCTTCATCAGAGATTGCGAACGCGTTTGTTTGTTTTTATGAGTTTTTAATAACATAGTGAGTTGTAAACCTTATATAAGGTATTTGGTGTAATGAACGAGAATATTATTATTGAATGACTTGAACGTGAGTTTTCTCTCAAATTAGGGTTACCTTAGTTCTTTGGTAAAACAAGAACTACTCTTGTTCATGACAATCAACTTGTTAAGATCAAACCTTTTCTTTGCTTAGGATTGTTCTTCCAAAAGGGTTTGCTCTTCGTCTTGTGAGATCGTCAACTAGGGGTCTATTCCACGGGTTGGGTAGGAGTCTAGGGTTGCATCCCATAAGGAGAACCAACGATCTTTGGTGGCATTTAAAGCGCCCAATTCAAGTTGTTCTTGGATTCTTTGACAAGTAACGAAGGAGTCAAGAAGATTGAATTGGTTCCCACGGATCTTCAAGGAGTCTTGGGCATCTCGCAACCGTGGTTCGCATCAATTGGTATCAGAGCCAAGGGTTTTCCTTGAATTTTCTAGGTTATCCAAGTCAAATTTTTTCTTTGGAAAATTTTGGCTATATCCCTTTTTCTTTGTTTTCTTGTTATTTGATCTTCGTAATCGTCTTTGATTGTATTCTTGTGATTTCTTCCTTTCGTATCCTCTTTGATTATCTTTTATTGATATCTAATTAGGGTTTTTGTTAGAGTCGTTCTTGGTTGTCTAAACCAAGAATTCTAGGGTTTCTTGCGTGGTTCAACTGTTTGCCTTGATAATTTCTCAATTGCTTCCTATTCTTTCTGGTGTTGAAATTGTTAAAAAAAAAAGGGAAAAGTACTGTTCTCATATTGTAGCACGCTATTGTTCACCGATACTGTAGCGGACTGTAGCGATACTATTCATTCGACGATTCACTGTTCATTTGGTGAATTTTGGTTATTTTTGTTTTACTTTGTGTTGATTGAGTGTGGGTTATCTGGGATTTGTTTAAAAAAAAAAAAAGAGAAAAGAGAAGAGGCATGTTTGAAGGGAGTAAAAGCTGAGCACACAAACTAAATCAATTAAACTAAAGTATATTTGGCTGGAATACTGTCCTTGTGCATCCGAATAGACCTGGTGAAACATCCAAATCGTTGGACAGAAAACAACGCCACGTACGAAAGTTCAATTGACCCAGATTTCTTGAGTTCTTGTGAGATTGAATGGGCTTTGGCACAAGGGGTTATTGGTCGTTATCTTGAAAAGGAAGACTATTGAAAAGTCAAGACTCTCACCAAGAGAACCACACACTAGGAAGTCTCTTCGAGATCTTTGCAGTTCAATTCTGTGTCGTTCGATTTCCTCAAAGTTCGTGAAAATTACTCTTTCCTAAGCAATTTCCTTTTATTTCTTAAAACCTCCTTGATCATTTAACGTAAGTCTTGTTAAGTCCAATTAAGCAGGTTCTTTACCAAAGGCCTACAGTGTGACCTCAAAGAGTGGTAAAAGGCTAAGGGGTGAGATTAGCATCGGGAAAAAGCCTATATACCTAGAGTGATACACGAGAGACGAGTGGATACATTTAGTGAGAGAGTGAGGTTCTTTTATTTGTTTTACTTTTGTTGCTAACATTTCTTTGCAGGTAAGCTCATCATGTCTGACCATAGTGAGCAAAGGTTTGCTAGCCTAGAATTCTCTATGAAGGCTATGTAAGATGAGTTCAGACGAATGTATGCTCGTATGGATGACATTGCTTCAGCTGTAAAAGGAAAACCGAAGGTGTCACGAATTGCACCTGAAGAAGAAGAAGATGAAGGTTATGAGTCTGAAGAAGTTATTTCCCGCCGAGGGAGGAGGGTGCCACTACAGCAACCTAAATCGTGATAACAATTTGGGAAGCATCAAGATGTCCATTCCTCCTTTCAAGGGCCTAAACAATCCAGAGGCTTACTTGGAATGGGAAAGGAAGGTTGATCAAGTGTTTGAAGTCCACAACTACTCTGAGGAAAAGAAAGTGCAAATTGCAGCAGTAGAGTTTGTGGAATACGCGAGCATTTGGTGGGACCAATTGGTGAAGTCTAGAAGAAGATGTGGAGATGAACCAATTCGAACTTGGGCAACCATGAAGACAATCATGAGGAAGAGATTCATCCCAAGTCATTACTCTAGAGATTTACACCGAAGGCTTCAGACCTTGAAGCAAGGCTCGTCTACTGTAGATGAATATGCTAAGGAGTTGGAGACCCTCATGATCTGGGCTGATGTACAAGAGGATGAGGAGGCCACCATGGCTAGGTTTATTGCAGGCCTAAATTCAGAGATTGCTGATGTTGTGGAATCGCACAACTAATGTTGAGCTTCAAGACTTGGTTGATAAGGCCGAGAAAGTTTAGCAGCAACTCAAATCAAAAAGAGGACAAGGCTACTCCAACAATCAAACTCATTCCCAATGGAGTAACTCCCGTGAGAGGAGGCCTGAACAGAGCAATCAAAAATCCAGGGAGCCATGTAAGAGAAATGACACGCCCTCTAATAGTAAAAGCAAGGTTGAGTTACCATCCTCCAAACAACCCGTCAAAGGCAAAAGTGAAGCACCACCACCACGATAGAGAGATTATCAAATGCTACAAGTGTCAGGGATACGGGCACATTTCTTCTCAGTGTCCCAGTCTAAGAAGCATGATCATCCTTGATAATGGAGATGTAGAGAGTGAGCACTCCAGTGATAAGGAGATGCCACTGCTTGAGGGGCCTAGTGGTGATGAGAATGAAGAGCCTAGTGAAGTTGATCCACCAAGTGGAGCGGTGCTGGTTACCCGCAGATCCCTTAGTATCCAGCCTAAAGAGGACAGCGAGGAGATGCACAGGGAACACATCTTCCATACTAGATGTGTGGTCCTAGATAAGTTATGCAATGTCATAGTGGATAGTGGTAGCTGCGCGAATGTTGCCTCTACCTTGTTCGTAGAGAAGCTGAGGCTACCTACCATCAAGCATCCCAAGCCCTATTATTTGCAATGGTTGACAGATCATGGAGACATTAAAGTGACTAGGCAAGTAATGGTGTCATTTGCCATAGGAGGGTATGTGGATGAGATCTTGTGTGATGTTATACCTATGCATGCTTGCCATATTTTGTTCGGGCGACCGTGGCAATTTGATAGGAAAGTGATTTATGATGGGTATAAGAATACCTATCGATTGACTTGGAAGAAGAAGGAGTATGTACTGAAGTCTCTACGGCCATCTGAGGCTTATACTGATCAAGCTAGGATCTCCCAAGGAATGTAAAATGAGAGAAAAGCAACAAAGTGTGAGTGAGGAGAAAAACAAAAGAGATGGTGAGTTAGAAGAAAAGAGAGAAGAGTCGAGAGGAAAAAGAGAGAAAAATAAAAGAGAGGTTATGTCAAAAGAAAAAAGGAAGGTGAGTGCATTTGCAGAAAAAGGAGAAGTCAAGAGTGCACTGATAGCGAGGCAGCAATTCCTTATGCTTATGTATAAGGATATTTACCTTTCTACTAACGACATTGACCCTTCTGTACCAAGTGTCGTAGTCTCTTTGTTGCAGGAATTCCAAGACTTGTTCCCTGAAAGATGTTCCACAGGGGTTACCACCACTTAGAGGCATCGAGTATCAGATCGACTTCATATCGGGGTCGAGCATTCCTAACCGTCCAGCTTACCGGGCCAACCCTGAGGAAACAAAGGAGATATAGAGACAAGTGGACGAGTTGATGGAGAAAGGGTTCGTTAGGGAGAGCATGAGTCCGTGCTCAGTACCAGTCATTTTAGTGCCTAAGAAGGATGGCACTTGGAGAATGTGCGTGGACTGCAGAGCCATCAATAAAATAACGGTAAAGTATCGTCATCCCATCCCTAGGCTAGACTGATATGTTAGATGAACTGTATGGCTCACAAATATTTTTCAAAATTGATTTAAAGAGTGGTTATTATCAGATCAGGATGAAAGAAGGTGACGAGTGGAAAACTGCTTTTAAAACTAAGTACGGCCTTTATGAGTGGTTAGTTATGCCTTTTGGCTTAACTAATGCTCCTAGTACTTTTATGCGTTTAATGAACCATGTTTTCCGCCCTTTCATTGGAAAATTTGTTGTGGTCTATTTTGATGAATATTTTGGTTTATAGCAAGTCGTTGAATGATCATGTAAAACACTTGCATGCTGTTCTTGATGTACTTAGATCGCACCAATTATATGCCAACATGAAAAAGTGTTCCTTCTGTATGGATTCTATTATTTTTCTTGGGTTTGTTGTTAGTACTAATGGCGTAAGTGTAGATGAATCTAAGGTGAAGGCAATTCGGGAGTGGCCTACACCTAAGAACGCCAATGAGGTAAGATCTTTTCACGGTTTAGCAAGCTTCTACCGAAGGTTTGTACTGTGATTTCTCTTCAATAGCTGCACCTTTAAATGAGCTTGTTAAAAAGAATGTAGTATTTAAGTGGGAAAGTGTGCATGAAAGAGCTTTTAATTTGCTGAAAGATAAGTTGACTAATGCACCTTTATTAAGCCTACTTAATTTTGATAAAGTTTTTGAAATTGAGTGTGACACTAGTGGTATTGGTGTAGGAGCTGTTTTGATGTAAGGATTCCAAGCCTATTGCCTATTTCAGCGAGAAGCTTCAAGGGGCAACACTCAATTATCCCACTTACGATAAGGAGCTATATGCTTTGGTGAGGACGCTCCAGACATGGCAACATTACCTTTGGCCAAGGGAATTTATCATACACTCAGACCACGAGAGCCTCAAATTCCTCAAGTCCCAAGGTAAGTTGAACAAGAGACACGCCAAGTGGCTAGAGTTCATTGAGACGTTCCCATACGTCATCAAATACAAACAAGGTAAGGAGAACGTAGTGGCAGATGCGTTGTCAAGAAGGTATACTCTTCTTACCTCATTGCATGCCAAATTACTTGGGTTTGAACTTGTGAAAGGACTTGTATGGATCTGATCATGATTTTGAGTCAATTTGGAATGCATGTGAAAAAGGGTCTTTTGGCGAATATTATAGGCATGAAGGTTTCCTATTTAAGAAGGATAAATTGTGTGTGCCTGTAAGCTCTTTGCGTGAATTGCTTGTGCGTGAGTCGCATGGAGGGGGATTAATGGGTCATTTTGGTGTATTAAAAACTCTAGATGTTTTGCAAGAACATTTTTACTGGCCTCACATGAAAAAAGACGTGCAAATGATGTGTGACAAATGCATTACATGTAGACAGGCTAAGTCTAGAGTTAGGCCACACGGGCTTTACACTACCCTTACCTGTGCCATCCCACCCTTGGGTTGATATTTCCATGGATTTTGTGTTGGGGCTCCCAAGGTCTCAAATTGGTAAGGATAGTATCTTTGTTGTGGTAGATCGGTTTAGTAAGATGGCTCATTTTATCGCATGTGTTAAGACCAATGATGCCTCTCATATAGCTGATTTGTTCTTTAAGGAAGTAGTGCGTTTGCATGGGCTACCTAGAACTATTGTTAGTGATAGGGATGTTAAGTTCCTAAGCCATTTTTGGCGTACTCTCTGGAGTAAATTAGGGACTAAGTTGCTGTTTTCTACCGTGGCACATCCTCAAATGGATGGGCAAACGGAAGTTGTCAATCGCACACTTACCACGCTCTTGCGAGCAATCATTCAGCGCAATTTGAAAAATTGGGAAAAATGTTTGCCTCATATTGAGTTTGCTTATAATAGAGCTTTGCATTTTTCTACTTCTTATTCTCCATTCGAGGTTGTTTATGGTTTTAATCCTTTGACTCCATTAGATATCTTATCTTTGCCTTCTAGTGAGCGTGCAGATTTGGACGGCAAGAGAAAGGCAGAGTTTGTCAAGGATTTGCATGCCAGAGTTCGAGCTAACATAGAAAGGAAAAATGAGCGATATGCTGAGCAAGCAAACAAGGGACGTATGAAGGTGACTTTCGAACCAGGAGATTGGGTGTGGATTCACATGCGAAAAGAAAGGTTCCCTCAGCAAAGGAAGTCCAAGCTTGGACCTCAGTGGAGATGGTCCATTTCAAGTCCTTGAGAAGATCGGTGATAATGCATACAAGATCGATCTGCCAGGTGAGTATGGTAATATTAGTGCGACTTTCAATGTGGCTGATTTGTCCTTGTATGATGCAGGTGATTCGAGGACGAATCTTCCTGAGGAAGGAGGGAATGATGAGGATCGTGGAAGCCAAGGTGAGGACACATTCAAGGCAGATCCTTTACAAGGCATAGGAGGTCCAATGACGAGGCTTCGAACCAAGAGGATGAAACAAGCTATGCAAGGACTTCTTAGGTAATTGCAAGAAGAAGAACCTACTTGTGCTAAGAACATGCCGGTTCGGATGATTACGTATGCTCAGGTTGATGTTGACGCCAAGGGAAGTGAGCAAGATAGTCAAACCCAGCCAAATGAAGGAGAATTGAAGTTTCTGACCGAGGCCGCACCTAAGGCCGCACCACGGCCTTTTCCCCGGCCTTCATCAGAAAGTTGAACCCAAACAACCAACGCGAGACAGGCATTCTGACCAAGGCCGCGCCCAAGTCTGTGCCGCGACCTTCCCCACGACCTTCATCAGAATGTTACTCCGAGTAAAGTGAAGTGAAATAAAGCCTCTGATCGAGGCCACACCCAAGTCCGCGCCGCGGCCTTCCCCGCGGCCTTCATTAGAGATCGCGAATGCGTTTGTTTATTTTTACAAGTTTTTAATAGCATAGTGAGTTGTAAACCTTATATAAGGTATTTGGTGTAATGAACGAGAATATTATTATTGAATGAATTAAACGTGAGTTTTCTCTCAAATTAGGGTTACCCTAGTTCTTTGGTAAAACAAGAACTACTTTTGTTCTTGACAATCGACTTGTTAAGATCAAGTCTTTTCTTTGCTTAGGATTGTTCTTCCAAAAGGGTTTGCTCTTCGTCTTGTGAGATCGTCAACTAGGGGTCTATTCCACGGGTTGGGTAGGAGTCTAGGTTGCATCCCATAAGGAGAACCAACGATCTTTGGTGGCATTCAAAGCGCCCAATTCAAGTTGTTCTTGGATTCTTCGACAAGTAATGAATGAGTCAAGAAGATTGGATTGGTTTCCACGGATCTTCAAGGAGTCTTGGGCATCTCGCGACCGTGGTTCGCATCAATCTCTGAACTATTTTTTCACTTCTAATCATCTATTTGAGCACTTCGGTTCCTTCTAAAGCTCCATGTATGGATTCTTCAACAACCACTTGCAAGATCACAGCAATAACATATATGAATATCTTTTATTCTAAAATCACTTGTCCACAAAGTAAGAGAAATTGCATCACAAATAAATAAAAACTAATAAAAAGACACTAAAAACCTCTATTAAAAATTCACTTAAGACTACTTCACTTTGGCAATTATTATTTAGTTAATTATTTTAGTTAATTAGTTTAATTAACTAAATTAATCTAGACACTTTACTTATTTATTGAATTCAATTAGTGTTTTTAGTTATTTTATTAGTGCATAATTTTTTTATGTTTTAGTCCCTGAAGTCTTAGGTAGGCTTGTTGCTTTGTTTGCACACTTTCAATTTATGCATTTTAGTCCCTGTTTATTATAAATTGGCCTCCCCTAAGCTTTATTCCTTTCAATTATATTTTGAATTAATTGCAAATTTCCCCACTCTTGCTCAAAATTCACTACTTTGCCCCCCCATTTCACCTTAATTACATTTCTATCCCTTATGTTTGCCCAAATTTCTAATTTCACCCTTTAAGATTTATAGAATTTTATTTTAGTCTCCTTAGTTGCTAAGAGTTTATATTTTATCCTAGTTTTTTTAATTCTTCATGTTTACTCATTTTTATTGAGATACCTTGACTTGTTTGTTCGTTTTGATTAGTATTTGTATCGGGTCTTCAAGAGGTATCCCTATTCCTTGTTAATTTCTCTTTATGTGCTCCAATGTACCCTTATGTGATTTTTATGCACTTTTCTTCATATATTTCTTATTTTACATGCTTTTTGTGCATTTATTTCCTTTATGCTATTTAATTTGAAATTTTATTATTTTGGCTATATTTTGTATTTAGCTAGTCATTATAATAGTCAGATTATTTTTCCCACATATTTAGTAAAATTTTGTATTTTAGATAGCAAATGTAATAGATAGGTCGTTTTTACTTTTTTTCCTAAAAAATTGTAGCTAACCCCCCGATATAATAGTTAGGGCTTATTTGCTTTTGTGTGCTTGCGTGTTTATTTGTTTTACCACTTTCCCTAAGATTTTGCATCTAGAATATTATGTTTACGTGTTATGTGTTTTCACTTGACTTTATTTGTCTTTATATGTTTAATTTGCTTTTTAATTCATGCTTTACTATTTAATTCATGTTTTATGTTATTCCGTCACCACACTAGTCCAACGCTAGTTGTGGCTTTATCGTTTCCCCGCTAGTCCAACGCTAGTGGGAATCCCTAGAAAGGGCTAGTCCAACGCTAGACCCTTAGGACATTTTAGTGTTAGGTGTACTCGTGTGCATTTTACATCCCATTTCACACATTTTTAGTTTTCTTTCCATTTTGCATGATTTTTTTATTATTACTATTATTTATTTATTTTTGACACATCTTCAAATGCATGACATCTAGGTTGCATCTCACTTAGAATTTAGGTCATTTTGTGTGATCCGACTAGAAATAGTCGCCTCCTCACGTGGGAAGCGGTGGCATACATGCCGTTCCCCTCTCTGTGAGTAAGAACATTCAGTCATGAGATATTAGTTCCCCGTACCCGTTATGTTGCATCCCTACTTTGTTCGACCACTTATTATCTATATTACTATTTTTCTTTTCTTTTTTGCATTTCATTTTGCATAGACACTCATGACTCCCTCGAGATTTCGACTTGGGTTTTGCAATTAATGCGATAATCCCAACCAAGTCTTGACGGGACATTTCGACCCTCTCGATACCCACATTTAGATTTTAGGATTTGCATTCATTTAGACACATCCAAAAAGCGATAGAACTTAGGGCTAATTTAGGAAATTTTGATTAAACCTCGCAACTAGCCTCAGCTAGATAGAAAGGGTGCCTTAGGTGCAAGTCTTTGCCTTCCCTTTCTTCAAATGTGACTTCTGGACCTTTTTCTTTCGTTTTTTGTAGACCGGAGTCAGAAAAGGGTTTTAAATGATTTTTCTAAAATTTTACTTTTGTTTTGTTAAACAATTTTTTCGGGTGACTGGGTACACCTTAACTCAGTACCAAGTGGCGACTCCATTTTTTTTTTAAATAAAACCCTTTTTTAAAAAATTAGTTGGCCAAAACTGTCGCACTTTTAGTCCCGACCTTACTTTCTTTTAAAATACAATTTTTTTCTAAAAAACACATTTTACTAAAAACTCAATTTTTATCACACACACATGATTTTTTCCAAAACTCTACCTTTTCGAAATGGGTCACTAGACCGGATCGCCTTTTTTGGGGTGCGACAGTCACGACCCCACTAGTACCGACCTTTTATGATTATTAGGACGCGACACTCTTTTCTCCGATTCTCTGCTATTCCCTTTCTTTTTCTGGTTGTTCTTCTTTAATCTTTCTACCTCACTCGAAATCCCCTCTTATTTTTCTCTCTTCTCTACTTTCTCTCTCGATTCTCCCTCTGCTTTCTTTTCTTGTTTCCATCTCCTGCTTTCTTCTTTCTCTTCTCCCATGACCTCTCTTGCTCTCAATCTGTCTCTCTCTTTCTGTGATCTCTCTCACCTTTTCTCATCTTCTTTCTCTCTCGTCTTTCTTTGTTCTTTTTTTTTCTTTGCCACTCTGTCCTCTTTGATTTTTCTTCCTCCTCCCTCAAATTCTCTCCCTCTCGTCTTTCTGTTTTCCTTTTTTCTTTTCTTTACCACTCTATCCTCTCTCCATCTCTCTCTCCCTGCTCTCGCTTTCTGTATGTGTATGGCTTTGTGATTGGGGCATTCCGGTTGGCTTTGGGTTGTTAATAGTGGTTTGTGTGAGGGAATTTGGTGACTGAGGAAGATGGATAGGAGGCGTTGTGGTGGTTGGTATTAGGTCCGGGTAGAGGAGGTTGAAACTATGGGATTTACTGGTTGATGATGAAGTTTGGTATGTACATTGACGTGATTTATGGGCCGATTGGAATTTTAGATGAATGATGGAGATGGCAATTGGTGAGTGTTTGATTTTGCAGGGGGATTTGAAGCTGTGGAGATGCAGTTTGGCAGGCTATGGGTGGCGATGTTTCTATTGAGCAGGTGGTGGAAGATTTGTATGCTTATGGTGGTGGATGGTTGTGGGTTTGGCGATCTTGGTGGTTGCAGGTGATTTTCTGATGGATTTCGAGGCTAATTTTTTGGTTGTTGTGGGTGGCATTGGTGGAGTTTGTCAATTTCTTGGGCTATTATTTTTTAGTTATAATTTCTGGCAATTGAACTATTTGTGTGAACTGGTAGGGCTTTGGTGTTTTGATGGTTGACTGTGATTGCAGGTGACTAGTTTAGGCTGCTACATGATGATTTCTGTGGTTAGTTTTGCAGCTGTCGTGGCTTTTAGGTTGTTGTTTTGCAGGTGATGAGGCTGCCGAAAGTTTTGTGGGAGGGTTGGTTTCAGTTTTGGTGGCAGGAGAGATAGAGGTGAAATTTGGTGGATTTCGGAGGCTTTTTGTTGTATGTTTTAGCTATTGTTAGGTTGGAGTCACAGTGGGTGGTTCGTTTGAACGATTTTGGGGTGGTAGTGTGATTGAGTCAGCAAGGGTTCGAGATGATTAGAGAGGTTCTGGTGATAGTGAGGATTGTTCTTTTGCTATTGGGGGTTAAATAGGAGATGTGGTGGTGATTTACAATTGGACGTCAATGGGCACAGGGGAAAGGTTGTGACAGCCCCACCTTACCCAGAGGCGCACCAAAGGGCTTAGCGGACTGCCTGCCTAGCTCTCGCCAGGACTCAAATCACGCACTCACTCAAACATCCAAGCATACTTAACCCAAAATAAAATACATCCATAATTTAATACATTCATAAAATTCACTTGAAAGTACAAATATTATAAGAGGTTTACATCCCAAAAATATACATAGTATTTACAATAAAAGCCTACACTATTAGGCTTATCAAAATACATTATTTACAATAAAAGCATACACTACTAGGCTTATCAAAATACATGAAACAAAACATTTACTATCTCCAAATAAGCTTTTCCAGCTTTAACATTTTGGGAAACTTAGTTAAAGAAAACAAATAAACGGGATGAGCTATAATAACCCAGTGAGTGCTCAAGTCATGCAACCATACCAGTAAAATATGATTTTATTCAATAAAAATATTTGACGAGTTAAATAAACAATGTATGAACAATTTAATTAACAAGTAGTCAATGGCTAGATACGAGGCTCAACTACGGGAGCAAGCTCAACCGCAGAAGTAGCAAGCACTGAACATGTAACCAAGACGTTGGGACCGAGATGATAGCTCAGGTCCTCGCCAAGGATCATACCAGTATAAACAAGCAAGTACCCTAACCACCATTCACCTTGTAACCTCCGTACAGGCTACCACATCCAGGGAGTAATCTCAACCTTGGAAGGGCCAACAAGCAAGAAAGTTCAATCCGGAGTTGGCCTCTTTGAGGAATTCAACTCAATTGGGAAAGAACAACACGCCCTAAAACACCCAGCACCTTATGACCTCCCAATCACGACCGGGTTGACTAACCGTGAAGTAAGCAGTGAAGTTAGTCACGGAAGTCTCAAGCACAAATAACACATTTAATAGTGAAAGCATGTAACACATTGCGGAATAGATGCGATAAAGTACACATCTTTCCTCAAGTAACACATTTCATTAAATAATAATGTCAAGTATAACATGGCATTTCATGCATCATGCACACATAAAAACACTCACCTGAAGTGCCTAAGAAAAGATTTCGTAATATGGTCGGGAATCACTTCCGGATCCTGAAATTCAAAAGAAAATAGTCGTATAAAAACCTGACTAAAATCTAAGTAATTTAATAAGAAAATTCGAGAAATACCCCAAGTCTTTCTAGGGTTTAATTTCTAGGGTTTTGGAGTTTAGGGTTTTACCCTAGGGTTTAGGGTTTTCAAAATTAGGGTTTTCTAAATTTTTAGGGTTTTGCTCGGAAAGGTTCAATTCACTAATAGCTCATCTACGGAAATTTCTGCACGTTCAAATCACTAAATTACAGCTTATATAACTTTAAATCATAGCCTAATCACTTTTACTTCTTAGGTTTTACCGAAATTTCGGCAGCATTTCCCCTATAATCGGACTAACCCAAAATTTTTAACCTGCAAGGAAAACAGCCAACCAACCCAATTTCAAGTAGTTCTACAATTTCCATATCAAAATCAATTCAATTTCACCCAAATTTGTCATAGAAACACATGAACCACTCCAAGGTTCTTCAACCAAATCATACTTAATTCATGTCATCTCAAGATTCAATCACTATCTACAAGTCATACAAGCCCATAAACCTCATATTCATGGAATAAAACTTCATTTTCATGGCTTAAATCAATCATGCTTAACATTAAAGACATGGGTATAAAGCTACTAAACTACAACTTATACTTGAAAAAAATAAGAAAAGTTTATGGTGAATACCTTTAACAAGGCAAGATCTTTGCTTAGAAATGAGTTTGATTCACTTTCAATGGAAGAAATAGGATCAAATTGGAGAGAAAAGCTCTAAGAAAATGAAAGCAAATGAGAAGAAAAGAGAGAGTAGAGAGCCGGCCAAGGTTAGAGAAAAAGAGAGAAAAATGGTTAAGTAAAGAAGAAAAGAAATGGAGAAAGAATTGGACAAAAACATTGACCAATCAAAGCAAGACAAACTTAAACATAGGGTTTTGACTTCTTGCACCTTAGACTCCACTTGGCTAGGGTATAATTAGAAGTAGGATTTAATATTTATCCTCCTATTTAATCTTGCAAGAATTATAAGGTACAACTTCTAAAGGAAATGGTACAACATACTACATAAAATAGAAATCATCCTATTACTTTATTTTCAACTAATTTCGGCCCTCTTTTTTTTTTTTTCTACTAATGGACATAATGCGAATTAAATGGTTTTGCATGAATTTCTAGGGTGTTACATCCTCCCCCCCTTAAAAGAATTTCAGTCCTCAAAATTCTACCTGGATTTTCGAATAGTCGGGGATAACTTCTCCGCATCTCTTCCTCTATTTCCCAAGTGGCTTCTTCTGATCATGATGCTTCTAGAGGACTTTGACAAGAAGAATTTGATTATTTCTCAATTCTTTCACTTTTCGATCCAGGATTCGAACTGGCTGCTCTTCATAGGCTAAAGTCTTGTCAAACTCAATTTCATCTGGTTGAAGTACATGTCGTGGGTCCGGGTGGTAATTTTTTCATGACAGACACATGGAAGACATTGTGCAATTTGGTCAATTGTAATGGTAATTCCAGTTGGTAGGCAACGTTACCAACACGCTTAACGATTTTGAATGGTCCCACGTGTCTCGGTTGAAGCTTCTTCTTTTTCCCGAATTTAATTCCTCCTTTAAATGGAGAGACTTTGAGAAACACTTTATCTCCCAGTTCAAATTTCAGCTCCTTCCTTCGTTGATCAGCATAACTCTTCTGTCGATCCTGTGCAGTTTGGATTCGTTGCTGAATTAGCTTGACCTTTTCATAGGCTTCTTCTATCCACGGTACCTTTTCCAGACCTAATACTTTTCGTTCACCCACTTCATCCTAGTAGCCAGGTGTTCTGCATCTTCTTCCATACAACGCATCGAATGGAGCCATCTGGATAGAGGTTTGATAGCTGTTATTGTAGGCAAACTCTATCAGGGTCACGTGTTGATCCCAACTGCTACCAAAGTCCATCACACTTGCTCGAAGCATATCCTCCAAAATCTAGATCACTCGTTCAGACTGTCCATCCGTTTGAGGATGATAAGCCGTGCTAAAGTTCAATTTTGTCCCCAAAGCTACGTGCATTTGTTTCTAAAGTCGAGAAGTAAATCGAGGATCCCTATCTGAGACAATGCTTACTAGAATTCCATGAAGTCTAACCACCTCATCAATAAACATTCGGGCAAGTTTTTCCAAAGGATAAGTCATATTCATAGGTAGAAAATGAGCAGATTTGGTCAGTCAATCAACAATTACCCTAATAGCATCATGCCCTCTTTGGGTTCTTGGTAAACCAGAAACAAAATCCATAGTAATATGCTCCCACTTCCACTCCGGGATTTCCAAGGGTTGTAACAGCCCTGACGATCTCTGGTGTTCGGCTTTTACCTGTTGACACATAGGGCAAGTTTGAACATACTGTGCTATCTCCCTCTTCATATTGTCCCAACAGTAGAGTTTCTTCAAGTCTTGATACATCTTTGTACTGCCGGAGTGCACAGTGTATCTGGAACGATGAGCTTCCTCCAAGATTATTTCCTTCAATTCTTCATCCCTGGGTATAAAGATTCGGTGTCGAAACCTCAACAATCCCTCCGGTCCAACATTATATTCAGGTAAGATCCCTGCTTTGGCTTTCTCTATTCATTTTTGTAACGTAGGATCCTTGCCTTGAGCCTCTTTAATTTGCTTCAACAATCCAGATTGTACATTTATATTTCCACAAATCACTTTTGAGCTAACTATCCGTGGATTGCTCTCACTAACTTGCTCTAACTGTAACACTCTAGAAAATACATACAAGAATAATTTAATCCATGTACGACTATTAGTAGAAAAATATATATAGAGAAAAGAAAAAGAAAAGGGAAAAACCGAAAATGCACTTACAAGAGACATTCTTTTATTTAGGGTTAAGTGTTAATCCTTGATTTATTAGTTGGAAGATTTCTTAAGTTAATTAGGTTAATTAACTAAGATTTTTCATTATTAAGTAGGACACCTAAGTACCAAATTTGGAATAATTTTATTGGACCATTAATTTATAATAGTGTTTAATTTTGACTAGCTTATTCTACTATTTTCTAGTCTTTTGACTACTTGAATTTTAGCTCAATTTTACTCAAAAATTTCACTTGTTCTCTTGCTTTATTTTCTTTTTCTTGGCTGAATTTTCTTCTCTCTTTTTCTTTTTCTCTTGGCCGAAATTTCTTCTTTCTTTTTCTTTTTCTTCTTGGCCGAATTTCTTTCTTCTTTTCTTTCCTCATGGCCTGGCTCTCTCTTCTCTTATTTTTCTCTCTTTTTGCTTTAATATTTGTGCCATAATATTACTAATTACTAGGTGATAAGAGATTAAAAAGTTCCACCAATTAAATTAATCCAAGTTAACAACTAATGCCTTAAAAGTCTAAACCTAACTTGACTCTTGTTATGTTTTGATTGGTTATTCTTTTCCCACCTTTTCTTTATTTCTTTTCTATTTTTCCTAGCCTATTTCTTTCTCTTTTCTTTCTTCTTGGCCGGCCATCCTACTCTCTCTTTTCCTCTCATTTTGCTCTCAACTTCTTGAAGCTTTCTCTCCAAATTTTGGGTAATTCCACCATAGAAAGTGAGCTTTTCTTCTTCCTAAGCAAGGTTCTAAGCTTGTTTAAGGTATCTACTATGAACTTTTCCTACTAATTTCAAGTTTTAATTAGCCTTTTGTCCAAGTTTAAATCTAGATTCTTGTTATTACTACTTGAAGAATTTAGTTGGAATTGAAGATTTACTTGCTAGATAAAGTGTTCTTGTAGTTAGATAGACTAGTAAATAGCATTTAAACCTTGAAATCTCATGTGTTATATGTTGCTTGGTTGAAGATTCTTGGAGTAGAAATCTTGAATTTGAGTGAAATTTTGAATGAATTTGAGTTTGAATTGAACATAGAAGTTGTAGAACTTGTTGAAAAATGGGTTGGTTGGTTGTTTTCTTGCAGGAAAAAAATTTGGGTTAGTCCGATTTTAAGGGGAAATGCTGCCGAAATTTTGGTAGAAATAAAGAAGGAAAAATAATAGATGAAATTTCTAACCTAGAACATGTTAAATTTAGAGAGTTAGTGTGCAGAAATTTTGGATAAAATGACCAAATAATGAGTAAAATTTTCTTAGAATAAGAAAACCCTAAACCCTAAACCCTAAAACCAAAACCCTAGAAATAAGTGGGGTATTTCTTGAATTTTTCTTACTAAATTAACTAGGGTTTTAATCGGGTTTTCATTATATTATTTCTTTTAAATTTCAGGATCCGAAAACGAATCGCGACCATTTTACGAGATATTTTCTTAGGCATTCCAGGTGAGTGTCTCTATGTGTGCATGATGCATGAAATGTTATGTTCCACTTGTAAATATTATGTTACACTTGCAAATATTATGTGATAAAATGTGTTACTTGAGGAAAGATGTGTACTTTATCGCATCTATTCCGCAATGTGTTACATGCTTTCACTATCCAATGTGTTACTTGTGCGTGAGACTTCCGTGACTAACTTTACCGTTACTTCACGGATAGTCAACCCAGACAGGCTTGGGAGGATATAAGGTGCTGGGTGTTTTAGGGCGTGTTGTTCTTTCCCTTTTGAGTTGTGAATCCTCAAAGAGGCCAACTCCGGATTGAACTTTCTTGCGTGTTGGCCCTCCAAGGTTGAGATTACTCCCTGGATGTGGTAGCCTGTACGGAGGTTATAAGGTGAACGGTGGTTAGGGCTTGCGTGATAATACTGGCATGTCCTTTGATAAAGACCTGAGCTATTATCTCGGTCCTAACGTCATGGTTACATGATCAGTACTTGCTTCTCCTGCGGTTGAGCTTGCTCCCGTAGTTGAGCCTTGTATCCGCCCTTGACTACTTGTTAATTAAATTGTTCATATCTTGTTTATTTAATTTGTCGATTATTTTATTCAATAAAATAATGAGATCTTGATATGGTTGCATGACTTGGGCATTCACTGGGCTATTATAGCTCATTCCTTTTATTTGTTTTCCTTTACCCAGGTTTCCTGAAAAATTAAAGCTGGATCGACTGGTTTTGAATATAATAGATGTCTTAGTTATTGTAATAGCCAAACTGTTTTAGGCTATCCTTGTGAAAATCATGTATATTATGACATGTAAACTTCTTGATGTTACTTGTACCTTTAAGTTAAATAATATGAATGTATTTTATTTTATTCTATTTTATTTTTATTTTATTTTGAGTTAAGTACGCTTGGATGTTTGCGTGAGTGCGTGATTCGAGTCCTGGCGAGAGCTAGGCAGGCAGTCCGCTAAGCCCTTTGGTGCGCCTCTGGGTAAGGTGGGGCTATCACACTAACAATCTCCACTCATGGATGGCCAAGCTAGCCACTTGAACTTTTCTGCTTAGAGCATCTGCGACAACATTTGCTTTACCCAGATGATAATTGATGGTACAATCATAATCCTCTAATAATTCCACCTATCTGCGCTGCCGCAAATTTAGCTCCTTCTGAGAAAACAGATACTTCAGGCTCTTATGATCTATATACACCTCAAAAGTGACTCCATACAAATAATGCCTCCATTTCTTGAGTGAAAATACCACGGCTGTTAACTCCAAATCATGTGTGGGATAATTCCTTTCGTGAGGTTTTAACTTACGGGAAGCATAGGCAATTACTTGTTTCCCTTGCATTAACACACATCCCAGACCTTCCCGTGAAGCATCTGTATACACACTAAAAGTCTCCTTCCCACTTGGCAATGCTAATATCGGAGCTGATGTTAATCGCTTCTTAAGTTCATGGAAACTCTGCTCATACCGGTCATCCCAATTAAACTTAGCATTCTTTTGAGTCAAAATAGTGAGTGGTGTGGCTATCTTCGAAAAATCCTTAATAAATCGCCGATAATAACCAGCGAATCCCAAGAAGCTACAAACTTCAATTGGATTTTCATGTCATTTCCAATTAACAACGGCTTCCACTTTAGAGGGATCTACTGCTATTCCTTCTCCAGAAATGACATGACATAACTCTCCAAAATTCACATTTACTAAACTTGGCATACAACTTGTTGTCTCTCAAAGTTTGTAGCACAATTTTCAGATGTTGCTCATGCTCCTCATGAGACTTGGAAAATATCAAAATATCATCAATAAATACCATCACAAATTGATCCAAGTACGGCCTAAAGACCCTATGCATCAATCCATAAAGGCCGCTGGGGCATTAGTCAATCCAAATGGCATCACCACAAATTCATAATGACCATACCGAGAATTAAAAGCAGTTTTAGGTACATCTTCTTCCTTAATTTTTAGCTGATAGTATCCTTGCCTAAGGTCTATCTTAGAAAATACTACCGCTCCCTCCAATTGATCGAACAATTCATCGATGTGAAGTAAAGGATACTTATTCTTGATTGTGACATTGTTTAACCCTCGATAGTCAATATAAAGTCTAAGGGTACCATCTTTCTTCTTTACAAATAGCACTGGAGCTCCCATGGTGATACACTCGGCCTGATAAATCCCCTTTCCAATAAATCTTGAAGTTGAATCTTAAGCTCTTTGAGTTCCCTGGGAGACATGCGGTATGGTGATTTAGACATTGGCGAGACTCCTAACACCAGTTCTATTCCAAATTCCACTTCTCTTTCAGGGGGTAGGGAGCTTAATTCCTCTGAAAAAACATCAAAAAACTCTCGTACCACGGGCACAACTTCAAGCTTAACTTTATCTCCAGGGGTATTAATTAAGTAAGCTAGATATCCAACTGCCCCTCCAAACATCAATTTCCTAGCTTGCATGGCAGAAAGAAGGTTCAAAGAAGCTAGGGTTTTCTGTACATTCAACCTTAAAATAGGTTCTCCCGGTATATTAAAATCCACTACTTTTGTCCCACAATTCAATTGAGCACTATACCATGTTAAACAATCCATTCCTAAAATCACATCATAACCTCGAATAGGCAACGCTATGAGGTCCGCTAAAATTTTTCTCTTTCCCACCCAGAGCTCACACTCTTTGTAAACAAGGTTAGTGGTCAAACAATGATCCCCAGTGGGAGTTCTTACTTCAAATTCATAAGGTAATTTAACGGGTTGTACTTCAACAATAGACATAAATTGAGGATTCACGAAGGAATGAGTGGAGCCAGGATCTACTAGTAATTTGGCTAAACAGTGGAAAACAAGAATCGTACCTTCAATAACTGCCGACGATTCTTGTGCATCATGCTTGTCTAGAGCATAGACTCGAGCTGGCACTTTCCTCTTATTCCCGCTTTCCTTGGCTTGATTAGATTCCTTGTGCCCAAGTTGAGCTATGCTCGGTCCACCGGCTGCTTGCTTCGGACATTGATTTATTTGATGCTCACCACTACCACAAAGCAAACATTTTCGATTCTTCCTCCAACAAGCATCTTCAACGTGACCACCTTTACCACAATACCCACAAACTACTGGAGCAGCTGGTGATTGAGTTCCCATCTGGGTATCCTCCTTTCGTTCATTTCTTTGTGGTGTCCACCCCGTTGGAGCTCCTCTCGTCCTACCAGCTTGTGTACCTTGCCAAATTCTTGCCCCCCCAGCTCCTCTTCCAACTTTAGGGGCTGGGGCACTTCTGGTTGACGATCGAGAATCACTAGCACTTCCACATTTTCTTGCTTGAAAAGTCCAAACCAAAGATTTGGTCTCCTCTACTTGCTGTGCTTTCTCCACTACGGCTTCGTAAGTCTCTATAGTAGCGGCGACAAGGGCCTCCTGAATCTCCAAATTTAAACCTTGAATGAACCGCCTTTTCCTCCGTCTTTCTGTAGCTGCCAACTTCGGAGCATATTGTGATAATTTTGTAAATTGAGGTTCATACTCTACTACACTCGTTAATCCCTGTCTTAACTTCAAAAATTCATCCTCCCGCTTCTCCTGCACCCGTACAGGGATATATTTTTCTTTAAACTCTCGAGTGAAATCAGCCCACGTTCTTGGGGTCTGGTAGCTTTTCCACTTAGTGTTTACCAAATTCCACCAAGGTGTGGCAACACCTTCCAATTGAAATATAGCAAATGTCACCTGCCTTTCATCAGGGTATTTTAAGGCAGCAAAAATTTTTTCGATGTCTTTTAACCATTTCTCGACAAGTTCAGGATTTGGGCTGCCATTGAACTTAGGAGGGTTAAATTTTTGAAATCTCTCTAAGGCGACATCTTCCCCTACTATTGGATTTCTATTGATGCGAACCACGGTCGCGAGATGCCAAAGACTCCTTGAAAATCCGTCGGAACCAATCCAATCTTCTTGACCCCTTCGTTACTTGTCAAAGAATCCAAGAACAACTTGAATTGGGCACTTTGAATGCCACCAAAGATCGTTGTTTCTCCTTATGGGATGCAACCTAGACTCCTACCCAACCCGTGGAATAGACCCCTAGTTGACGATCTCACAAGACGAAGAGCAAACCCTTTTGGAAGAACAATCCTAAGCAAAGAAAAGGCTTGATCTTAACAAGTCAATTGTCAAGAACAAGAGTAGTTCCTGTTTTACTAAAGAACTAGGGTAACCCTAATTTGAGAGAAAAAACTCACATTTTAATTCATTCAATAATGTTATTCTCGTACATTACACCAAATACCTTATATAAGGTTTACAACTCATTATGCTACTAAAAACTCGTAAAAACAAACAAATGCGTTCGCGATCTTTGATGAAGGCCGCGGGGAAGGCCGCGGCACGGACTTGGGCGCGGCCTCGATCAGAGGCTTTATTTCACTTCACTTTACTCAGAGTAACATTCTGATGAAGGCCGTGAGGAAGGCCGCGGCGCGGACTTGGGCACGACCTTGGTTAGAATACCTGTCTCGCGTTGGCTGTTTCGGTTCAACTCTCTGATGAAGGCCGGGGGAAAGGCCGTGGCGCGACCTTAGGTGTGGCCTCGGTCAGAAACTTCAATTCTCCTTCATTTGGGTGGGTTTGACTACCTTGCTCACTTCCCTTGGCGTCAACATCAATCCAAGCATACATAATCATCCGAACCGGCATGTTCTTAGCCCAAAGTAGGTTCTTCTTCTTGCAATTGCATAAGAAGTCCTTTTTTTTTTTTTTGGCAAAAACCCCGTACACGGGGAGGGACACCACCCCTAAATTTTATTAATATTAAAATAAAAAGAGGGGGACATAAACCTTACCTCAGAAAGTACAAGAATCGAAAATAAACAATAAGGAAAAACTCTAAGTCAACGATAATGAAATGAGGAGTACTTACTCCCTTACATGAAAATGTTGTACATAAAAGGAAACCTTAGTGGAATCGAAAAGAGGGAAAACCTAACAAATCTAGTCTTAAGGCACCACGAGCTTCCTTGGGAAGATATGAGAAGTTCCTATACACATTATTATTCTGGCACTTTAATCCCTCATTAGACAAAACATCTGCTGGTTGATTCATTTCTCTGTAGCAATGCGTAATAGAAGTAAAATGCAATTGGAATTTCTTTATTTCCTCAAACCATTGACGCAACATCGATGGACAAGAAATCACACCAGTCAATATATGTACCAAAGGAAGAGAGTCCGATTCTAATTGAAATGTTTCAAACCCATTGTCAAGGCACAATCGAATACCATGGAGCACAGCCTTCATTTCAGCTTCTAAACTGGATCCAAAACCAAAATAGCAAGAGAAGCCAATCAAAAATTTACCTTTCCCATCTCTTAATAGTCCACCTCCACCACATTCTCCTGGGTTCCCCTTAGAGCACCCATCTGTATTGAGTTTTAATCCATGCTTCGAAGGCACCCATTTAACTAAAGAAATCTTCACTTTTCTCTTTTGAGATTCAACAAAATTATAAATCTCTACCCAGCTGGAATGTGCTATAAAAATATTAAATTTCTCTTGGAGCACCACCCTTATATCACCCAAAATATTAAACACTACATGTTCCCAAGTCCAAGTCTCACCTGCAAAAATATAAGCATTCCTTGCCTTCCACAAATGCCAAAGTATGAGAATTGGAATAATTTGAAAGATCACCTTAGAAACTCCATTTTTATAAGGAGCAAGCCACCAGTTCATAATCCTCATACGGACTTGATTATGTTTTGGATTTAAATCCATTGGCCCCCCAAAATACTCCCACACCTTTGTTGGAATATGTCCCACACAAAAAATATGCTCCATTGACTCAACAGACGGGGGAATACAACAATAACAAATAGAAGGACCACAAAAACCCATATTTTGTAACACATCTGCCGTGGGAATTCTTTGACTTAAAAGTCTAAGCATGAAAAAGGACATTTTAATCGGAATATAAGAATCCCAAATTTTAGCATAAATAAAAGCCGAAACTTTACAATCTCTCACACATTCAAAGGCAGATTTCATTGAGAACTCACCTGACGCGGTTAATGCCCAAACCATTGTCACTGAACCTTCATCATTGGGCGAAGAAGACAATAAACCATCCTTTTTTAGCCAGCAAATATTGTCTTCAGCTAAGTCACGCCCCTCCAACATCCTCTTCCATGCAATCGAATCCAATCTATGTCTGTGTATTTGAGATGGGTGCATGTTTCTACAGTACTTTGCTGCCATAAAATTAGCCCAAAGCGAATTTTGACTTCTAAACTGCCACCATAGTTTCATCGAGAAAGCCTTATAAATGTCTTCCAGAGATCGTATTCCCGCACCCCCCTCCATAGTCGGAGCACATAAAGTCTTCCATCCAATCCAATGATATTTAGCCTTGTCATCTTCCTTACCCCACAAAAATTGAGAAAAGATCCGTTCCAGTTGAATAAAAATACTTTTTGGTGGATTAGCTGCAGCAAGTATATGTATCGGAATCGAAGACAATACATGCTTTATAAGCATCAGTCTCCCGCCCAAAGACAAGTATCTATTCTGCCAAGCTAAGATCTTTTTCATCACAGCAACCCCAAGATCAGCAAAATATGTTGTCTTACATTTCCCAATGAATAGAGGGTAGCCCAAGTAACGCACCGGAAAAGATTTTTCTGAGAATCCTGTGACTTGCTTTATAATTCCCCTTCTTACCCTTGAGAGTTTTGGATGACATAAAAAACCACTCTTGGCAATGTTGACTTTCTGCCCTGAACATCTTTCATATTGAAACAAAATCTCCATAATCATGCTCAAAGCTCTCTTGGACGCCCCTGAAAAAATAATGACATCATCAGCAAATGCCAGGTGAGAAATAACAGGACAACCTGTTGGGACATTAAATGGGATGAAGCGTGGCAACTGAGATAAATGATTTAGCGCCCTTGACAAGCCTTCAGCAGCTATAATGAACAAGGCTGGGGATATTGGGTCACCTTGTCGAAGTCCTCTAGAAGACCTGAAAAAACCTGTAGGCGCACCATTAATAATAATAGAAAACCAGCAATTAGAAATACACCTCCAAATCATGTCAATCCACCTCTCACCAAACCCAAAAGTCCGAAGAATATTAATCAAATATAGCCAAGACACTCTATCATATGCCTTAGCCATATCTAATTTTAGCACTACATTACCACCCCAATTTTTTTTTTGCTATTCCAGTAACCATCTCTTGAGCCAACATGAAATTTTCAGTCATCAACCTGCCCTTCACAAAACCACTTTGTTGACTCGAGATAATCCGGGGAAGAACCTTAGCAAGTCTATTAGCCAATAACTTTGTGATAATTTTATTAACAAAAGTGCACAAACTTATTGGTCTAAACTGAGAGAAATCTTGAGGGTTATCAATTTTTGGAATCAATACCACAAGGGTAGAAGTAAAACCTCTAGGGATCACTTCCCCACAAAAGAAGCTCATTACAGCCTTATATACATCCTCAGATACTAACTCCCAGGCTGTGGTAAAGAATTTTCCAGTGAAGCCATCCGGTCCAGCTGCACTCTCTCCATCCATAGAGAAAACTGTCTCCCGAATCTCCTCCATAGTAGGATACCTCTCAAGCATTTGGTTATCCTCTTCCAAGATTAGTCTCGGAATCAGGTCTAAGTCACCAACATCTTGGTCTTCATCCTGGGTAAACAAGGAAGAGAAATAATCACAAGCTACCCTTCCAATTCTATCCTCATCATCTTCCCAATCACCAGACTGATTTTTAATACGGTGAATAGTATTCTTCTTTTTTCTTTCAGCCACAATGGAATGGAAAAATTTAGTATTGCGGTCTCCTTCTTTCCACCACTTTACACGAGCTTTTTGTCTCCAGAAGTTCTCCTCCACACAAAGAGCTCGATTCAATTCTGAACTCACTAACTGTAATTCTTGGAGAGCTTCATCTGATTGTTGAGCATCAAACACAGCTTGTAGATGCACAGCCTTGTTCTCTAATCTCTTTACATTTGCAAAGATATCTCCAAAGTTTTGTTTAGACCACATCCGAAGAGCATTTTTCACCTCCTTTAACTTTAGAGCTAAAACCTTCAATGGAGTTCTCGTGTGAGATTTGCTCCAAACTTGTGCCACCAAGTTCATGAAATCTGAATGAGAAGTCCAGAAGTTTAAGAAGCGAAAAGGCTTCGGTTTATTGTCCAATATAGTTCTACCACTCATCAATATTGGAGCATGATCAGATGGTCTTCTCGAAAGATGCTGCACCGACAACTCTAACTCAAGCTCACCAAATTCCTTGTTGATTAGGACCCTATCCAATCTTTTCCATACTCTTGCGTTCCCTTGTCTATTGTTACACCAAGTATAATCAGAACCAGAATAACCTGCATCAAAGACTTGAACATCTTGCAAAAATGTTAAAAAGTCAGTAGCTTCAGAGATGTTAAAAGGTCTACCTCCACGTTTCTCAGAAGCTTGAACCACCAGATTAAAATCACCAGCAATTAACCATGGAGTACTAGACCTGAATTCATTCTTCAAATTATTCCATAAGCAGGTTCTATCATTATCCGAACATTTGGCATGGACAAAGGTTAAATTACACAGTCTAGGTAAAACTGAAGAGCTAATAGATATAGATAAATGTTGGTTGCTTTCTCCTATCACCGAACATACCAAAGAACTCCTGTAAAAGACCCACACCGAACCACAATTATTCCAGAAGCCACCATCCATACCAAGCTTCAATCTAATATCAGCAAATCTATCGACACCAATTTTTGGTTCACAAATAGCAATTACTTGCATATTATAATTTGTGATCAACTTTTTAAGTCTCCGTAAGTTTGGGGGCCGAGACACACCCCTAATGTTCCAAAATAGACAGTTAATCATTGGAAAGAGCAGCAAAAGAATTACCTGATAATCTCACTTGAGACCGTAAGATTCTATCAGAAGCAAATTTAGAACGAATCCCTTTTTGCTTACCCAATTTTTGCTGGTTCCATTCCAGCTGCTGCGCTTGAATAATCTGGACTTGATGAGGAGAATACCTCCAGGTTACAAAAGTCTAACCGTTGTTCCAGATTTTGGTTAGTTTCAGTATCATCAACTGCTCTATGGGGGGACAGATTTCCAGTTAAAAATTCTGCCTCTGAAACCAACTGTCGCTGGACTTGAATTTTGTCTACCAGTGTTAAGTCATTCTCCTGATCATCGAGTTCTATCCTCCCTTCCTCTTCCATGTTCAAAGCCTGTTGCACGTTTTCCCCACCTGATGGATTTTCAGTTGCTGCATCATCCTGACGACCACTGGGACTAACGTGTTGCAGTTTCATTTGCATGTCCAGCATATTTCCCACGACATTGCCATGCAGTCGATCATTTGGACAAGTAATAGTTTGATCAGAATTATTTCCTGTAGCACGTATATGCTGAACCTCATCAGCTTCACTGGTTCGTTCTGCTATCGCCATCTGAGAATTATCCTCTTGTTGGAACCGATCCTGGTTCTGATGGTCCTCCAATTTACCCTTCTGCTGAGACGATGCAGGAACTTTATCTGACTCCAAGTTAGTTACTCCCTTATCAGAATTAATCAAAGGTTTTGGCTTAAGCACATATTGTGGTTTCACCACCTGCTGCACCTTCTCCCGTTGATAACCATCTTCTGTTCCTTTGAGCTTTAACAGCCTGCACCTTGATTCCTCATGACCTTGCTTTTGACAATGTTGACAATAAAATGGAAGGCTTTCATAAGTCACTTTTTGCCAGAAACCTCCTTGATCTGATGCAATCCAAACACGCTGAGGAAGCTCCCTTGTCAAATCTAAATCCACACACACTCGTGCTACATTCGGTCTTGTAATATTCACTGTTGCAGCATCCAGTTTTAATGGTGATCCAATGGTGTTTGCAATCATAAAAAGGGCTGATTTATCGAAGAAGTGGACTGGTAAAGACTCAAACGCCACCCAAACTGGTGCATGAGCCGGTTCTTTATCCAGACGAAAATCTGGACTCCACTTAAATACTCTCATCGGAAATTCTTGGACCATCCATGATCCTTTCAGCCAGCAGCGAAGGTAGTCTTCTTCAGCATGAAACCTAATTAAAACATGCCTTTGGTCCAATAAACCAAGCGAATAAGATGCAGCAAATCCAATCGCAGCAAACGACTTCCTGATGATCTCCATAGTTGGACGTCCATGTGAGAATTTCCCGACCAAGGCATATCTGAATGGGGCAGCCAACTTGTCGATATCTGTTTTAGAGAAAATCACAGTAGGTTCTCCTCTATAAATCGATGCCTGTTTGATCTTGATTGGAGAGTTGTTGCTGGTTGTCAAAATTTCAGCGAATGATCGATTGGTGAAAGTAGGATGCCCTTCAACCGAAGGTTGAAGGGCAGCCATGGATGCTGGAAAACCCTAAAATTCAAAAAAAAAAAAAACCAATAGGGGAAAGGAGGTAGAGAGAGAAAAAAAAATTTTGACTGCACGCCCCCCGACTTCTTCTTATTTTTCTTTATCAATAGGGGGAAGAAGTCCTTGCATAGCTTGTTTCATCCTCTTGGTTCGAAGCCTCGTCATTGGACCTCCTATGCCTTGTAAAGGATCTACCTTGAACGTGTCCTCACCTTGGTTTCCACGATCTTCATCATCTATGAGGGTTACCGACTTCCATTCCTGGGTTTTTCCGGTTCCCAAGCTGGGTCAAAACGTTAGTCATGCGGTTTAACACGGTGATCATCGGGTCAGCCCTAGGGTTTGGGTTTTCGCCCGACGTGTTGCCCTCCTCGCGATCTTGTCGACGGGGTCTTCCTCTCCCTCGACTTGCCATCACTTAATATTCTAAAATAATATTAACTAGCTATTTCGAGATCCACGTAATAATTAATGAGACGTATAAAATGCACTAATTCATGAATAAGACAAGAAAAGCAAATATCATGCCAAATAGAGTCACATATATATACATGTCATTCAATTTATACATGTCAAAAGTCCCACATATAAAACATAGCATGACATACATAGGTCCAAAAGTTTTTACATATCAAACATAACACAACTACAAACATAACAAAATAAGCATAAGTTTTGTACATATTCCTATCTAAGGATCTATGCTAGCTGTATAGATCCAGCAGAGCCCATATCCTAAATGAGCTCCTGACCAAAAAAAACTAGAACACTAATCTAGTTTCCTACAGAACTAGTAGAGTCCTCCACTGACTCATCCTCCTCCCAAGGCTCCTCCTTCGGACCCTCCTCGATCTGAGGAGAGGCAGGTACCACGGGTCCAGGTCCAGGTCCAGTAGGAATCTCCTCCTCACCTCGGGCCTCTCCCAGCACATGCTCGAGTGTCTGTGCGCACTCATGGAGGACATGGCCTAAACCATCACGAACAGGTCTAGCTACTCGAGTAAGTTGCTCACGGGACTTCCGGAGCTGCTGGGTCAAAGCCAAGGTCCTCTCCCTCTCTCTCACAAGCTCCCCCTCCAACTCTGTAATATGGCGATCCTGACGGCCCACCTCGTCTCTCAAGCTATGGACGCTTGCATAGGCAGCAGCAGAAGTGTGAGCGAAACTCCTATTTTCCTCGATTAGTGGGACTTCCACATAATTGAGATAGGAGTACACCTCCAGCATCCACAAGGCGGTCGAATCCTGTGGGCGGGGGAAAAGCACAAGTATGGATGCCCCATCTGATGGCGATAGCGAGCCAAGGGTCTACACCTCGCCCCTCATACCTCGAGGGTATCACAGTCAAGTCTCGTACCTTCGACGTCTCACCTCGACTCTCATCAGCCATACCTACATATTTAAATAATAAATTAATTAGGTCTATCCCAAAAGTACTTAATAATAAATAATACTTAAATATTACACTAAAAAATAAAACTTAAAAGTGACCAAAAACCAATCTCAAGCATGTGCACAATAGCGTCCGGGCACGGAAATTCGAATCTTATCTCTCACAATTAGGTTGATCAGGCCCAAGAGTAATTGACTCAACCCAAATTTCCTACCCGACACCCAAATAAGTCTAGCACTAGAGATAGGATTCAATCCTAAGCTCTAATACCACCTGTGACAGCCCCACCTTACCCAGAGGCGCACCAAAGGGCTTAGCGGACTGCCTGCCTAGCTCTCGCCAGGACTCGAATCACGCACTCACTCAAACATCCAAGCATACTTAACTCCAAATAAAATACATTCATAAAATTCACTTGAAAGTACAATTATTATAAGAGTTTTACATCCCAAAAATATACATAGTGTTTACAATAAAAGCCTACACTATTGGGCTTATCAAAATACATGAAACAAAACATTTACTATGTCCAAATTAGCTTTTCCAGCTTTAATATTTTGGAAAACCTGGTTAAAGAAAAAAAATAAACGGGATGAGCTATAATAGCCCAGTGAGTGCTCAAGTCATGCAACCATACCACTAAAATATGATTTTATTCAATAAAAATATTTGACGAGTTAAATAAACAATGTATGAATAATTTAATTAACAAGTAGTCAATGGCAGATACGGGGCTCAACTACGGGAGCAAGCTCAACCGCAAAAGTAGCAAGCACTGAACATGTAACCAAGATGCTTGGGACCGAGATGATAGCTCAGGTCCTCGCCAAGGATCATACCAGTATAAACAAGCAAGTACCCTAACCACCATTCACCATTGTAACCTCCGTACAGGCTACCACATCCAGGGAGTAATCTCAACCTTGGAAGGGCCAACAAGCAAGAAAGTTCAATCCGGAGTTGGCCTCTTTGAGGAATTCAACTCAATTGGGAAAGAACAACACGCCCTAAAACACCCAGCACCTTATGACCTCCCAATCACGACTGGGTTGACTAACCGTGAAGTAACGGTGAAGTTAGTCACGGAAGTCTCAAGCACAAATAACACATTTAATAGTGAAAGCATGTAACACATTGCGGAATAGATGCGATAAAGTACACATCTTTCCTCAAGTAACACATTTCATTAAATAATAATGTCAAGTATAATATGGCATTTCATGCATCATGCACATATAAAAACACTCACCTAAAGTGCTTAAGAAAAGATTTCGTAATATGGTCGAGAATCACTTCCGAATCCTGAAATTCAAAAGAAAATAGTCGTATAAAAACCTGACTAAAATCTAAGTAATTTAATAAGAAAATTCAAGCAATACCCCAAGTCTTTCTAGGGTTTAATTTCTAGGGTTTTGGAGTTTAGGGTTTTACCCTAGGGTTTAGGGTTTTCAAAATTAGGGTTTTCTAAATTTTTAGAGTTTTGCTCGGAAAGGTTCAATTCACTAATAGCTCATCTACGGAAATTTTTGCACGTTCAAATCACTAAATTACAGCTTATATAACTTTAAATCATAGCCTAATCACTTTTACTTCTTAGCTTTTACCGAAATTTCAGCAGCATTTCCCCTATAATCGAACTAACCCAAAATTTTTAACCTGCAAGGAAAACAACAACCAACCCAATTTCAAGTAGTTCTACAATTTCCATATCAAAATCAATTCAATTTCACCGAAATTTGTCATAGAAACACATGAACCACTCCAAGATTCTTCAACCAAATCATACTTAATTCATGTCATCTCAAGATTCAATCACTATCTACACGTTATACAAGCCCATAAACCTCATATTCATGGAATAAAACTTCATTTTCATGACTTAAATCAATCATGCTTAACATTAAAGACATGGGTATAAAGCTACTAAACTACAACTTATACTTGAAAAAAAATAAGAAAAGTTTATGGTGAATACCTTTAACAAGGCAAGATCTTTGCTTAGAAACGAGTCTGATTCAGTTTAAATGGAAGAAATAGGATCAAATTGGAGAGAAAAGATCTAAGAAAATGAAAGCAAATGAGAAGAAAAGAGAGAGTAGAGAGCCGGCCAAGGTTAGAGAAAAAGAGAGAAAAATGGTTAAGTAAAGAAGAAAAGAAATGGAGAAAGAATTGGAAAAAAACATTGACCAATCAAAGCAAGACAAACTTAAACATAGGGTTTTGACTTCTTGCACCTTAAGCTCCACTTGGCTAGGTATAATTAGAAGTAGGATTTAATATTTATCCTCCTATTTAATCTTGCAAGAATTATAAGGTACAACTTCTAAAGGAAATGGTACAACATACTACATAAAATAGAAATCATCCTATTATTTATTTTCAACTATTTTCGGCCCTCTTTTTTGTTTTTTTCTACTAATGGACATAATGCGAATTAAATGGTTTGGCATGAATTTCTAGGGTGCTACAGAGGTGACGAGGGGTTGTTGACCAGTGGTTGCTGGATGTTTCCTGGTTGTGTTTTGGGTTTATGGTGGTGAGATGGTGGTGGAACCTGGTGGTTGAGAGCGGAGGCAACAATGGTTGAAGATGGAGGAGGGAGAGACGATGGAGAACATCAAACAAAACCCAGAAAGCATAATATTGGAAGAACCCAGAAACATAACCAAAAAATAATCCAAAAAAAAAAACCAAAACAGATAAAGGAATTTAATGGCTTAAGTAAAATTCCTAACAAATACACAAAATTAGTCAATTAATTAGATTTGCATGGCAAAATGGCAGAAAAGTAAGTCAAAGAAGGAGAAGAACTTACCTTTTCAATGTTGGAGCCAAGATGATGAGCAGTAAACCTTAGTTGGGGTTGCAAATGAACAGTAGAAGATACTACAAATGACGGCTTGTAGTGTGTGTTTATTGGGTGGTTTAGTATGTGTTTGATCTTTAGAGATAAAAGTAAATGTGTTTGTAGGATTTTTTTTCATTCCTTGATTTCTAATTTTAATGAGGACATTTATACAGCTAGTTGTCTTAGCCTCTAAGAATACTACAAAATAACAAAAATGCCACCAATAATAAAAATTTTAATTTTATTTTAAAAAAAATATTTTTAACGCAAAAAAATCAAAAATTAATACAAAGAAATGACAAGAAACTCCAAAATTTGCCAAAAAATTCAAAGTAGATTTCAAGATTTAAAAATAAAAATTAGAGCTTAAAACTGGTCAAAAATGCGTTCGGGGTGTAAAAAGATGATTTTGCCCCTAGACAACGAAAATACATAGAAAAATAGCTATTGGCCTCGAAAAATTACCAAAACTTAAAGATAAGCTTAAAACCCTAGGAAATGCATTTTTTACTCAAAAATTGGTGAAAAATGGGTTTAAAATGTGAAATGACGATTTTATCCCTAGATAACGAAAATACACCAAAAAATAGCAATCGTCCTCGAAAAAATAAAAAAATTTAGAAACATGCTTAAAGAATTAGAAAAATAAATTTGGGACCTGAAATAAGCTAAAATTGTGTTCACGAGACGAAATTACAATTTTGCCCTTGTGCTAGTAAAATATTAAAGAATACTAATTAAATTTGAAAAAATCACAGAAAATTAAAAAAATATGTATGAAAGTAAAAATATGAATTTAAAACCCCCAAAGCTAATGGAAAAATATTTACATATAAAAATTACTATTTTGCCCCCCGAGATTATTGAAAAATTAAAATCTAACCCCAAAAAGTATAAAAGTGTCTCCAATGTTTAAAAAATAAATGGTGTGTCAAAATTTGGTATCTATAGTTTGCCCCTCTTTGTCGAGAATCTCGTAGAGATTTCAGACAAAGATATAGACAACACCAAATTTTGACTCACCCAAATATAAAAATAGGCACTGCTGTAAACAAAACATCCAGTCGTGTATAGTGTAAGAATGTGAAGAGATATAAACTAATGACCAAAGAACAAAGAAAACATGTGAAAATATGCGATCGAGCTCTTTCGGAGCTGCCTACATATCTTGGTGAAGGGAATCAGGTCAAACGTAGCTCAGATAAGCGAACTGTTGACGCGAATGATAACACAACTGCAAATGATAACACAAAGATTTCAATTTTTCACAACTTGTGATCAGAATAAAGAAAGAAATGCAAAATTTGAACTATTAAACTAAAATAACCCAAAGCGGTAATGACTGCAAGACAAAATAAAATGCTTAAACTAATAGACCAAAACAATTCCAGGTTGCTGGACAAAATAAATACTAATAAGCTAAATGCAATGTCTGGGCTGCCAGACTTGAAATGTAAATAACATATGCCGTTCAGACTGCTGAACGGATGCATGACCTTGGACTGCCAGGGTTGATGAATGAAAAGTTGGGCTGCCAACTTGAAAATATAAATAAATGATCCTTGGCTGCCAGGAATCATAGAATGCAATCACTACAAGAAAATTATGCTGTCATGACACTTTTTTTAGAGCACTTTTTCAAGAAGTGTCACAAAAGATGATTTCATGACACTTTTGATTGATAGGTTACTTAATTTTAATAATTTATTTAGTTTTATTAGTTAAAAAGGCCAAAGTGACATCGTTTAGCTTAAAAAGAAAAAAGCCAAAATGTTGGCGCTAAACAAAATCGGGAAAACAAAATGATCTGCTTTCTCCTTTTTCCCTATCTGAAATTTCTACCCCTCTCTAAAATCTAATTCCCCAATTTCTCAAAACCCTTATCCCCTTCTTCCCTTCTTCCCTTCTCCACCGCGACACCTTAGACATCCGATGTGGACGGAAATTGTCACCCTTGACTGGCTTAGCTCCGGCGACAAGAAGGTCTTGGTGCTAAGGAGACCAAGGCCAGCTTTGAGGAGAGCTCTAAGACTGGTAAAAATAGCTGGTTTTTTTACCAAGTTCATGTTTTAAAATATGCAAAAAAAAAAAAATTCAATGTTTTGGGTGTCAGATTTGGGGAACTTTACCCACGTGAGTTATTTTTCCTGTTTACTTGTTTCTTACTTTTTTTTTCCCTTGGTTGATTGATTATTCCGATAGGGCGGGGGGTCCTGCTCCAGGATTCGCACCTGCTTAGAGTTTGAGCCCACCTCCTCCACCAAGTTCTACACCTGCTGCAGCTACAGCTACTATCTTGGTCATGCTTGTTTCATTTGTCATAGGTATTATGTGCCAGATATTTACTTGAAATTTTTGGTATACAGCATGGCGTAGTTTGAGTTAATTTCTAGATTCACATGTTTGGTGTGAGTAGTGACTCTGATTTTATTTTTATGTTCTATTTTAATTTTTGGTGGTTTGTGATTTTATTGACTAATAGATTATAGATTTATGGAGATAAAAAAAATCTGTACCTTTGCAGCTGGAATTCTTGATAGATTTGTATACCAATTTTTGTTTAACAAGTTACAGTTGATTAGCAGATATGCAGAGAATCATCGGAGAATAGCCTTTGCCTCATGGAAATGCTCAAATCCCAGTAAATTAAATTAGGAATATTAGGATTATCTTGACGCATGTTAGTGTTTTGGGCAAATAATCAAAGTGAGATTTGGTGCGCAGGTAGTAGTCTAGCATGTGGTTGTCACAATCCTTCTCATTTCTTTACTTGTCTAATTCAACCCACGTTACATCCTTTATTTCTTATTAGTCAGTGTTGTGTTGTGCCTATATTTTGCACCCCCAAGTAACGACATTTCCGGGGATCTTTGCATTTCAGTTTGATTTAAACTACAATAAGTAGTTAACTCTCTCCAATTACGCATCCATTTCACTGCAACATGCACACAGTAAGTAATCCCATTCACATTTCAGTTGTTATGCTTTTGTATGTGAAAGTTTTCTATAAACCTTGCTTTTCCTTTTTTTAGTAGTCATATTTATTTCTTTTTACATGCAGAAGTTAATTATTATTTCTTTTGTTCAACAATTTTCATTAAAGTATTGTGCATTGCCAGTGAACAATTTAAAATTTTCAATCTTCATAATTTGTGCTTTGGATAGAAATGCTGGATGCATCTGATAGTTGAGCTCATAAATTTTAAGATAAGTAATTCTTGAGATGCTAAAATTATATCGTGTAAGGTGCAGCGCTCTTTATTATTAATGAAATGGGCTTTCAGGTTTCATGTGAATGTTATGTTTTTGTTTCAATACAACCGTCTTTAACTGTTACGGGTCATGGGTTCATGCTTCTGGGGTAATGGAACTCTATTATCTTCTATTGAAGTTTGGAGGAACTAAGGTTTGATTAGAAGAGTGTTGCGTATAGCTGTCTCATGTTTATTATCCGTCTTTGCTGCAAAATATCCTACCAGATGGTAACTATTTGCCATGATAAGTTTTAAGTTTGGAGGAATTGCGGTTGATTAGAAGATTGTCACATATAGCTCTCTCTTGTTTAATATACATCTTTGCTGCTAAGTATCCTAGAGATGTTGTCTATTTGGCATTCTAAATATTAAACTATACTAATGATTTATCAGTCCCTTCTCCTCAAATTTGAATGTCTTAATTTGACTATCATCACATCCATGTTGAAATATAAAGAGATATTGGAGTACTTATGGGGCTATTTCCTTTTTTGAGGCCTCTATTTGGATTGTGATCACCAGTGTCATATTCTTCAATTTATGTGTAAGAAAAAATTTTAGCAACTTTTTTATTTGTTGGAAACATGATTATTGTGTCATATATTGCTGTTGAGTTGATGCACCAAAGTTAGAAAATATGTCCAATCAATTAATTACTTGGGCGAAAACATGAGAATATGAACTTTTTTTTATATGTCCAATCAATGTGTTGTTAATTATTATTGTGTCATGTATTTCGATCATGGAGTATTCCATTTTTTCTAAGTTCATAGCAACTTGTTTTAATTAAGTAGAATCTGTCTTACTTCTCTTTTTTTCTTTTTTTTCATTAGCAGAGTTAGTTTTGCAATTAGGCGAATAAGATGATTATCCACATGTTTATTCCTCTCTTTTCTTTACATCCTTCTTAAGTGCGTAAACTCAAGCTTTAGATCTCAAAAGTTTTTCATCTTGCCTTCGTTGAAAATTTTCTCTCTGTCTATGCGCACTCATGTGTCCACGTAACATTGGTAGTTTACATAATCTTCATTCAAGAAGTATAACAATGAGAGTGGTAGGTTAAATAATTAACCATTAATTGACTATTTGGCTAGCAATCTTGCAAGATACCATGGTTTTCATCCAATTCTTTAAATTTTGTGTAATGTGAACATTGTTATGGAATATCTTAAAATCACTAAAGTAGTGTTAACATTTTTTGATAGGCTTTAATTTAAAAAAGTGGTAAATACAACTTTGCAAGACTTTGGCAATTGATTTCTTCCAAAGGTATTTGTCGAATACTTTTCTTTAATGTATTTCATAAATGAATGGATGCATTTTTTAAGAGCTACTTTTCATTGCAAGAGTTTGTCAAAGTGGTATTTTTTTTTCAAAAAAAAAAAAAACTAGTTATACGTTCTTCAAAGCATTGATACATCTACGATTGTTGGAGGACATCAATTAGGATTCGGTTGGTTCGAGATAGTAGTGCAAATTGTTATAGAGTGTGAGGAGCAATTGATTAGGCCTTATGAGCCAGTGAGTACAATTGGAGATGCAATAGGTGCACCTATTACTTGGCCATCCAACTTGGTAATTTTTTCTGATGTTATTATGATTTTTGTTACTTGAGTTTTAGATTTAGAACTATAGTTAAGAAACTTATATAGTGATAAGTTAGTGTTATAACTTAATGCACATTTCTTGTAGGTAAAAATTCAAGAAGATTGATTGTTCAACTATGGGACAAGGTGTTGCTGGAGTAATTTTGTTGTCTCTTTTGTTGCAAAACAAATATGGAGTTGAACTAATTTTATTAGTAGTATTTTGATTTATTTGAATTTTGTTTTGAATGCTGATGGTTCATTTTGAAGACATCATGTAAATACTTTTGTTGAAATTGAAATAGATCGATATTGTACTACATATTGGATGCAGTTCCTTTGAATTGATTAGTCAAATACTTGCATTGGTCTTTTTTTTTTTTCGTCTAAGATGTAATGGATGAAAAACTACATTTAGTGGCTTTAAACAGGTTATTGGATAAAAGATTTTGGCTGAATTAAAATTAAAAAAAAAACCTCTCGTGACGCTTTTGAGTGCCTCCAGATCCATGTTAAATGACAATTACAAGTGTCCTAATAGATGTCTGTTAAGTCACTGCATAGTGTCACGATAGAGTCTATCAAGACGCTTTTAAGTGCCTCTTAATCTATGTATAATGACCATTACAAGCGCCCCAATAGATGTCTATTAAGACACTGCATAGTGTCATGATAGAAGTTTATTAGGGCACATTCAAATGCCTTGTAATTATCTATTGTGACGCTTGAAAGTGTCTCAAACCCTTTCCAAACGGTAGTTTTGCATGACGCTTTATGCGAGCGCCTCAAAAGCCAAAGTGTCACGAAAAGCTACTTTATATGGCGCTTTCAAATGCCTCAAAATGTCCTTATTGTTGTAGTGAATTTAAGGTCTGGGCTACCAGACTTGAAAATGTAAATAAACAGATGCCGACCAGGCTACTAGACGGATGCATGACCTTGGGCTGCCAAGGTTGATGAATGCAAAGTTTGGGCTGCCAAATTTGAAATGTTAATAACCTATGCTGTTCAGGCTGCTGAACGGATGCATGACCTTGGACTGCCAAGATTGATGAATGCAAAGTTGGGCTGCCAACTTAAAAATATAAATGAATGATCCTGGGTTGCCAGAAATTATAAAATGTAATGCAAGGTCTGGGCAGCCAGACTTGTAAACATAAATAAACAAATGCTAACCTAGGCTACTGGATGGATGCATGACCTTGGGCTACCAAGGTTGATGAATGCAAAGTGTTGCTGCCTGATATTCCTTTAGCTACACTAGGGATACTTAGGCAAGTGCACCTATCGTTTCCAGTAGTATAGTGTATAGGAGTACCGAGTGTCGATCCCACAGGGACTATGTGAGTACTAGTACTAACCTTCTTTTTATTATCTAACCTCACAAAGCGAATGACGAATTTATTGGAAATACAAATTAACTAAACTAATTACCTAATTAAAGCACAATCTAGAATTCAGTAGAGAGAATGGACAAAAGTAGAGGCGAATCTAGATGAAGAATACCCTAAACCAAGTATGCTAAGACTATACCTTGATTAATGAATAATCCAATCACTTAGACCCTAGAATCCCTTAATTAGGTTTAATCTTTCTCAAGTATTAACCTCTATCCCCTTGGTTGATTGATTGGAATCTCTTCTCAATCAAAACCCCAAAGAGAAGCATTAAGTTTCTATGGATTCTATGGTTTTGGTTAGGTTTGAATCTAATCGGGGAGACTTATGTGATTCTATCTCTAGCAATCCATGAAAGCCTCTTTATTCAAGAGATGATCTAATCAAATAGGTGATTTCTCAATCCAACTATATGAAATCAATATTGAATCTAAGGATGCATGCAAATCCCAATTCAATAACCAATAAACTCAAGAATAAATCTAAGACAAAAATTGAGAATTCATTAACTAAAGATTCAAATCATAGTCATAGAAAGGTAGGGTTCATCCCATCCAAATTATTCACAACTCAATCATATGTACAAGAATAAATCCAACAAAATACAAGAAAAGAATGGAAAAACTCATTCTCATGTAATTCTCTTGATTCCTCCCTTGCATCTTGATGAATCCTTCTTGCTTTGTACCATGAAAGCCCTTGAGTTGCTCCTCACTCTTGCTTTCTTCTCTCTACATCCCTCTAGATGTGTGTAAAATTGTGTTTCTTGTGCCTTAGAACCCAAAGAGACCACCTATTTCCTTCCCCAAAGAGGTAGGGTTCTCCCCTCAAAAGATTCGTCCAAAAGTGCTTAAAAATGCAACATTCCATAACTAGGCCGTGGCTAAGGCCGTGGCACGGCCTTACCCATGGCCTTGTGTCCTCCCTTTCTGACCAAGGCCTGCACCCCAGGCCGTGGCAAGGCCTTACCCGCGGCCTTGGTCAGAATGTTTCACTTCTCTTCTATGCAAAATTTCACCTTGAAAATGGTCGAACTAGCTTTTCCTCAAAACATAAAGTTTTAGCCCTTTGAATAAGCTTTCCAAATCAACAAGAATCACATCATTTGAAGCTCTGTACGCTGCAGATATAGCTGAAATACTAAGAACTGGTCGGAACAGTACTGCAGTACAAATATGCTTCAATAACTTGGAATTTTGACCTTTGAAAACTTAAGAACTGGACTTTGATGTCTTCATATGAATTGTAGATCATTGTCTTAGATTCAAAATGCTTCATGAATTCACCTTAATCCAATATCTCTAGCTCAAGTTATTGCGAAATCACTGAAATATGTCCAGGCTGCCAAACCGTTTCTTTTCCAATTCTTCTTCGCCTATTGCTTCTTTGCATCACTTTGAGGGTTTCTTGACTTTAACTCATCACCAACTTCAAATCACCTCAAAATATCATCCAATTGCCATCCAAATTGATCCAAATTGGTGATGAAATGTGCAAATACTATGAAAATGACACAAATCACATGTAAATCACACCTTTACACAATTTGGCATTCAAATCACAAATGAGAAGAAATAGCTAAGAAATAGAGGAAAACTCATAGAAAAACCTTAAAAACCTACCCTAAAAATCTACTAAAAACTAATGTATTTTAGCACTTATCACTGCCAAACTTGGAAAAATAAATAGACATATGCCGTTCAGGCTATTGAACGAATGCATGACCTTGAGCTGCCAAGGTTGATGAATGCAAAGTTAGGTTGCAAACTTGAAAATATAAATGAATGATCTTGGGTTGCCAAGAATCATAGAATGCAATGCAAGGTCTGGGTTGCCAGACTTGAAAATGTAAATAAACAGATACCGACCAGGCTGCTCGACGGATGCGTGACCTTGGGCTGCCAAGGTTGATGAATGCAAAGTTTGGGCTGCTAAACTTGAAATGTAAAAAACAAATATATGATCCTAGCCTGTCAGACTTGAAAAAGTAAATGACAAATGCATGATCTTGGGTTGTCAAGGAATCATGGAATGCAAAGTCTGGGCTGTCAGACTTGAAAAAGTAAATGACAAATGCATGATCCTGGGCTGTCAGGAATCATGGGATGCAAATTCTAGGCTGTCAAGAATCACGGGATGCAAAGTCTGGGTTGTCAGACTTGGAAAAGTAAATGACAAATGCATGATCCTGGCTTGTCAGGAATCACGAGATGCAAAGTCTGGAATGTCAGACTTGGAAAAGTAAATGACAAATGCATGATCTTGGGCTGTTAGGAATCATGGGGTGCAAAGTCTGGGTTGTCAAACTTGGAAACGTAAATGACAAATGCATGATCCTGGGCTGTCAAGAATCATAGGGTGCAACGTCTGGGCTATCAGACTTGGAAAAGTAAATGAAAACTGCATGATCCTAGACTACTAGGAATCATGGGGTGCAAAGTCTGGACTGTCAGACTTGAAAATGTAAATGACAAATGCATGATCCTGGGCTGTCAGGAATCATGGAATGCAAAGTTTGGGTTGTCAGACTTGGAACTGTAAATGACAAATGCATGATGGCATAAGAAGAAAACAAATATTGAAGTAAGATGACTAAGCATGCAATTGGAATGACTTGGTACCTAACGCCTCGCAAACAAAATTAAATGAAAATTGACATGAAAATAAAGATGGGACCCAATACCGAGGATTGAGCTTATCGCAAATTAAAAATGAAAATCAGCACCCAATGCAATGATTGAGCCTACTGCAAACTAAAAATAAAGATGGTACCCACTACTGAGGATTGAGCCTATCGAGAACTGAAAATAAGGACGGCGCCTAATGCTGGCAATTGAGCCTACCGCAAACTAGAAATAAAAATCGGTACCCAATGCTAAAATTGAGCCTACCGAGAACTGAAAACAAAGATGAAAATGTGCTAATATAGTCTGCGAACTACTAAACACATTAAAACACTGTACAGTATGTTGGACGAACGCAAGACAATTACTAAATGAATGCAAATTTGAAAAAGTTAAACATGCTAATGGGGTTCGGGCCGCCGAACGAATGCATAAATACATGAATAAAAATGCAAAGGCCCAACGGACGAGTTGAAGCCCAACGGAAAAGTAAATCCAATGGACGAGTTGGGGCCCAACGAACGAGTTGGGAATTAAACAGAAAAGTAAAATATGCGTAATGCTGGACAAAATGAAAACAACATGCAACATGCTAAACAATTAATAAACTAGTGTCGGTGTGAAAAAGTAATACAAGATGATGTACCACAGGTTGCTAGACAAAATGCATAAATGAATGATCCTAAATTGATGAACAAAATGCACCAAACTAGAATGAACAAAATGAGATCCAAAATGCTGGAAAAATGCGTAAAGAATTTTGAGACATAGGAAAACTTAAAACAATTGTCGAACATTGTATCCAAATCATCCCAAAGATCAAAATTTTTAAAAAAATTTGCCCTAGTGTAAATCAGTCTGAAAATCAATCTTAAAATCAAATTTTTCTCAAAAAAAAAAAAAATTGCCCCAGTGTTAATTTTGAAATCAATCATTGAATGGAGTTGTGGCCTTAATTAAGCCATCACTAAATTTAAAAAAATTGCTCCAGTTTTTATTCTTGACAAAAGTCTTAATTGATGACGATGTGATCGCACCTGCAAAAAGAGAAAAATAACAAAAATTGCAAAAGTGATGCCACCACTCGACGATCCCTTGACTCCACTGGTGCATATAAACATGAGTAGTTCCATCTTGAACCTCTGATACGGTCTCTTGCTTGACTTTGTACAAGTTTTCCGAATTCAATGGCCTCCGTTTAATGATTTACACCAAATCTCCCAAATAGTCTTGCAATTCATGTATGACTCTGACTTTTAATAAATTTAGGATTGCTTTTGAATTCAATGCAAGTAACTATCATTATTCAACTTTGTACAAGAACATCTTATGTGCACGAATTCAAAAGAACTTTTGTACAGAAAACATGCAAAGAACAAAATAGAGTCAAATAAACATTTTTCAAAAATGATTTTGAAATAATGATTTAAACATTGCCTCTTGGTCTTTGGATGTCATTCCAACTTGAATTCCATGACTGCCTCAAATTGATCGCTGTAGATGAGAAACCTCAACTAACTGTAGTTGCCAACTTTCAAAGAATCCAATGTTGGCATAATGACTTTTCACCGGTGAGCCTTCAGCTATCGTATTTGTCTAATTGTAGTGTCATTTCGGATCATCAGCTTTAGAGGAAGAAACGAAATGAATGGCAGTATCCAAAATTGAGATAGTCTTTCCGCTTTTCATTAAAACAGACATGCATTCCTTCTCAAACATGATATTGCTTCTACTTTTTCTTTTTGATGGGAGAGACCGTGCTCCAATTGATCCAATTTGTTCAAATGTTACGATCCTACAAAATTTTTAAAAAACTTGTGTATTAATCTGCTAAAAAATTATTTCTACCTCAACACTCGAAATTTCGAGGGAAAAATCATGATCAAATTTAGTCAACTTCTCACTAAGACCAAAATGCATGATTTGACATTTGTCAACTCCCCTACACTTAAATCATCACTTGTCCTCGAATTGTTTAGAAAATGTGAGATCAATTAATGATTCAAGCATTGAAATCACACATGTGCATTCTAAAATGTACTTCCTCAAGACCAAGTAAGTAACCATTATACAATTTGTTGTCTTATGTTTAATACTCATAATATCAAGTAAAGGGGAAGGAATTATATCACAATTAAGCAAGTTTAACTTAATTTCTTTTCCTTACCGAATTTCACAAGTACATAAATCATATGATCAATCAAAGAGTAACGCATGTCTATGATCAATTTCATTTTTCACTTGAGGGGAATTTCTTTTAGTGAACTAAGTACTTAAGCTACGAGAGTGTCTTTTGATGCAAAAACCAACATTGGTTATGAAGGTTCCCGGTTACTCAACACCTCAACCCTTAAGCAAGTAGCAAAAACTGTATTTGAGAAGTAAAATTGACTTTTTACGAAAGAATCGACATTGGTTGGATGAAGATCCCTGGTTACTGAACAATTTACTTACACAAATTTGCAATGCATTACTCATAATTCAAATGCCATTTGACGCGAAAGTCAACATTTGTAGATGAAGACGCCCGGTTACTAAGCATAAGAACCATTGAAGTAGAAAAAAGCTACATTATTCTTTTTTCTTTCTTTTCCTCTTTTTTTTTTTTTTTGTAGCATAAAAACCCCTCATAATAGATGTTACATCACAAATCACATGAGTGCACTTAATTGACCATAATCAAGCATTTAACATGTGAAATTAAGTAAATGAGAGAAATTTTCATCAAACATACAAAATTTAGACATAATTCCAACCACTTTACAAGATATACTTTCTATAAGAACAAAACTCCAAACCACATAATAATTATTTCTTAGTACATGAAGAAAGCATTTGCCAAAGCACATAAAGTAATTTCAACAAATAGGGGAATTTAGACAAAAATCACAATTGTGAGCAATAACTCACAAGCACGATACATCACCTATTTTAACCTCACAATAACTTATACAACACATTCCAAAGGTGAATAAGAAATTGTGGACTATGAAATAATAAAACTCCCCTTGTGCAATAGTTGAAGTCATATCCTTTGCATGTCCGTTCTTTTATTGTGCTTGAATTCTCCAAACAACATACAGACTTGCTTTGTCAATTCACGGTGACGCCCTTTCTTAATGAATCGAATGCTCACAAATGAGAGTCTGAGCAATCATTCTTGCTAATTGAATTTATGTTTTTAAGAAACTATCCCCATCTTTTGGGGCCTTCGTAACTAAAGGATCTACTGACTCAAACTTCCTCGGCCTTTGCCTTAGTACTGTGGTTAATAGTTTCTATTCCTTCCAGGTTAGGCTTGGCTTCATTTTCGTATTTGTTCAAAATACTTTACACAAAATCCTTATTCCTCTTCAATATCACTCCAATTCTCATTAACTATTTGCACTATTTATCAAAGTGGCAATCATCAGATTCAAGTAAGACGATATCCAAAGATCATGGGCTTTTATTTTCACCATCAAAACATATAAAACAAGCAGGAAGATGCTTCTTCTTTTTTTCGTTCAATTCGAACTTGCATCAACTCATCAAAAGAGAGAAGCTTGCAATACACAAATCTAGCATTAGGTTTTGAAAAAAAATGTGATTTATTTACAGGCTTAATAATTATTTGCTCAATATAACAAAAGCTTTCAAGAAAACTTTTTCAAAAGCTAAATGCAAGACATGAAGGGTAAATCAAATGTCACAAACAAGTTTGAGAAAGCAGCTTGTTTAACGCTTCATCGGAGAAAGAATTTTGAACACAAGGCAATCTTAAATTTACAGAAGGAGTGCATTTATTATCATCCAAATTATTTCTATTCTTGTTACAATTGTCCAGCTATGAAATATAATTTCATTTATCACATTGCTTATCCTAACCAAACTCACCCATCTTGGTTCTAGACACTATCAATTCTAAAAAAAAAATCGGTCGTCCATGATCCTTCGAATAATTCAAAAGAGCACTTATGTTTTTGATGGCCTTATGGGTCACAAGCATGTGACAGTTTATTTAGAATTGAACCATAATTTAAAAATACTTAAACATAAGACCAAATATGTATCAGATGTCTTTCTTATTTTACTGCCTCCGTTAGAGGACCTGTAAAAATGAAACAAAATCAAAATTAGTATAAGTAAAAACAAAAACGGATGCATGTCCTAGGGGGAACCCTTATTATGCCAAGGGTAGGCCTAGCATGAAATGCAATCCTTTAGGGTGAGACCCTCCTTTTTAATTGTGGATGGGCCAGATCCAACGGGAAGAGATGCCTCCATTCTACTCGTATTACCTTACCTAGGGTCTCACCTGCTAGGATTTACTGAAAATATAAACGTGCATGTCCTTTTAGGGTTATGTACTCATGACAAAAGGACGACTCTCCTATAATGGGATTCCCGAAATGGCATTCCCTCTAGGGCTTATGCATGATGCCAGTTTATTAAAGCAGGTTAGAATAAGCGAAAATGCTAAATTTGAAAAATTATGTAGAATTTCTTTGAGAAAGATGGGCCGTGAACAGTACAAAAGAAATTATTGACTTCAAATTTATTTGATTGAAAAATCGAGTCTCCATGAAGTTACGGGACACAACATTGCGAGAAAACAAAAAATCATGACTTTATTTAGAAACCTATAAGTCAAAAATGTCATTTTATTAAAGTATGATGAAATATGTTTTAAAATCACCTTTTGTTCAACATGGGATAGGAGGATGGGGGATAACGTAAAAAATGACACATAATTTCTTTGGAAAAGATGAACACAAACTGTACAAAAATTCTCCCTTTTGAATGCATTTATTAATTTTTTTGAAAAATCGGTTCGGACAAAACTGATGGGTACAACAAGGATGAATTAAACTTTGAAAAAGGTCTAAAAATTACAACTCTTATTCAAAAAGGTACAAGTTGAAAAATTAGATTCTCAAGATTTTGCAAAATTTACAATGATCGGACCCTTGGGGTGCTTTGTTTACAACCAAATGCAATTTCTAAAATTTTACGAAAATCTCATTTCCATCTTTCTCGAAGAAATTAATGGCAAGACAAAAAATTTAAATGTGCCAATAATGGGTTGGTTTCCTACGAGAGCACCATGCCAGGGCTATTTATTCTATGGTTGTAAATGCAATCAAAGAAAGAAGGAAATTGCGTTAGTTTATTCAACAAATAACACATAACACACTAGCAAAAACAAATAATACACATAGATAACAGTAAATGGCATAACAAGGAAAATGAAGGAGGTGGGTTCCCTCCTCTCGTGCCTGATGTGCCTGATAGGGTAAGGCTAACTCTAGCCTAGGTTATTCTACATGGATGCATGAGGTTGGGCTCACTAATGCATCTAAAGTCGATAAGGCTTCGATTTCCGAACCTTCAGACTAAGGGATCCAAAAAGTAACAATTCTGTCAATTCCAAGGATCCCAGGCCAGTGGTTCAAGTGATCCCCCAGACACTGCCACGTGCACGTCGGGCCACGGCCACATGTCCAAGCGAATCGATTTTTAAAACCCAAATCTCTAGACTTTTGGTCTTAAGCCAAGAGCTCGAGTGATCTCCTAGACAATGTTACGTGCACGTCGTGCCATGGTCACACGTCTAAGTAGATCGATCCTAATTCCTAAAGAGATGGGTGGGTGACAACCACCAAAAAAGAAAAAAGGGTAAAAGGTATCGAATGCACATATGGAGTGCTCCTTATGAGAGGAGGAAATGTAACATTAACACACATGAGCTCTAAGGGTGATTGACCCCCCACAAATGCAAGCACGGTCGAATAAAGCAATAATAAGTAAACGTACATCACATAGATAGACGAGAGATGAGGTGTGTGAAATGCAAAAACAAACCCTAAAAACCTTAAAAACAAAAATGCAATTCTAACATCCAAACGCAATAGAATAAAAGGATTAAAGAAGGAAAAAGTGATTAAGCCTAGTGCTCGAACTCACTAGTGATCCCCAGTGGAGTCGCCAAAATCTGTCGCATCTAAAAATCGATGAGGTACGGTGGGGTCGTTGACTGTTGCGCCTCAAAAGGCGATTCGGTCCAGTGACCCTTTTTGAAAAGAATGGTTTTTTTAAAAAAAAACCGTATGTGAGAAAAAATTGAGTTTTTAGTGAAAAAATGTATTTTAAAAAAAATGGTATTTAAAAGAAAATAAGGCTGAGACTAAAAATGCAATAGTTTTGGCCAACTAATTTTGAAAAAAGGTTTTGTTTTATTTAAAAAAATGGAGTCACCACTTTGTGACAGCCCCACCTTACCTAGAGGCGCACCAAAGGGCTTAGCGGACTGCCTGCCTAGCTCTCGCCAGGTCTCGATTCACGCACTCACGCAAACGTCCGAGCGTACTTAACTTAAAATAAAATAAACTAAAATAAAATGAAATAAATAAAATACACTCATTTTATTCAACATAAAGTACAATTCACATCAAAAGTTTACGTGTCATAATACACATGATTTTTTTCACAAAGATAGCCTAATACAGTTTGGCTATTACAATAACGAAGACATCTAGCATACTCAAAATCAGTCGTTCCAGCCTTAATTTTTCAAGGAAACCTGAGTAAGGAAAACAAATAAAATGGAATGAGCTATAATAGCCCAGTGAGTATCGGAGTCATGCAATCATACCACAAATCTATTATTTTATTGAACAAAATAATTGACAATTTAAGTAGACAAGTTATGAACATTTCAATTAACAAATAGTCAATGGCGGATACGGGGCTCATCTACGGAAGCAAGCTTAACCGCAGGAAGAGCATGCACTGACCATGAAATCACGATGTTAGGACTGAGATAATAGCTCAAGTCTGTATCAAGAGTCATGCCAGTATTATCAAGCAAGCAAGCAAGAACCCTAACCACCGTTCACCTTATAACCTCCGTACAGGCTACCACATCCAGGGAGATATTCTCAACCCTGGAGGGCCAACAAGCAAGCAGGTTCAATCCGGAGTTGGCCTCTTTGAGGATTCACAACTCAAAAGGGAAAGAACATCAAACCCTAAAACACCCAACACCTTATGTCCTCCCACGTGCAGCCGGGTTGACCATCCGTGAAATAACGGTGAAGTTAGTCACGGACGTCTCAAGCACAAGTAACATATTGGGTAATGAAAGCAGGTAACACGTTACAGAATAGATGCGATAAAGTACACCTTTCCTCAAGTAGAACATTTAATCACATAGCGATTGCAGTCATGGCATAATATTTACAAAATGGAAATAGCACATTACATGCATCATGCACACATAAAGACACTCACCTAGAATGCCTAAGAAAATATCTCGTAAAATGGTCGTGATGCGTTTTCGGACCCTGAAATTTAAAAGAAATAATAACATAAAAACTCAATTAAAATCCTAGTAAATTTAGTAAGAAAAAGTCAACAAAATACCCCACTTACTTCTAGGGTTTTGGTTTTAGGGTTTCTAGGGTTTAGGGTTTACTTATTCTAAGAAAGTCTAATCTATCACTAGATCATTTCTAAAAATTTCTACAATTCAATTTCCTTCAATTGAACACATTCTAATCTTAAAATCTCACTTATCAATTTTTCTTCTTTTAATTCTACCAAAATTTTGGCAGCATTTCCCCTTAAAATCGAACTAACCAAAATTTTTCCCTTCAAGAAAATTCAACAATCCAACCCAATTCAACAAGTTCTACAACTTTTATATTCAACTCAAGTTCAAATTCAATCAAAATTCCACTCAAATGCAAAATTCCTACTCCAAGAATCATCACCCAAACCTGCACAGGGTTGGTTTTCAGCCAACTTCGTGCCCTTGTGGGTGTCAATCCACCAAGAACCAGGGAATTGTGATTACATGGTTTGAAAGTACGTTTATAGGGCTACAACTTTCGTGAAGATCATCACTTAAAATTCCAACTAGAACAGGTTCAAAATCAGCCCTCAATTTGACTCATCATCAAAACTGTTTTACGCAGAATCAAATTTCCAGCCAACTTTGCAAACTTTCTGCGATTAATACACAATGAACCACAGTGCAAGCTTTACACCGTTGGAAATCCCTATCAATCTAGTTTCTAAAACAACAAGAATCACTCGAATCCAAGTTATCTACATCAAGTTATGAAAGTTTTACTAAAGCTAGGTCCAGCATGACTGTTTAAGTGTTCTTGAGTTCAAGCTTAAATCTTCAAGTACTACTAACAATTACTTAGCATAAAACTTGAACAAAAACTAAATAAAACTTAAAATTAATAGCAAAAGTTCATAGTACATACCTTAAACAAGCTTAGAACCTTGCTTAGGAAGAAGAAAACCTCACTTTTAATGGTGGATTTGCCCAAGATTTAGGGAATAAACTCCAAGAAGTTGAGAGCAAAAATGAGAGAAGTAGAGAAGGAGAGGTGGCCGGCCAAGAGGGAGAAGAAAGAGAAAGAAATAGGCTAAGAAAAATGGAAAAGAAATAAAGAAAAGGTGAGAAAATGATTAACCAATTAAAATCTCACAAGAGTAAAGCAAAAAAGTTGGTCTTTAAATGCAAGAGTAGCTACTTGGATTAATTTGATTGGTGGAGATCATTAACTCTTATCACTTAATATAAGCAATAATAGGACACAAATTATTAAAGCAAAAAGAGAGTAAAAATAGAGAGAGAGAAACCGGCCCTAAGGGGAAAGAAAAAGAAAAAGAATTTTCGGCCAAAAAGAAAAAGAAAAGAAAGAGAAAAATTTCAGCTAAGGGAAAAGAAAATAAAGCAAGAAAATAAGTGAAATTTTTGAGTAAAATTGAGCTAAAATTCAAGTAGTAAAAAGGTTAGAGAATAATAGAATAAGCTAAGCAAAATTTAAACACTAATATAAATTAAATGGTCAAGTAAAATTATTCTAAAGGTAGTGCTTAAATGTCCTTGCTCAATAATGAAAATCTTAGTTAATTAACCTAATTAACTTAAGGAAATCTTCCAACTAATAAATCAAGGATTAACACTTAACCCTAAATAAGAAAAAAAAATGTCTCTTGTATGTGCATTTTCTAGGGTGCTACACACTTGGTATTGAGTTAGGGTGTACCAAGTCACCCGAAAAATCATTTAGCAAAACAAAAAAATAAAAATTAAAAAAAAAATATTTGAAATCCTTTTTCGACTCTGGTCTATGAAAAAATGAGAAAAAAAAAAAGGTTCGGGAGTCACATTTGAAGAAAGGGAAGGCAAAGGCTCACGCCTAAAGCACCCTTTCTATCTAGCCGAAGCTAGTTGTGAGGTTTAATCAAATTTTCTAAATTAACCCCAGATTCTATCGTGTGTGGATGTATCTAAATGAATGCAAATCCTAAAATCTAAATGTGGGTATCGAGAGGGTCAAAATGTCCCTCCGAGGCTTGGTCAAGATTATCGCATTAATTGCGAAACCCGAGTCGAGACCTCGAGGGAGTCACGAGTGTCTTTGCAAAATGCGATGCAAAAAGAAAAGAAAATAATAATATATAGTAAGTGAAGAAAGAAGTTGGGTATGCAACATGACAAGTATGGGGGACTAATATCTCATGACTAAATGTTTCTACTCACGGAGGGGGGAACGGCATGTACGCCATCGCTTCCCACGTGAGTAGGCAACTATTTCTAGTCGGATCACACAAAGTGACCTAAATTCTAAGTGAGATGCAACCTAGATGTCGTGCATTTGAAGATGTGTCAAAAATAAATAAATAATAGCAATAATAATAATAAAAATCATGCAAAAAAAAAAAAAACTTAAAATGTGTAAAGTGGGATGTAAAATGCACACGAGTGCACCTAACACTAAAATGTCCTAAGGGTCTAGCATTGGACTAGCCCTTTCTAGGGATTCCCATCAGCGTTGAACTAGCGGGAAAGCGATAAAGCCACAATTAGCGTTGGACTAGTGTGGTGACGCGATAAAACTTGATAAAACATGAATCGAAGCAATAAAGCGTGAATTGAAAGCAAGTAAACATATACAGACATATAATAACACGTAGGAGCAAGTAGCACATAAACACGATATTCTAGATGCAAATCCTAAGAAGAGCGATAAAACATATAAGCACGCAAGCATGCAAAAAGCACGTAAGTCCTAACTATTACAACGGGGGTTAGCTACAATTTTAGGGGGAAAAAGTAAAAATGACCTATCTATTACACTTGCTATCTAAATACAAAAATTTTTACTAAAAATATAAGAAATGTAACCTAAGTATTACATTGACTAGTTAAATACAAAAATATTACATTGTTGTCAAAATAATAAAATTTAAAATTAAATAACGTAAAGTGAATAAATATGAAAAAGGCATATAAAATATGAAACATGTGAAGAAAATGTATAATAAATCACATAAAGGCACATTGGAGCACACAAGAGAAAAATCAACAAGGAATAGGGATACCTCTTTGAAGACTTGGTACTTAATGCTAAGAAAATGAACAAGTGCATTAAAGGTACCACAATTTAAAGCAATAAAGTGTAAAAAAATAAAAAAATATAAAATTCTAGCAAATAGAGAGTAGAATGTAAATTCTGTTAAACTAAGGAGCAAATTGCAAATTCTACATAATTAAAGAATAAAAGGGTAAAAATAGAAATTCAAACTAATCAAGGAGTAAAGTTTAAAATTTGCACAAGTCTAGGATCAAAAATAGCCAATTAAAGCCAATTGAGATAAAAAAATAAATTCTTGCAACTAAGGGAACTACAAGTAAATTTCGATAAAGCTTAAAGTATAAAATTCAAAATTCACAAAGTCTAAAGGGGTAGCAATGCAAAATTAAAGTAAATTTGGGGACGAAATGGTAAATTCCAACAATTGGGCCAACTTATAAATTTCAGCAAAATATGGGGTAAAAACTAAAATTTCAGCAAATTGAGGGGGCAAAATTATAAGTTATAGCAATTATTGGCAAAATTGTAAGTCAATTAGGACACAATTGGAAGAAGATAAGACCTAAAGGGATCAAATGAAAATTTTCTATTTTTATAAAATAAAATACCAAAAAATGAAATGCTAGATTAGACAAAAACTACTAAATTAATTAGAATAACTCAATTAAATAACTAACTAACCAAACTAAAACTAAATCAAACCAGCAAATTAACTAAAGATGAATCAAAACATAAAAATCAAATAAAATAATAAAAAAGAAAAACCCCACCCCCTTTCTCTAATTTTTTGCCACCCCGTCTTCTTCTTTACCCCCTTCTCTGTTCTCCATTTTGTCTGATTCTGTTCTTCTCTCTCTCTCTCTCTCTCTCTCTCTCTCTCTCTCTCTCTTTGAATTTTCCTTCTCTGTCCTCATTCTCTCGCTTTCCTCCACCTGTCTTCTTTCCTTCTCTACTTCTTTTTCTCTCGTCTCTTTTCTCCGATTCTCTGCTGTTCCTTTTCGTCTTCTGGTTGTTCTTCTTCAATCTTTCTACCTCACTCGAAATCCCCTCTTATTTTTCTCTCTTCTCTGCTTTCTCTCTCAATTCTCTCTCTATTTTCTTTTCTTATTTCTATCTCCTGCTTTCTTCTTTCTCTTCTCCCATGACCTGTCTTGCTCTCGTTCTGTCTCTCTCTCTCTCTCTTTATGATCTCTCTCACTTTGTCTCATCTTCTCTCCCTCTCGTCTTTCTGTTTTCTTTTTTCTTTCTTTGCCACTCTGTTGGAGCCAAGATGATGAACAGTAAACCTCAGTTGGGTTTGCAGATGAACAGTAGAAGAAACTGCAAATGACGGCTTGTAGTGTGTGTTTATTGGGTGGTTTAGTGTGTGTTTGATCTTTAGAGATAAAAGTAAATGTGTTTGTAGGGTTTTTTTTTTCTTTCCTTGATTTTTGATTTTAATGAGGATATTTATAGAGCTAGTTGTCTTAGCCTCCAAGAATACTACAAAATAACAACAATGCCACCGGTAATAGAAATTCTAATTTTATTTTAAAAAAATATTTTTAACCCAAAAAAATAAAAAATCAATACAAATAAATGATAGTAAACTCCAAAATTTGCCAAAAAATTCAAAATAGATTTTAAGATTCAAAAATAAAGATTAGAGCTTAAAACTAGCAAAAAATGTGTTCGGGGTGTGAAAAGACGATTTTGCCCCTAGACAACGAAAATACATAGAAAAATAGTTATTGGTCTCGAAAAATTACCAAAACTTAAAGATAAGCTTAAAACCCTAGGAAATGCATTTATGACTCAAAAATTGGGGAAAAATGGGTTTAAAATGTGAAATAACGATTTTGCCCCTGGGCAACGAAAATACACTGAAAAAATAGTAATCGTTCCCAAAAAAATAAAGAAAATTTAGAAACATACGTAAAAAATTAGAAAAATAAATTTGGGACCTGAAATGAGCTAAAATGGTGTTTGCTAGGTGAAATTACCATTTTGCCCTTGTGCTGGTAAAATATAAAATAATACCAATTGAATCTGAAAAAATCACAAAAAATTAAAAAAAATACATATGAAAGTAAAAATATGAATTTAAAACCCCCAAAGCTAATGGAAAAATATTTACAGATAAAAAATACTATTGTGCCCCTCTAGATTATTGAAATATTAAAATTTGACCCCAAAAAATATAAAAGTGTCCCCAATGTTTGAAAAATAAATGGTGTGTCAAAATTTGGTGTCTACACATACTTTTAAATGACTAATTTATATTTTCTTGTTCCAAAAATATAACTGTCCGTGACGTATAACCTTGAAACTACTTCCAAGTTATACTATCACTTCTGCAGAAGATTTATAAGTTAATATTTCTAATAAGTGGCCATAAAGGGATATACTCTCCTATTAACGGAGTGGTGAATTCTACATTGATTACTTACTATCTTTCCATACTTCAAACTATACCCAATCTCTGACTTATGGGCTACCTTTTTATGGGCACCGAGGAATAGAGTCAAAGTGTAGCAATCCATACTCAAGATACCATGGTAATCGCAAGTCTAAGGATCACTTACACCATTGCCAGTAAAAGTTCAACCATTGGCACTATAGTTGAAACTCTTGGCGGATCAATCCAATGAACTTGTTCTCAAACAAGCATCCACATACTAGTTTAGGTGCCACGTACACTATAGTCTATGAGACCAACTACTACTTAACATAAGTAAGGGCAAAATATATGCTAGTCTATCTGCATTAATGATGTCTAATCTCATTAATACTATGACTAGGGATATTTAAGAATATGACTTTATATATTAGAGTCTCAAAATTGTAACTCTTACAATATCTAATACACAGTCAATATTCTAAGGACTTTATCAAACAAACAAGTAACATGGAAATACAAGTATGGATGATAAAGAAAAATGCCACATAAATAATATAACATAAATAAGTGTAAATACAAAAAACCTTAAACCATCTTGGTTTTAGGGCACACACTAACTAGTGGCCATCTTGGTTATACAAGCGCTCATAATTAAGGTCAAACATCGTATACTCTAACTAAATTCTCAAACGACCTTTTTGATCAAAAAGTTTTTAACCAAGAATAGTGACTTCTATGAACTATTAACTTCAAAAATACATTACATACTCTACATAAAACATGATCAACATACTTTCTAAGTATGAAATGCATTCAAATAGAGGTCTAGAAATCAAACTCATGATCTTGCATCTTCTTTAATCAATCTTGCACCTTAGGTTCCTTATTGAAAATCCTACAAAACAACCATAATAAACGCACTTAAACCTACATAATACATAGTAACTTAAACTAAAATTTCAGAAAAAGATTAAGAGCGTTGGGTTGCCTCCTAACAAGCGCTTCATTTAGAGTCTAGAGCTAGACTTTGTAGGTGTAGGCTTCACTTTTGAGGACCATAACCTAAAGAATCCTCCACTCCCTTGAGGTGTAGATATGTCAATGAAGTGTAATTGGTCCTTCCTTCTCATTGTTCTTTTTCTTGTGCTTCCAAGTCCTAGAAATGAAACATTTGGCACATTATCATCCAAATTATCAAGTAAATACATGTTAAAAGTAGAAGAGGGATGTTTCAACATTTCATTCAATTCAAAGGCTATTTCCCCATCCCCTACTTTTAACTTTAATGTGCCATTTTTCACATCAATTATTGCACCGGCGGTAGCAAGAAAAGGTCTTCCAAGTATAATAGGCATGTTAATATCATCATCTATATCTAAAACAACAAAATCAACCGGGATGATAAACTTTTCCACTTTCATTAAGACATTTTCAAGAATAACTAGTGGATGCCTAATAGACCTATCGGTTAGTTGTAATGTAATGTTTGTGATTTGAATTTCCTCAAATCCTAGCCTTCTAGCTATTGACGTGGGAAGTAATGACACACTTGCTCCCAAATCACACAATGCATTGGAAAAAGTAACATCACTAATAGTGCAAGGAATAGAAAAACTCCCTGGATCCTTGAGTTTTGGTGGCAATTTTTTTGGATCCTTGCACTACATTCCTCTATGAGTGCTACGGTTGCAAAGTCATCAAGACTTTTTCTTCTTGTCAAAAGATCCTTCAAAAACTTGTTGTACTTGGGAACCTGCAAAAATGTATCTACAAAAGGAATGTTAACATGTAACTGCTTAAGCGTTTGGGCAATCTTTCCCAATTCTTTTTCTTGCTTTTCATTTTTAAGCCGTTGTGGAAATGGAATTTGTGTTGAAAGAGGAATAGCTTGTGATTGAAAATTCATATTTTCAACACCCACTTTATTATCACTTACTAATTCCTTTCCTTTTTCTTCTTTTTCATCCTTTTCACTTCCACATTCTTCAATGATTGGTTCTTTTAGCGTGCTACCACTTCTCAATGCAATTGCTTGGACTTGTTCCTTAGGATTAATTTCCGTTTTACTTGATAACTCCCCTTGTTTCCTAAGGTTCATTTGTTCGGCTATTTGAGCAATTTGATTCTCTAAAGGTCTAGCCATTTCTATCATTCTACTCTCAAATTGCTCAACCCTTTCCATCACCTTCTCATTAGCCACCTCCCAAGCCGGTTTATTTTGGAGAAATTCAGGTTGAGTTATCATCTTTGGCTCCCTCCACCCAAGATTTGGATGGTTTCTCCACCCGGGGTTGTATGTGTTTGAAAAAGGATTATTAGAAGAAGAAGGCTTATAGTTATTGACATATTGAACTTATGCACATAAAGATGGATCATGAGAATCACCACACAAATGACAATATGCAACACTGGATGAATTTTGATTACTAGAGACATGCTTATTGAAAACATTCATCATAGTTTGCATTTGAGCTCTAAGCATATCTAAAGTATCAATTTCATACATACCTTGAGTTCTTCTAGGATTACCTCTTTCATTTGTCCATTCGTAGTGGTTTGCCACCATCTCTTCAATCAATTCTTGGGCTTCTTTCTTTGCCATGAGAGCTCTGCCTGCAACTGCATTTATATTGATTTTTGTTGAATAATTAAGTCCATTATAGAAGGTTTGTACAATTAATCAATTAGGGAGTCTACGATGTGGACATTTTCTTATCAAGTCCTTAAATCTCTCCCAAGCTTCATAGAGAGATTCTCCTTCGCATTGGTTAAAACTTGTTATGTCCATACGGAGTCTTGCGTTCCCTGGTGGGAAATATTTGTTCAAAAATGCTTTGGAAAGGTCCGTCCAAGTTGCAAAGGTATTTGGTGAAAATGATTGAAGCTATTGCTTGGCTTTTGTCTCTTAAAGAGAATGGAAATAATCTAAGCCTTATGGCATCTTCGGAAGCACCATTTAATTTTATTGTGTCACTAATTTCAAAAAAATTAGGCAAGTGTAAATATGGATCTTCGTTATATTACCACCAAATTGGTTTTGTTGAACCATTTGAATTAGTCCCGGCTTAAGTTCAAAATTATTTGCATTTACCGATGGTCTAATTATACTATTGTGAGAACTAGTTGGATTCGGCATAGCAAAATCTCTTAAAGAACGAGTTTGAGCGTTAGGATTTTGGGTTACCTCCTCCATAGCTACCTCTTGTTGATGTTCTTGAGGTTGAGATGTACTTGAAGTGTCACCAATCTCCTCTAACTTAGCTTGTTCTCCTTGCCTCTGCCTCCTTGCCTTCCGTGTAGTTCTTTCTATCTCTAGGTCAAATGGAAGCACCACTCGTAAGCTCCTATGCATACACCTACAAATCAAAATTAAAAAGATTATTTACAAATAAATACAACAAAGTTTAGATTAATAAAGTTAGCTTTGGCCTTAGTATTGCCTTGATTCCCCGGCAACGGCGCCAAAAACTTGACGTGGTGTAGATTAGGTATAACAATTATGAACAAAAACACACAAATCAAGTAATAAAAACCTAATCTCCCAACTTATTCCGCAAGTGGACGGGTCAGTTGTAGTATTTGGAGTATTAGGTGTTGAATCCCACGAGGAATTAAATACGTGCAATTACTAAAGCTTTTTCACTAACTTTTATTATCTAAACATAATCAAAATAAGATGGAGATGGGGTCCCTTCAATAGAGTAGGTATACAATTGAGAACTTATGTAAATTTCAATACAAAGAAGCCTAGAACATAGAATCCACTAATGAATTATGCATGAATGACTCACTAAGTGTTATCTTGCTTTGTTTAGAATCCAATTCCATAAGTGTCATAACTAGATCTCTCTATAAATTGACAAGATTTCAACTATTCTCATGATGAAACCTTATGATAATATGAATTGTAGTGACTCACTTAAGCATCCATTATTATCATATGAAAGACTTAAGCATTACCTGTTCATTTTCCATTGTTACATGTATGTCTCAATGTTAAGTAGCAACTAAATGACTTGCTTAGGTTGGCCAAGCAAAAACAAGTATTAAAACTTGAACAAGTAAACAAACAAATGCAAGCTTAGTAAGTGCAAGAAGTTAAATCATGTTTGTTGATTCATTAGCTTCATCTATGATCTAGATGAAGCCTTTAGTTCAACATGGTTAGTGAAACAACTAAAAGTTCAACTTCAAAGATAGAATTCATGGCAACTATTGAAAGTAAAAGAGATAGAGTTTGAGAATTGCTACAACCAATATGAGAATTAGTCCTCTTCTTTATTCACCTTCAAAAGATTGCACTACAAAGTCTCTTACAATGATCCTCACCACTTCTATTGAAGGATTAAGAGAATTCTATTAATTCTCTACCAAGCTAAGTATAAACTAAAGACTATAACTACTTCCTACTACTAAAGCTTGTTACAAAGGCTTACAAATGACTTCTATTTATAGACAAATGTTCCTCATGTCATTTTCCAACTTGTATGAATCATTAATGCATGGAAATAATGAAGATTTGCTTGGGGATTCCAAATGAGCACAAAAGTCTTCATTTATGCTTCCGATGTATTCTCCCACTTGCAGAACCCTATCTTCATCTGAAAATGTCTGCAAAAACTAGCTGGAAGAGGATGCAAGTTGATGCCCTAGAAAGTCCAGCTGTATTATGATACGTGGATGGTGATACACGGATGTTCATCCGAGAATCTCCATCTGCGGATCACACCTTTGTGGCCCCCACTTGATTTCTGATTCTTGCTGAGCTGGACTTCATGTGTGCAAACATTTTTCAAGCATTTCCAAGCATTGTTATGAAGGATTAGATTTTCCATTATTTTTGCACAAATTTTCCCTCAAGTTGTTCATCCAACTCTATCTCTTTGAATCACCATTGACTTTGATTTTCCTTTACTGCAATTGATTCAAAATAAGTTTTAGTATAATGAACCTACAATTATACACAAAAATTGTGCATTAATTTGTCCAAATAAGAATTTTGCCTCAAAAACCCTAAATCCAATAAGACCCTAATTCTTAACAATTGTTGGAAAATGAGTCATTTGTAGCCAAAAATACTATAATTATACTAAAATAATATTTAAAACACATACTAATGACTCTAATAATATTGGTAATTTATTGCTTATCACCCATCCCTATGTACGAGGTTAGCCGAAAAAAAAAAAACACTACTTAACTACCCTAAAATACTACTCTACCTAAACACCTATCACTCGGCATGGTTGCACCAAGTTGGTTGATGATGCACATTCATCAATCAAAGGCTTGAAGGAGAGATTTTTCTTCATCTTGACGAATGACTTCCCAAGGGAATTTTGGTGGAGGTCACTTAGTGCCTCGAGCAATTCCATTCCGGGGACATTACATCAAATGGAGTTTGACAAGATTAAGAAATGTGGTTCTGATGGGACTGCCTTGAACGGCTGGTATTATCCCAAGGTGATACTTGTTAGGGCGGGGATGAGCTGAGCATCGATCCCTCCAAAGAACCCGGCCTACTACTCACCTCGAATAGGGAGATATTGTAATTTTCTTCCCTCTTTATTTATAAATTAACATAAGCAACTAAAATATTAGTATTTAGTGTTTTGCAATATCCGACGTGATTGACTTAGTGTCTAGCTCAGAAGGACTGGTTAAAAAGAGCCAAAAGCGCACGACCACCAACGAGCTTTGATCAGAAAAAAACAACCAAAGTAGCCGAAGCTTTTGATGGGGCCAAGCAAGGCCTCAACTGTAGTGGTGACTATAGCTCAGCCGCCATCTCAAATCTCTTCATCCATTACTGAGATGCCACAAGCTACTCCATAGCCGACCTTCGATGTTACATCTACTCCCAGCATCTCAAAACAACCTTCTAGGGTTTACATAAAACCCCATGATCCTAATTACTTCTATTGCTGCTCATGCAACTGGGCGTTTCTACCTGAACTAGAAGATTGGTGCCAACGACTGACTTGCCTTCCCAACTAATGCCCGGGAACACCTACGTCATGATATCTCTCCTCGAGATGCCTACTATATGCAGAAGCTGTCAACTTCTAATTTGATAGATCGTTTTGTTCAGGATGTAGCCTTGGTAAGTTAAAAAATCTTTTATTTTCTTGATCAAACGAACAATAATACTAACAATAACAATAACAATTAACACTGTAGATCAACGCTTTTGTAGCTGAGCTTATTGCCAGGAGTTCAAATTCATAAGAAATGCAACATGCTAAACAAAAATAAAAAAAAATCTTCAAGAGCAGCTGGCGTAGATTGTCAAATTAAAAAGCATTGTCGAGGAAGCTAAAAATAGGGCAATCTTAGAGAAATACAAGGCGAAATTCCTAGCCTGCTCACTTGACTCGACATTAAAAGTGGATCAAGAAAGAAACAAAAAGGTGAAGGAAGAATCTAAGAAGAGAATAGCTGAGTTGGAGGTTCAGATTCAACAGGTGAAGAAGGACACAATAAAAGATCACTTCAACTTCGAGGAGTTTAAGAAAGATCTTGTCAAACTAATCCAACCTACATATATGGTTGGCTTCACAAATGCGATCAATGTAGCAATAGAATTTATTTCAAAAAAAGATGCCAAGCTACTGAAAGAAAGCAACAACTACAACCTTGATGGTTGAAGGTCTAATGGCAAGAGCTGACCTTCAAGAAGTTAGAAAAAAATTTAACAAATGGGCCATCACATCTCAAGACGAGGATGAAGAAGATGAAGAGAATGTTGAAGATGGGAACAAGGAAGAGGCTACCAGGATTAAAATTGTTGAAACTACAACTATTGAGGAACAACTTGCCAACAATACAACGGTGATTGATTAGTTATTCAAGAACCTGTAGCAGGGATAAGCCAGGCATCAATGCCTACGTAGAGTGCTCGTCTCAACTTTTTGTACTTGGAAATTTTCTGTCTCTTTTAAAGACTTGTACTTTTTTATTCTTGTTAATGAAATCCCATTTCTATTCTGAACATATAGTATCTTATATTTTCAATTGTCTGAACTTGTATTGTTATCATACCATATCCTTTGCCCCGTATGTTTATTTTCAACAACATAAATACTGAGCTTGGAGAAAAATAAAAATAAATGAATAAAGAAATACATTAATGAACTCGGCTAAATGAATCATAATAAAATAAGGAGAACAGAGACTTAGTTGAATCCTAATAATAATTCCTTGGCATGCTATGTCCGAGGTACCAGGGTCTCATCTTGTTGGCCTCAGCTACTTGATAAGGTCCTTCCCATTTCTGATTTAATTTGCCTAAGGGCTTAGCTCAGCTTACCTCGTCTTTTCTAAATACGAGATCACCTGGTTTGAAGAAAAAATTTTTGGCATGGGCATTGTAATGCTGAGTTATAATATTTTTATACAAAGCCATTCTCAATGTGGCAATTTCACTTCTTTCATCCAGCAAGTCTAAGTCCAGTTCTTCATGTAATGTTGAGTGATAAGTGATAATTTTACCTATTTTAGCATAGTATTTTATATATATTTTTCGTGTGTTTTTAGTATGTTTAAGTATTTAATATAAAAATGGCTCAATTTTATAATTGTTCTTCCATTTGAAGAATTTTTCAAAAATTAGGGTTTTTACTCGATTTTTATGGTTTTGAAGCAAAATTTATATTTTGAGCAAATTAATGCACAATCTTTGTACAATCTTGAATGTTTTATACATTCAATCATAATTTGGATCAATTGGAACTCAAAATTTCACATTCATGGTAGATTCAAAGATGATTGAATTAGGAGTTTAATGGAACAACTTTTACATTCAAACTTGGAGGATTGTTTTGCTCATCTTTTGGTAAATTTCTTCAACAAATTCACCATGGAATTAAAGGGTCAACATCACAAAAATTCTCAAGGGCAAGGGCATAAGGGGAATAACAAGCAAAAGAGAAGTGCAAAGAAGCAATGGAAGTGTAGAATTAGAGAAAACTAGGCATCGGCAACAATGACACATTTTAGTATTTTGGCAATAACTTGAGCTACAAATACTGGATTGAGATGATTCTTCTTACATTTAAAGCTAAGAGAATACTCTACAATTGCTATGAGCATTTCTTATCTTAGCTCTTTATTTTCCTACTTGTAGATGAGTTGTTTCTTGCATATGTTATTCATGCAAGCTATGTTTAACTAAATACATGTCTTAGGGTTAGATAAAGCTAATTATATGATTTGAATGTTATTATACTTGGTATAACATGTATTTTTTTTGGGCTAACCTCGTACACGAGGGGGGTCACCACTCCCAAATTTTATTAATGTAAAATTAAAAAACAAGAGGGGGACGTAAACCTTACCTCTAATGGCACATGAGTAAATAAAAAATAAAAATTAAATTAGGATTACTTTCTCCCTTACATGCTTATTTTCTACAAGGTCTAATAGAAGGAAAACCAAATCTATCTACTCAAAGCTCTCCCCTTGCCAGTTTTGGAAGCTCCATTTCAAATGAGTAAATTGAATAACCATTTCCTTTGCACCCAACATTTGATAAGAGATCATCAACTCTATTAGCCTCCCAAAAGCAATGCATAATAGATAAAAAAACCACCACCCTTTTTAATCTTGTCCACTTCATCTAAGATAGACCATGGTGCCTGAACATTATTTTGAAAAATACTAGCTAGCAGTAAAGAATCAACTTCAACCTGGAAGCCTGTAATACCTCGTTGCCTACATTGTTCAATCCCAAAGAGTAAAGCACGTGCTTCAGTTTGAACACTAGTGGCCACACCCAAGAATATAGCAAAAGCAAATATCATCTGGCCATGCATATCACGTAAAATACCTTCGCCCCTACTTATCCCTGGGTTACCCTTAGAGCAACCATCAGTTTTTAATTTGTAAATAGAAATATTGGGCTTCAAACATCTTACCAACTTGAAAGAATAAAGCTATTTTAAACAATCCACTGAAAAATAAAAATTATGCCATGCGGTACCATCCCAAGAAGCATTAGGAAAACGAATCTTAAAAACTTCTGTCACATCTCGAAAAATATTAGATATAACTTGAGAAGTATGAAAATCCTCCCCATCAAATCTAGCTCTGTTTCTTATCTTCCAAATATTCCAGCATATAAAACTTGGCAAAATCTTCCAAATAAAAGCAACATAAATATTGGTGGAATTTTTTAACCACCAAGATAACAAGATAGAACTAATCCCATGACCAACAACATGCACACCACAAGAAGCTCCAAAGAAATTCCATATATGCATGGCCAAGTCACTTAAACAAAATAGATGATTTGAAGTTTCTTCCTTAGCCAAACTACAACATGCACATTTTGAGGGCCCATGAAACCCAAAGTGAATTAGAGAAGCATCCACAAGTAACTTATTGAGCAACAATCCTACCATGAATATAGAAATTTTCTTTGGAATATTATCATGCCAAATATTCCCAAAGACAAAAGAAGAGGGCTTAGATCTCCTTACCAAGTGATAGGCTGAAGATACAGAGAATTGACCAGAATGAGTCAAGGACCAAAAGCACCTATCTTCATCATCAGAGCCTGGTGGTGGAAGCTTCATTATCTTAGAGCAAATGTCATCAAGAAGCCATTGATGTAGTAAATTGTAGTCCCAACCATGAGAATCCACAAAATTGCAAATTTTATGTGATTCTTTAACCTGGGTTTTATGAAACAAAGCACCTATCTTCAACATTTGTATTTAGTAAATTGTATTTGCTTGTTCATCTATCAAGATTCAACATTTTTAGGAGCTTGATCAACTATTGCAAATCATTTAGATGTTATTTGACATTAGAAGTACTTCTAACATTGGAAAATGGTAGATGAAACCTATGATGTATACACATGCAAATAGTTGTACAAGTAGGTGGATTGAGGTTGTTTAATACCACAATTCATGCATTTCACAAGAGTTCATCATGAACAAAATTGAACTCTAGTCAATTCATTGTGAAAACAAATCTTGATTTCATATGGAGTTGCAACCCTAAGCAAGACAAGATTAACATAGCAAGGTGTTAATTCATTCACTCATATTAGTGACAATTAGTAAATTCTAAACCCTATTACTTGTCTTTGTGAATTTCTTCCATTTGTTGTATTTCAAGTGCTTGAATTTTCTTATTTTACACACCATCTATTTGATGTATTTTCTAGATAATACAGCAAGTTAATAGCTTTGGTACTTGCTAATTCTTGCTTTCTCGTGGGATCGACCCTAATACTTTCCCTACTACAATTGACCCGTGCACTTGCTGAAAAAGGGTATTAGGTTATAAATTTTATTACTTATTTGTGTAAATTTTGCCAAATTTTTATAGTACATAATCCTCACAATCACTAAGTCTCATTGTTTTGTTCAGCAACATAAGCACTAATTCTTAGGCTTGGGACAGGGACTTTTGCTGGTACCATTGCCTTAGCCCCATATGTTAATGAAATAGGTGTTTCTTTGGTGGCCATTCTTAGAGTGGTGCAATAGGCCCATAAGACATTTGGCAGGTAGTCTACCCATGTTGTGCGAGCTCAGTGGAGCTGAGTTTTCAAACCGTGAAGTAGTGTACTATTAGAGTTCTCGACTTGTCCATTGGCTTGAAGGTGACCAATCGAAGTGAAATGTTGGGAAATCTTTATATCTTTACACCATTTTTTGAATGGATTTTCAACGAACTATTGGCTGTGCAAGACACCAAATTTTGACACACCATTTATTTTCAAACATTGGAGAATGTTTGCACTTTTTGGGCCAAATTTTTATTTTTTATTTTTTTAATAATCTGGGGGGCAAAATAGTAATTTTATCTGTAAATATTTTTCTATAAGCTTTTGGGAGTTTTAAATTCATATTTTTACTTTCATGTGAATTTGTTAATTTCTTATGATTTTTCTAGATTTAATTGGTATTTTTTATATTTTTCCTAGAACAAAGGCAAAATGGTAATTTCGCCTCACGAACACTATTTTAGCTCATTTTTTTGTTTCAAATTTATTTTTCTAATTCTTTAAGCATGTTTCTAAATTTTTTTGATTTTTTCGGAGACAATTACTATTTTTTCTGGGAATTTTCATTGTCCAAGGGCAAAATCATCATTTTACAAATTAAATTCATTTTTCATCAATTTTTGAGTCATAAATGCATTTTCTAGTGTTTTAAGATTATTTTTAATTTTTGATAATTTTTTGAGGTAAATAGCTATTTTTTGTAAATTTTCATTGTCCAAGGGTAAAATCATTATTTTACAAATTAAATTTATTTTTCATCAATTTTTGAGTCATAACTGCATTTTCCAGTATTTTAAGCTTATTTTTAATTTTTGATAATTTTTTGAGGTAAATAGCTATTTTTTTTGCAAAATTTTCATTTTCCAAGGGCAAAATCATCATTTTACAAATTAAATTCATTTTTCATCAATTTTTGAGTCATAAATGTATTTTCCAGTGTTTTAAGCTTATTTTTAATTTTTGATAATTTGTTTAGGTAAATAGCTATTTTTTTGCAAAATTTTCATTTTCCAAGGGCAAAATCATCATTTTACAAATTAAATTCATTTTTCATCAATTTTTGAGTCATAAATGTATTTTCCAGTGTTTTAAGCTTATTTTTAATTTTTGATAATTTGTTTAGGTAAATAGCTATTTTTCTGCAAATTTTCATTTTCCAAGGGCAAAATCGTCATTTTACAGCTTAAATTCATTTTTTGTCAAATTTCGAGTCAAAAAGGCATTTTCTAATTTTTTAAACTTACTTTTAATTTTTTATAATTTTTTAAGGCTAATATGTATTTTTTGTGTATTTTCGTTGTCCAGGGGCAAAATCGTCATTTTACACCCCGAGCGCGTTTTTATCAGCTTTAAGCTCTAGCTTTTATTTTTTGAAATCTACTTTGAATTATTTTTGAAAATTTTAGAGATTTTTTTCGTTTCTTTGTATTAATTTTTAATTTTTGGGGTTTAAAAATATTTTTAAATAAAATTAATATTTTTTATACCGGTGGCGTTTTCGTTATTTTATAGCATTCTTGGCCAACAAGACAAGTGGTCTATAAATACCCCTTTTAATCAGCAAAAAAATGTTAGTGTATGCCCTAAAACCAAGTTGGTTTTTGGAATTTTTATTACGCTTAGTTTCGTGTTATACTTATATATGTGGCATTTTCTTTGTCATTTAATACTTGTTATTAATATTACTTGTTTATTTGATAAAGTCCATAGAATATTAACTGTGTATAAGAGATTGTAAGAGTTACAATGATGAGACTCTTATTACACATTAAGTTATATTCTTAAATATCCCTAGTCGTAGTATTAATGAGATTGGACATCATTAATATGGGAAGACTAGCACATACTTTGCCTCTACTTATGGTAAGTAGTAGTTGATCTCGTCAACTATGGCGTGTGACACCTAAGCTGGTATGTGGATGCTTGGTAGAGAACAAGTTCATTGGACTGATCCGCCAAGAGTTACTATTCATAGTGCTTATGAATTATACTCTTAATGGCAATGGTGTAAGTGATCCTTAGACTTGAGATTATCATAGTATCTTGAGTGTGGATTGCTATGCTTTGACTCTATTGCTCGGTGCTCGTAAAAGAGTAGCCCATACGGTAGAGATTGGGTATAGTATGAAGCATGGAAGGATAGTGAATAATCGATATAGGATTCACCACTCCTTATTAAAGGAGAGTATATCCCGGATTGGCCACTTGTTGAAATATGACTTAAAGAATCTTTTGCGCAAAAGTAAAAGTATGACTTGAAAGAGTTTCAAGGTTATACTTTTATGGAAAGTTATATTTCGGAAACAAGAAATCATTAATTAGTCATTTAAAGAGTGAGCACTACACTCTTAGACTAATTGGGATATAGTGTGGTGAAAGGATATTAATTACACGGTAACATTGTCATTGATAGGTGTAGTCTACCATATGACTTTCCTATTCACTTGGGTGGTCATGATGCATTGCTAGATGCCACTCATGATCTATAAGTGCAAATTAATTAATTAGTGAATTAATGATAAATTAAAGTGTTAATTTATCTGGCTCTTAATTAATTAATTAATGAGTTATAATTTGTACTTATTGCCAACGTGAATGGAACTGTAAGGTAATAGCATAGGTAACGCAGCGGAAAAATAAAAATTTATTACCTTAACCATGGATCTCTTTGACATATCTATATGATTAACAAGGGGGTTTGCATGAAGATTACCTTAAGCACAAAAGATTTCTATGCTTCTAGGCAAAGATCCTTCGAAGAAGATGTTAGATCTACCACGAAAAGCCCTCCAAGCGTAGAGCCTCTAACGATATCCACACGAACAACTTCTTTGGGAACCTTGTAGGCTTGCTTGCTTTGACTTTTGAGTGCTAGCTCCCTTGAATTATTTAAGAACACAAGAAGAAGAAAAACCCTAACCCTTAGGAGAGAGAGAGAGAGACGCCAAGAGAGAGAGAAAGAGGCGTGCTTATTCTTTTCAATAATTTTCTCTCACTAATTTTTCTTTTTGTGTTGCAACTAACAATTCAAGAGTCAAAGCATAAACCTATTTATAGAGGTAGTATTCTAGTCTTTTAGGAAATAAGGCTAATTAGAAACCAAGAAGGTTTAGGTAACTTACTTTAAGCTAATCCTTCTCCTTTAGGAAATCTATTCCATAAGGAAACTAATTAGTTACTTTATTTCTTTTAGGAAACAAATTTCCTGCAAGACTTAGAATATTTATAAATAAGTCCTTTAAGTTAATTTATCTCATAAATTAACCCCATAAGTATCTCATACTTATCTTTATTACATTTTAACCCAAAGATTTTGTTCTTTATGTGTGTGACCCATTAGGTTCCATTCACGTTGGCAATAAGTATAAATTATAACTCATTAATTGAGCTAGATAAATTAAACACTTTTAATTTATCATTAATTCACTAATTAATCAATTCATACTTATAGATCATGAGTGGCGTCTAGCAATGCATCATGACCACCCAAGTGAATAGGAAAGTCATATGGTAGACCATACCCTTCAATGACAATGTTATCGTGTAATTAATATCCTTTCACCACACTATATCCCAATTAGTCTAAAAGTATAGTGCATACTTTAATAATGACTAATATATATTCTCTTGTTCCGGAAATATAACTCTCCATGATGTATAAACCTTGAAACTACTTCCAAGTTATACTATCACTTCTGCAGAAGATTTATGAGTTAACATTTCCAACAAGTGGCCATATAGGGATATACTCTCCTATTAAGGAGTGGTGAATCCTATATTGATTACTCACTATCTTTCCATGCTTCAAACTATACCCAATCTCTAACCTATGAGCTACCCTTTTACAGGCACCGAGGAATAGAGTCAAAGTATAGCAATCCACACTCAAGATACTATGGTAATCTCAAGTCAAAGGATCACTTACACCATTGCCATTAAGAGTTTAACCATTGGCACTATAGTTAAAACTCTTGGCGGATCAACCCAATGAACTTGTTCTCAAACAAGCATCCACATACCAGCTTAAGTGTCACGCACACCATAGTCAATGAGATCAACTACTACTTACCATAAGTAGAGGCAAAGTATGTGCTAGTCTATCCGTATTAATGATGTCCAATCTCATTAATACTATGACTAGGGATATTTAAGAATATGACTTTATGTATTAGAGTCTCATAATTGTAACCCCTTACAATCTCTAATACACAATCAATATTCTAAGGACTTTATCAATTAAACAAGTAACATGGAAATACAAGTATAGATGATAAAGAAAAATACCACATGAATAAATATAACATAAATAAGTGTAAATATAAAAACACCTTAAACCATCTTGGTTTTAGGGCATACACTAACAGGAACCTAATGGGTCACACACAATAAGAACATGGTCTTTGGGTTAAATTGTTATTAAGATAAGTATAAGATACTTATGGGGTTAATTTATGTGATAAATTAACTTAAAGGATTTATTTATAAATATTCTAAGTCTTGATGGAAATTAGTTTCCTAAAAGGAATTAAGAAGCTATTTGGTTTCCTTTTGGAATAGGTTTCCTAAAGGAATAGGATTAGCTTAAGGTAAGCTTCCTAAACCTTCTTGGTTTCCAATTGCTCTTGTTTCCTTAAAGACTAAGATACTACATCTATAAATAAGTCCATGCCTTGACTCTTGAAGATTGATGAAACACAACACAAAATCTAGAGAGAGAAAATTGAGAGCATGAGAGGCGTTTCTCTTCCCAAGAAAAATGCCACCTCTTTTCTTCCTAACAGTTAGGGTTTCTTTCTTCTTCTTGTGTTCTTCATGAATCATTCAAGGGAGCTAGCACTCAAAAGGCAAGGCAAGCAAGGCCAAAGGTTCCTAAAGATCATGTTCGTGTGAATACCGTTGGAGGCTCTACACTTGGAGGGCTTTTCATGGTAGAATCAACACCTTCATCAAATAGGATCTTGCCCTTTGAAGTATAGAAACCTTCCTAATGCTTGAGGTATTTGTGCTAAACACCCTTTAATCGTATAGATTACATCAAAGAGATCTATGGCTAAGGTAATAAAATTTTAAATTTTCCGCTGCATTACTCCCCTTATTACCTTACAAAAAAAAGAGAGGAGGAAAAAATAGAACAACCCTACAAACACTTTGGTTTTTGTGCTTTGGTTTTTGTGCTTTAGGAATCAAACACACACACTTGACACCTAAAAACACACACAAAACCGCCGTTCTTTTTCTAATTATTGTTCATCCATCTTCATTAATAGGAGCGTGTTACTGTTCATCAAATCATTTTTCAAGTTTAAAATGTAAATTCTTAATTCCTTTCTTGGTTTGATTTATTGTTCTTTTATTTCCCTACATGAATATGTTTATTACATCTATTTCTTTTGGAATTTTTGGTTGAATTTTTTATTTCTAAACTTTATTTTTCTGAGTTTTTGTTTCTCTCCATTGCTGGGTCTGTTTTTTGTTCCTTCATCCTCTATCTCCTCCTCCACTCCACCGTCTCTCCTCTCTTCTTCTCTTGCCTGTAATTACCTTAACCACTGGTTTCTCCATTACAACCACCTGCCTCCTCGTCCCCCCTCCACTCTCAACCGATGGTAGCCATATGGCCACCACAAAAATGAACAAAATTAGCCTCCTTCCCCTATCTCTGTAGCAACCAGTAACCTTCACCAGCATCACAAAAAATTGTAACTACAAACAAATTATACCCATTCCATAACCAATTACCACAAACTACCATTTCAAATCAACAAAGCCACCATCAACCAACGGCCATAGCTCTCAGTTCACCTCCCGAAAATCACATGTCATTAGCCCCAATTATTCACCATCAATACTGAATCATCGTCTCTCATCCTTCACAGACCACAATTGGCCACATACACATAGCTTCACACACACATAAACACATGGATACACAGCTTCGCACACACATAAACACACACAGATACACATAGTTTCACACACACATAACAAATTCAGCACACATAGATACACAGCTTCATACACACATAAACACTGCACAGATACACATAGCTTCACAAACACATAATAGATTCAGCACACACAGACACACAGCTCCACACACACGCCACACACAGAGTCATCAGTCATCCCTCAGTCCACCATCACCACTGTTCTAATCTCTCCTTTCTTCAATCTCAGATAACCTGCAAAAACAGCATACGAAATCACACAAACAAACACCAAACAGCAGCCCACAAAGTTAACAACCCCCCTTCAGCAATTCCCCTTACCCAAAGCTCAAACATCTTCATCTTTAACCAACTACTACTGCCAATAAACCAAAAAAATTCCATCGGAAATCCACAGTACCAAGCCCAAATCGCTGCCTTTTTCCACTACCACACAATCACCAACCCCTCTCCTTGCCCAGTAACATCCCATTTCATCGCACCTTCCTCCACTACTGCCCGCCTCTGTCAGCCTCCAAACAAACACCAACACGCAATTCCCACCAACATCTGCAAAAAGAAATAATCAATACAGCCAAAATAAAAACCCAATTTCAATTTTTCTCCACCACCAATCAGCACCCATAGCCACAAGAGCAGTTCATCCACCACCACAGAGCCTCCTCAATCCACCACGAATCAACTTCACTACAGCCCCAGATCCCATTTCAACTACCTCCCATAACTGATTCCCACTGCCATACAATCTCAGAACCAAAGACTTAGAGAGACAGAGAGGGAGGAATAGAGAAGAAGAGGGAAAATGAGAGAGGAGAAGAAAAAAAAAAAGGGAAAAGAAGGTGAGAAAGAGAGGATCAGATAGAAGAAGGAAGAAACAGGAGAAACAGAGAGGCCAGAAGAACGAAAGAATCAGAAGATAAAAACAGAAAAAGGGAACGACGAGAGAGAGGAGAAAGAATAGAAAAGATCAGAGGGAAAAGAAAGAACTGGGGAAAGAAAGAAAAGGGGGGCAACGAGAGAACAGAGAGCCGGAGAGAGTGAGACCAAAAGACCGAGAGAGAGAGAGAGAGAGACAGAGAGACAGAGAGAGAAGGAACCAGAAGAAAAAAGGAGAGAAGAAAGAAATCTAGAAAGAAAGAAAGAAACAAAAAAGAAAGAAGAAAAGGAAAGAAAAAAAAGGGAAGGAGAAAATCGGTTAAAAAAATTAGCAAAACTATGTCGTTTTGACATAAAACGACGTAGTTTTGATTAGTTTCTTTTATTTATTTATTGTTTATTATTTTGGCAGATTAGAT
>CM045553.1:17684015-17709912 GCA_024721245.1 Mitragyna speciosa
AATTTAAATAATAAAACATGAATTAAAAGCAAATTAAACATATAAAGACATATAAAGCCAAGTAGGAGCACATAACACATAGACATAATATCTAGATGCAAAATCCTAAAGAAAGCGGTAAAACATATAAGCACACAAGCACACAAAAGCGAATAAACCCTAACTATTACACCGGGGGGCTTGATTTACAATTTAAGGGGAAAATTTTTAAAAATACCCTATCTATTACACTTTCTATCTAATTACACAATTTTTGATAAAATATAAAAAATAATCTAACTATTACATTGACTAACTAAATACAAAAATATTACATTTTTCGTCAAAATAATAAAATTTAAAATGAAATAACACAAAACAAATAAATATGCAAAATGCATAAAATGAGAAACACATAAAAATGCATAAAATATCGCATTAGAGCACGTTGGAGCACATAAAAGAAAAATAATGAGAGATCGGGATACCTCTTTGAAGACCCGGTACCAATGCTTAAAAAAATGAACACACAAGTTAAGGTATCGTAATATAAACAAATAAAGACTAGAATATGAAATCCTACCAAAATTTAAAAATATATATATATATATATATATACACACACACATAAATTCTATAAACCTAAGGGGACTACAAGTAAATTCTTATAAAGCTCAAAGGGTAAATTGGAAATTCATATAATTACGGGGTACAATTAGAAATTAAAATCAAACTGGGGAAAATGTGAACCCTAGCAACTAAGGGGATTAAAAAATAGAAATTCAAGCAAAACTAAGGATTAAATCGCAAAATTAAAATAGGGGTATGATTAAACATTTATGCAAGTTTGGGGAAGCAAAAAAAATGCAAACTAAAGTAAATTGGGACAAAATAGTAAAGTCTGTAAATGTAAGATAAATTGCAAATTGAAGAACCTAATTGAAATTAATGTAAAATTTGGGAAGTTAATCAAAACCCACGAGGAACTTAATTGCATAGAACCGAGTATCTTCAAAGGCACATTAAAATTCCCAAAAAGAAAACAAAGATTACCATGTAAACACCCACTTTATGATGCGTTTAACAACAAAATAAAATAAAATAAATGCTAAATAAACTAAAAAAATCAGATAACTGCATTAACCCAGTTAACTAAGATAGGAACTAAATAAAACTAAATCAGATTAATCAAGAAGACAACTCAAACAATTAATCCAAATTAAAGACTAAACAGTTTAGAAAAGAAAAGGTAATACCAAATACACACCCCTTTTACTTAATTTCTCTTTTTTTCTCTTTTTCTTTTTCTTTCTTCCGATTTTCCTTTCTTTATCTTCCTTTTCTCTTTCCGTTTTATCTCACTTTGTTTTTTTTTTTATGCTCTCTGTTTCTATCACTCTGTTTTTTAGTCTTTTCTTCTCCTGCGTTTCTTCCAGCAGGCTCTCTATTCTTTCTTTCGACCGCATCCCAGCTCCCTTTCTTTGCCTTCTCTTGTCTTTCTCTACCAGTTCTATTTTCTTTTTCGTCTTTAATTTTCGTTCCCCTCTGTCTTCTCTCTTCCTTCGATTTCAATCTCTTCCTCTCGTCTCCTCTCCGTTCTCTTCCTATTTGTCTATCTTCTCTCTCACTGATTCTCCATCTCTCTCTCTCTCTCTCTCTCTCTCTCTTGTGTCTCACTCTCTGGTTTCTCTCTGTGTGTTTCTGTTTCTTCTCCTTGCTCCCTTGCCGGATCTATTTCCTCTCGCCTCTCACTCTCGTGTCTCCCTTTCTTTTTGATTCTCTCAATTTTACTCTCTCTCAATTTTTGTTGTTTCTTTCTCTCTGTTGTTTCGGTGCAGGGCTTTTGTGGGAGAGGAGATGGTGGCGAAATTGATAATTGCAATCGGGGCAATGGTAGTGGAGAGCTATGGGGGCAACGAAATTGCGGGCGGCAATGGTGGGCAGTGGCTACAGGTGGTTTGTGCTGCAATTGGTGAGGAGAGAAAGCGATTAAAGGAGTAAGGATGTGGTTTGATTTTTATTTAGGGCTGTTATTTTGCTTGTTTTTTTGTGCAAGTTTCGGTTGTGCTAGGTCTACTTGTGCGTGCAGGTGGACAGATAGCAGAGAAATTTGATTGGGACTAACAGTTTTGGGCAGGCCTTGAATGGTTATGGTGAGACGTTTGTGACTGTTTTGGCGGTTTGAAACTGAAAATGAGTGGTAATGGAGGTGGAGGAGGGAAATTGGGGTTGTTTGGGGGTTTGCTGCTTGCTGAGATGACTTGGGCTATCAGTGAAGCTGGTGGGTTGTGCGATTTTTGCAGAGTGTATTTGTGGTTTTCTTGTTGTTTTGTTTGCAGGTTGTTTGGCGTGATTGTGGTGTTCTTGAGCTGGAGGTATTGTGGTGGTTGTTGATTTCGGTGGGGATGGAGGGTATCATTTGGGTTGTTTTTGATGTTTTATGGGTCATTTGTGGTGATGGTTTACTGGCGTTGATGGTTGATGGTGGACCATTGGTGGTTTTGGTAATGATCTACCGTGAATGGTTGAGGGATTAAGGGTACTTGGAGCTGATTGTTTAGGTAAACTGGTGGAAATTTGGTTGGATTTGTTTGACGATGGAGCAGAGGTTGTTGTGGGAGGTGGAATCAGTGATAGTTGTGGTTGTTGGTCTGGTGGTGGTGGTGGGCTTTGGTGGAACCATGTATGTTTTGGTGGTTCTGGGTTCTGATGAGAGGGGTCGGTGGTGAGGCGGTGGAAATGAGAGCTGGTGAGGTTCCGGTGAACTGGTGGATGGGTGGTGGTAGAAGGGTGGAGAGGCTGGTGGAAGAGGGAAGAGAGAGACGGATGGGAAGAAAAACCCATAACAGGAGATCAAGGAACATCGCATAACAAACCCAGCAATGAGATAACAAAACTCAGAAAGATAAAGTCTAAAAATAAAAAATTCAACCAAAAATTCCCAAAGAACTAGATGAAATAAACAGATTCATAAATGGAAATAAAAGAACAATGAATCAAACCAAGAAAGGAATTAAAAATTTACCTTTTAAAATTGACAATGATCTGATGAATAGTAACGCATTCCTGCCGATGAAGATGAACAGTAACCAGAAAAAGAACGGCGGCTTTGTGTTTTGTGTGTGTGTTTTAAGGGTAAAGTATGTGTGTTTTAATCCTTAAAAACAGAAAAGCCAAAGTGTTTAGGGTTTTTCATCCTTTTTTCTCTTCTTTTTTTTTTCTAAGTGGGGTATTTATACTGCACAAATCTTAACCTCCAAGAAATGGCTAAAAGACCAAAATGCCCTTGACTACAAAAATTACAATTTTATCCTTAAAATCTATTTTCTCTTACAAAAATAATAATAATAAAAATAAGAAAAATATAAATAACAAATTTGTTGATAAAAATTCACCCTAAAAAAGTTAGAAACTTAGTGCTTAAAATCTAAAAACGAATTTAGGATCCAAAAATTGGTGAAAAATGAGTTTGAAATGTGAAATTAGATGACAAAAATTCACAGAAAAATAGCTATTGACCTCAAAAAATTATCAAAAATTACAAATAAGCTTAAAACACTAAAAAATGCATTTTGACTCAAAATTTGTGAAAAATGAATTTAATTTGTAAAATGACAATTTTCGCCCTTAGGTAATGAAAATTCACAGAAAAAATAGTAATCGTCTCTGAAAAAATTATCAAAAATTACAAATAAGCTTAAAACACTTGAAAGTGCATTTTTTACTCAAAATTGGTAAAAAATGAATTTAATTTGTAAAATGACGATTTTACCCTTGGGCAATGAAAATTCACAGAAAAATAATTATTGGCCTCAAAAAAAATTACCAAAAACTAAAAATAAGCTTAAAACACTGGAAAATACATTTTTGACTCAAAATTGGTGAAAAATGAATTTAATTTGTAAAATGACGATTTTGCCCTTGGGTAATGAAAATTAGCAGAAAAATAGCTATTGACCTCAAAAAATTAAGAAAATTCAGAAACATGCCTCAAGAATTGAAAAATGAATTTGGAACTTAAAATGAGCTAAAATGGTATTCGGGAGATGAAATTACCATTTTGCCCTTATTTTGGTAAAAATATAAAGAATACCAATTAAATCCAGAAAAATCATAAAAACTTAACAAATTCACATAAAAGTAAAAATACGAATTTAAAACCCCCCAAAAGCTAATAGAAAAAATATATATTTACAGATAAAATTACTATTTTGCCCCCCCAGATTATTAAAAAATTAAAATTTGGCACAAAAGTGCAAACCTGCCCCTCCAATGTTTGAAAATAAACGGTGTGTCAAAATTTGGTGTCTACAGAACACATACTAGTATATCTTCAACCCTACACATAGAACACCTAGAAGACACACTAGTACATCTTCAACCTACACCTAGAACACCAAGAACACGCACTTTCCCAAATCACACACACTACACACACTCACTCTCTCTCACACACACTACACACTCTCACTCTCTCTCACACACTACACACACTACTCTCTCTCTCACACACACTACAAACACTATCACTCTCTCTCACACAAACTACACACACTCACACTCTCTCTCATACACTACACACTCTCACTCTCTCTCACACACACTACACATACTAACACTCTCTCTCATACACTACACACTCACACTCTCTTTCACACACCACACACACCATTTTCACTACTTTACACATTAACACATTCACCTTTCTCTCTCACACAAAGCACACATACACACAGCGACTCACGCACATACATACGCATCTGCACACGTATTTCACACATCTTCACACACCAAATTCACACACTCAAGCACAATCTCACACAATGCATACTACAACACCATTCCAGCAACACTTACTACTTCACACATATTCCCACAATTTTCACACACCAAATCACGTAGTTCACACACTTAAATAATGTTACACACACCACCACACGCACTGATTCACACAGAGACACACACACAACCACACACACTGATTCACACTGAGACACACACAACCACACACATTGATTCACACAGAGACACACACTGTCACACACAGACACATACAATCATCATTAGCCCAAATCAGCAACCTGACCCCCAATTGTCACCGCACATACCCCACAGGGCAATACCATCAACAATCCAGCTACCTTCGCGATCCAATTTCACTAATACCACATCAATTCACCTCCAAAATTTCACTGTCCAACACCCAAATTTCAGCAGCCATCCTCGACAGCCAACATCTCAACGCACCATGTTAGAAGCTCCCTAGTCACCTACACGAACAACTCGTAACCACCACCTACAGCCTGTAAGGGTAACGACGATAACCACCCAATTCATCCACCAAACAGCCCACTTACAGTCAATCATCAGATAGTCTCCATCATCACCACTATCGGCTATCACAAAAATTCTAATTCCCTCAACAGCAGTTACAATAACAACCAAACAAACACAACAGTCCATATGAATCATTGAAATCGACCATAGCCAGTAAACACTAACCTTTGCCACAGGACCTCCATCTGTAAACATTCGGTAGACCACCACAACCCAAATCACCACCGTCAGACCTCTCCCCATTACATACCAATCATCCAAACAACCAAAATTTCAGCCCTCACCCACCAAGCCATCACCAATCTCAACCCCAAGAATCAGAGCACCTAAAATTGCATCCGACAAATACCAAAAGGCCACCACAACCTCACCTTTCACCACCGCCCAGCCCTTCCGCCAACATCAGGTAAATTCCTCAACCCTCCTTTTAACTCTGGTTTATTATCTGATTAATGAAATTGGTTGAATGAATGTTAATTGATTCTTGATTAGTTGAGTTAGATGTTGATTTTGGCAGAGTTAGAGTGAAGGGGAAAGATGAGGTGGAGTCGGGGATTTAGGGGAACAGAAAACTGGAATACAGAGGAAGAATCGGAGGTTGAGAGAGAGAGAGAGAGAGTGAGTGAGAAACAAAGGGAGGAGAAATAGAGAGAGAAAGGCAAGAGGGAGAAAGAAGAGAGCAGATGAGGTGAAGAAGAAAAGGGCAACCGGAAAAGGAAAGAAAAACAAAGAAAATAAAGAGAAAAGAAGCATAGAGAGATAATGGCTGTGAAGGCGAGAAAGAGAGTGAGACAGAGAGATGACAGAGACGGAGAAGGGGAGAAGAGAGAAAAGAAAGAAAAAATGAAGAAAAATAAACTAATTGGGAATTTGGGGGAAGGTTTTAGCTCTTGTATTTTGTCTTCTTTTGCATTTTTACAAGTTAAACATAATTAAAAGAAAAAAAAAAGAGAAAGGGCTTAAAGATTAGGTGCATGTGCTTTGAGAAGAATGATTTTAATATTGCTTTGGGGGTTTTGAAAATTGAAGATTGATTAGTATTTTCGGAGTTTCTAGTCATCTTAGTTACGGCTTTGGTTTGTTTTCTTGTCCAGTTATTTCACTTCCTTGTTTATCTTGTATTGTTTTGTTTCTTTTGATTTGGGTTTTAAGGGTTAGTTAATTAATTTATTTAACTAGTCAGTCAATCACTTAAGCTTCATTTTTATTTAGTTCTCTTTAGTTTTGGCATTTTGTTACATAAAATAGGTATTTCATTTTTTTTAGTCCCTAAGTTTTCTTGAATGTCTATTTTGGTTCCCTTAGCTTTATGGAATTTACATTTTTGTGCCCCATATCTGAAATTTATTTTATGTCCCCCTGCTAGAGTTTATTTTCTTATCTCAATTTATCAATACTTATATATTTTAAGTTTTTTGTTTGTTTATACCAAGATACCTTGACTTGTTTGTTCATTTTGATTAGTATTTGTACCGGGTCTCCAAAGAGGTATCCCGACATTCTTGTTAGTTTCCTCTTTTTGTGCTCCAATATGCTCCAATGTGATTTTATGCATTATTTTTATTATTATTTGTTTATTTCTTATTTTACATACTTTTTGCGAATTTACGTATTTAATTTATTTAATTTTGAATTTTTATTATTATTTTTGGAAAATATAATATTTTGTATTTAGCTAGTCAATGTAATAGTTAGATTATTTTGCTCTTATTTTAGCAAAAATTGTGTAATTAGATAGAAAGTGTAATAGATAAGGCATTTTTAATTTTCCCTTTTTTTAAATTGTAAATTAAGCCCCCGGTGTAATAGTTAGGATTTATTTATTTTTGTGTACTTACATGCTTATTTGTTTTACCGCTTTCATTAGGATTTTGCATCTAGATATCATGCTTATGTGTTTGTGCTCCTACTTGACTTTATATGTCTTTATATGTCTAATTTGCTTTTAATTCACGCTTTACAATTTGATTCATGTTTTACTAATTCTATCATTCCGTCACCACTTAGTCCAATGCTAATTGTATTTTTCTCGTTTCCCGGCTAGTCCAATGCTAGTGGGAATCCCTAGAAAGGACTAGTCCAGCGCTAGACCCTTAGGGCATTTTAGTACTAGATGCACTTGCGTGCTTTTACATCCCACTTCACACATTTCTTCCATTCTGCATGATTTTTATTATTATTATTTATTTATTTATTTATTTTGACGCATCTTCAAATGCATGACATTTAAGTTACATTTCACTTAGAAATTAGGACATTTGTGTGATTTGACTAGAAATAGTCGCCTACTCATATGGAAAGTGGTGGCGTACATGCCGTTCCTCCTTCCGTGTGTAGGAACATTTAGTCACGAGTTATTAGTCTCCCATACCCGTTATGTTGCATCCCCACTTTCTTCGACCACTTATTATCTATATTATAATTTTTCTTTTCCTTTTTCATTTCATTTTGCATTCACACTCGTGGCTCCCTCGAGGTCTCGACTCGGGTTTCGCAATTAATGCGATAATCTCGACGAAACCTCGACAGGACATTTCGACCCTCTCGATACTTACATTTAGATTTAGGATTGGCATTCATTTAGATACATCCGAACGCAATAGAACCTAGGGTTAATTTAGGAAATTTTGATTAAATCTCGCAACTAGCCTTGGCTGGGTAGAAAGGGTGCCTTAGGCACAAGCCTTTGCCTTTCCTTTCTTCAAATGTGACTCCCAGACCCTTTTCTCTTATTTTTCGTAAATCGGAGTCGAAAAAGGGTTTTTTTTAAATATTTTTCTAAAATTTTTATTTTTGTTTTGTTAAACAATTTTTCGAGTGACTTGGTACACCCTAACTCAGTACCAAGTGGCGACTCTATTTTTTTTTAAATAAAATAAAACCCTTTTTCAAAAATCATTTGGCCAAAACTGTCGCACTTTTAGTCCCGGCCTTGTTTTCTTTTTTAAAATACCATTTTCCTTAAAATACACTTTTCACTAAAATTCAATTTTTCCCACATACGCACGATTTTTCCAAAACTTTTATTTTGAAAAAGGTCACCGAGACCGGACCATCTCTTCAGGATGCGATAGTCAACGACCCCACTAGTACCCTTAACTTATGATTTTTCGGACGCGACAAACAAGCCTAAGATGTTTAGGTTTCTTAATTTTTGGACATCGCACTCGGGATTTTTAGACTTGATCAAACACCATTGGACATGTGGTTTCATTGGCTCTCCATTGGTGATGTTGGCTGCCAAACTTAAAGTAGTAAAGAAGGCATTACAGGAATGGTCTAGGAATCTGTTTGGAGACATATTTGCTGCTGTAAAGGATGCAAAAATTAAGGCTGCTAAAGCTGAGCATAGATATGATGTAGAAGGCTTAGATGAAGCCTTAGAACAACTGCAGTCAGTGCAGATGTTGCTAATTAAGGTGATTACGGTGGAAGATAACTATTGGAGACAGAAAGCTAGGATTAAATGGTGGAAAGAAGGGGATAGGAACTCTAAGTTTTTCCATTCTACTATTGCAGAAAAGAGAGCAAAATCAACCATTCATCGTATCAAAGACTCAAAAGGGAATTGGTTGGACCAAGAGGAGAACATTGTTCAAGAAGCTTGCTCATACTTTTCCTCTTTATTCATGCAAGAGGAATTAAGTGGGGCTATGTCATTATCTCACATTCTTGGTTTGATCTCAGGAGGCAGAATGTAGTATGCTTGAAGTATTTCTCACTTTGGAAGAGGTTAAACGAGTGGTATTTTCGATGGATGGTGACAGCTCTACCGGCCCAGATGGTTTCACAGGGAAGTTCTTCACTTCTGCATAGGAGATTGTTGGATTGATATCTTCAATGCAGGTAGTAAGCTTTTTCTGTGGTGAGGAACTTCCCAAAGAGTGTTTCTTCAACTCTCCTAGTATTGATTCCCAAGTGCACAAGTCCTGAAGTTTTTTCAGAGTTTAGACCTACTTAGCTTATGTAGTTTTGTAAATAAGATTATTTCAAGATTATTGGCTGATAGATTATCTAATCTTTTACCTCGTATTATCTCTTCTTATTAGACTGGTTTTGTGAAGGGTAGGCACATTTCAGAGAATTTTTTGTTGGCAATGGAAATGGTTGCTGGTCTGGGGAAAAAAAATCGAGGTGGCAATGTTGTTCTAAAGCTTGACATGGCTAAAGCATATGACAAGGTTTCTTGGGTATATTTGGTGAATGTGTTGAGAGCTTTTGGATTTGGGGAGCGTTGGGTGGATATGATTTGGAGATTGATCTCCAACTGTTGGTTCTCAGTGCTCATTAACAGGGGTTTCTAGGGGATTCTTCAAGTCTTCAAGAGGGCTTCAGTCAAGGGGACCCTGCTCTCTCCAGCACTTATTTATTATTGGTGTAGAAGGATTATCTAGGGCTTTAAATTTATTACCTTTCAGGCGTGGTTTCTCCTCTTTCCGTGTTCCGAGGTATTGCCCTAATATCACTCATCTTGGTTATGCTGATGATATTATCATTTTTTCAGGAGCAGATAGAAGGACCATTCAGATGATTATGCAAACGCTACAAGTGTATACAAGGGACTCTAGGCAGTGCATTAATGTGTTAAAGTAGTTTTTTTTAGTCACCCTTAAACACCTCCAGCTCGTATTTCCACTATTAAGCAATTAATAGGTTTTGGTAATAAGCCTTTTCCTATTAAATATCTGGGCTGCCCCCTTTTATTGAAAGGAGGAAAGCTTTATATTTTGAAGGTGTAGTAGTGCAGTCTATTTTGAAGAAGATGCAGGCCTGGCAGAAATCGCTTTTTATCAGTGGGTGGTAAGTTGATTCTTATTAAGCATGTTCTAGCTTCTATACCTTTGCATGTGTTTGCAGGAGTATCTCCACAAAGAAAGTTATATTGTAGTTGGAGAAAATGTTGGCTAATTTTCTTTGGGGAAGTAGGGAGAATAACTCTAAATATCACTGGATTAAATGAAAAAAATTGTGTCTACCATTGGAGGAAGGGAGAGTTGGCATTCGCTCTTTGGAGGATGTATGTGATGCATTGCCAATAAAGTTGTGGTGGAACTTTAGAAGCAAAAATCACTTTGGGCAGTTTTTAAGCATGCTAAATATTGCAAATTGAAGCATCCTTTGCAAGTACAAAGATCTCCTCTTGATTCGATTACTTGGAGGAGGAGGACTGATGCTAGGAATGCTGTGGAAGATAGCATCCTGTGGCTGTTAAATAATGGCGAAGCAAATATGTAGTATGATAATTGGTTGGGCACGGGAATGCTATCCAATTATGCGGGCGATCGTGATGACATTCACATGAAAGGGTTCGTTACAAATAGCAACTGGGATGTTCCTAAGCTACTATCATTGTTACCACAAGAGATTGTGACAGAAATCATTGCTTTAGATCCACCTGTTGACACTATTAAGGATGACATTGTTTGGAATCAGTCTTCCACGGGAGTTTTTCTTTTTTGGACTGCCATTGATAAGGTTAGAGGTTCCAAACCTAAAAGTTTTTTGCTTAAACATTGTTGGGATGGTCATGTTCCTGTTAAAATCTCTTTCTTCTTGTTGAGACTTTTAAATAGGAAACTCCCTCTTGCTGATGTTTTACAAAAGTTTGGGATACAAGGGCCTTCTCGGTGCTTTTGTTGTGATAATCCTTCTTTAGAATCTATTGATCATGTTTTCAGCTAATGGTGAAGTTCCTTCCTTCATCTGGAAGTTTTTTGGGGGGCCGGTTGGCATAGATAGGAACCAAGGTGAAGTAAGGTTGAGGTTGATGAAATGGTGGCTTCATCCTTCACCTAATCAGTTGATTTCATACTTGCAACTTATTACTTCTTTGTTTGTTACATGGCACATATGGAAAGCGAGAAATGAGTGGCACTTTGATGGTTTGTCAAAATCGTGGGAGGTGATTGCCTCAAAGGTTTTTCTTGATATTCGGATGACTTTTGAATTGAAGTTTGAGTTTTAATCTTTTGCTCCTACATGGCCTGAATTGTATGACTAAGATGTCACAAAGGAAGCGACAGGTATTGGTGAAAAGGGTGAAATGGGCTAGCCTTAGTTGATGGTTTCAAGTTGAACACGAATGGTTGTTCCAAGGGTAATCCAGGTGATTGTGGGGGTGGAGGTATACTCAGAGATAGCAAGGGTCATGATATTTTTGGTTTTGCATCTCCTTTAGGTTATGGTACCAGTTTGGAAGCAAAATGTAAGGCTGTTTTGCAAGGCATTCAGCTGTGTGTAGATCAAGGGATTGTGGGCTTTTGCTTGGAATCCGATTCACTTTCATTGGTAAATATTCTTAATGGGGTTGTAGCTTGTCCATGGTCTCTTAAAAAGACAATCAAGAAGATTTGCAAACTTTGCCAACCAGGTTTGATAATACGTCACTATTTCAGACAAGCAAATGTTCCAGCTAATATTTTGTCCAATGAGGGTTTAAAGTTGAACTCAAACATCTTTTACCCAAATTTTTCATCTCTGCCTCATGATGTCAAAGGTGAAGTTAGGTTAGAACAATGGGTTTTTCCCTCTTTTCGATATAGGAAATGTAAGTTTAGTTTTTGTATGTAAATGGAGTAGTACTCCATATTTCCTTTTCTTTGATATATGCTGTAATAATTGGATAGAGGTAAGGTTTATGTCCCCCTCTATTTTATTAATAAAATTTAGGAGTGGCGCCCTCCCCCTTGTACAGGGTTAGCCAATAAAAAAAACTTGTATTGTTTATTAACTATTTTGCATGTCATGATTTATGATTGAATGGCCATTAATTGTAGATTCTAAATCATTATTATGTAACGAGAGTTGGTAATAATTGTTAGAATTGGAATAGATGAAGTCTAGGTTGCATGTTACACGAGAGTAGTGGTGCAAATAGGTGGGTCAATTAGGCAATCTATAGGGCTAATGAACCGATACTAGTGTCTTTACCACAAGAGTAGGAAATGACTAGTAGGAAGGTAGTCATTATCTTGTCATGAGAATGAAAGTTAAGTACACTAGGGATTGGGCCATAAACGACACAAGACTAAGGCATGAATTGAGTCAATTACATTCATCCTAAAAACACTAGTGGAATCTAGATCCTAGATACTTTGCACACTATTTCTCTTAATCACTACTATTTTGTGCTTAATTCCACTTATATCTATTGGATTGTTTAAATAGTAGAGTAAATTCAATAGTCTTAGTAATTTAAGACTATTCCTTGTGGGTTTGACCCTATTACCCTATACTGCTACATAACACGATCTGTCCTCGTGTAGTCAATAGGGGAATTAGGTTATTTAACTTGATAATTGAGTGGTTTTGATTGAATTAGATTGATATAGTTTTAGAACTAATTACATCCTGTCACTGAGAACTAAATTTGAACCATCCTCAGTCATTGCCTTGCTTCTTTATGGCGTAGAAGTGCTGAAATAAGTCTACTAAAGCCTTGATTTCCTGAAGATGGCAGATCAGCTCAAGCCCTACTAGAACTCGGATGGCGTTCAGAGTTAACTGTGTGATTCTAGTAGCCCAATACCTTAGGTTTTCCCTAATGAAGTGGGAAGTCAGAATTCATAGTATGACTTCTAGTTGGTCAAGGTAAATTGCTACCATGCCCTCGAGGGTCTGATGAGCTCGATCACCTTCCTTTGGGGCATACATTATGTAATTACCTTGAAAAGGGTATCTTCTACTAATCCTTCCTATTGTTTCCTCATCTATGCAGCTTTTGAAGTTTAGAAAATCACCGAAATCTATCAAATTCTAAGCTCGAGGTACTGGAGGTATGAATACATCCTCAGTAGACACCTCTTCATCTTTTATGTCGTCGTCATAAAGAACCTCTGAGCCCATTCTTAGTAAAAAGTCATCCAACTCTTGGTTATCTGATTTGCCTGACTCTATGGCCTAGGTTTGCTCAGCTTCCCTATACATTTGCTGATAGTTTTCCAACCAAACTTCTTCAACTTCTTCTTAGTAGGGGCTGGCCTCTGAGCACTGGACCCATCTGGCCTTACTACTCGTAGGTTGTTGCGGTTTTAGCCATAGATACTTACTCTTTTTGGTTGGAAAAAAGAATTTGAAGCAGGTTGGGAAATTGCTTGACATTTGAAGACAATTCAATTAGAATTTCACTAAGCTTCAGGAAAAAGTGAAAATGACATCATGCCTTAATATAGAGGGTTCCACCAGACAATCCATCACTTTTCAAAATTTGAAAAGAAAAGACGCACATTTAATGCTCCTAAAAATCATGCAATGATTTGAATTTTGCATTTAATGAGAAGTGATGTCATCAATCATATCAAGACTTCTAACCAACCTGATGTTGACGAGTTTGTTTCTATACAATTTTATGATCAGCTCGAGATTGTTGCTCATCAAGTGTTCGCTACAAATCTGAGCTGCGGAACTTTTGTAGATACTGATATTGCCCGGCCTCCATGACAGCTCGGATCTAATGATACCACGGCACATCGTGATCACTTAATGACCAAACTGTCCCCAATGAAGGGTTAATAAAATAGTTATCGATCTCTTTACGTGAGATGATTCAAATGTATTGATATGATGGCTTAGACATCTAGCACGCCTACTCTACTATCTAAGCCTGCAAACTTACGATGCATAGGCTGTTAGGCTATACCATGCCTTTTCATGGTTTTTCCTCTACTCCACCTGTGTATAAACCTCTCTCTGCATCATTTACAAAGGTATGTTTACAAACACTCACTTTAACCCTCCCGAACTACTCAATTTTCCTGAGTAAACTGATTTAAACATCGGAGGCACTTTAGGAGACTTGTGCCCACATGTTTCTGACATTTGCTATGTTGCAGGCCTACGTGTTTATCCAGGTCGGTTATTTGAAAGAGTGTTAAGTTAGGGCACATCAATGGGCGCGAATGAACAATGAGTCACTTAGCAAGCAAGCCACTCTTCCCACCTCTGTTGGACCATGAGATACAAACTTGCCACATGTGTATATATTCATGGAACTTTCTTGGCACACAAATCACATACATACTTATAGCAAAACTTGTTATCAAAACTACATATAAGTGGCACATTCAAAAGAAACTTGGGGAATTCAACTTGAGAAAATATCACTTAGCATCTCCAACTTGAGAAAATATGACTTAGCATCCCATGACATGACATAGCATATTAACCACGACATGTTAACTTTTAGCTCACACAATAGATCAAGCTGTCACAGGTCATTGAGTACCAAAACCTAGTGATTGTGAGGTTTCGGTAGTATCAAAATTAGGCAAATTCACACAAATAGGTAATAAAATTTATAACCTAATACCCCTTTCTGTAAGTGCATAGGTCAGTTGTAGTAGGAGAAGTATTAGGGTCGAGAGGAAACAAGACTTGGCAAGTACCAAAACTACTAACTTGCCCTATTATCTAGACAAATTATCAACCATGTGGTGTGCAAGGCTAAGAAAATTCATATACTTGAAGTAAAATAAATAGAAGAAATTCACAAATACAAGTAAGAGGGTTTAGAATCCACTAATTGTCACCAATATGATTGAATGAACTAACACCTTGCTATATTAATAATGTTTTGCTTAGGATTGCATTTCCAAATGAATTCAAAACTTGTTCTCACAATGAATTGACTAGAGTTCAACTATTCTCATGATGAACTCATGTGAAACGCATGAATTGTGGTCTCAAACAATCTCAATCCACCTACCTACACCACTATTTTTATGTGTGTACATAATAGGCTTCATCTACCGTTTTTTAATGTTGTAAGTATTTCTCAATGTCAAATAACATCTAAATGATTTGCAACAGGTGATCAAGCTACTACAAATGTTAAACCTTGATAGATGAACAAGCAAATACAAGTTATAGCAAGTATAATGACATTCAATTCATATCATTAGCTTCATCTATCCCTGAGACAAGTATTTAGTTAAGCATGGAATTCATAACTTGAAAGTATAAGAATTCAAAGAAATAATTCGTAACAAGGAAATAAAGAGAAAGAGATAGAAATTCTCATTTCAATGGCTCCAATCCTTCGTTTCTTCCTTGAATATGATGTAGTACAAGTAAATTCTCCAAGAGTTTTCTTACAAGTACTAAAATTTCCTATAAAACTACAAAGAAAACTAATAAACTAACTACATTAGGAGTGCTTCTCCCTTCATGACTTCTTTCAAATGCCTTGCCAGAGCTTATTATTTATAAACAAATTCACCCTAATCATCTAGACAATTGGCAGGACAATTTGCAAGAAAAGTTGTCTTAAAATCATAAAAAAGTCTTTCTTGATTTTTGAAATATTTCCTCGATAACCAAAATATAGCTTTCATCTGAAAAAGTACAAAAAAGCAATGTGAAAAGAGCTCCAACTTGCAGTCAACAACCTTAAGTCGATTGTGATCTACGGGATAGCTAACCTGCAGATGTGACCGCAGATTGCTCCAAGAAGATGGTCGAATAAGCTTTTTCTCAAAACATGAAAGTTTTATCCCTTTGAGTTATCTTTCCAACATCACAAGAATCAGGTTATTTGGAGCTCTGGAAACAAAGATATGGTGAAAATACTGAGAGGCAGTCGGAAGGTCTTCGCACCACAAATTTACTTCAGTAATTTGGCATTTTGGCTATGAAGATGTGAGAACTGGATTTTGATGTCTTCATAAGAAATGTAGAGAATTCTCTTAGCTACAAAATGCAAGAAGAATAATCTAAATCCAATAGTTGTAGCTCAAGTTATTACCAAAATATTGAAATATGTCATAGTCGCCGACCCTTAATTTTCTCCATTTCTTCGCTTCCATTACTTCTTTGCACCATATCTTTCATTGGTATCCCTTTAATACCCTTGAGACCTTTTTTTGATGTTGATCCTTTAATTTCATGATGATTTGTTGAAGAAAATTTCCTACAAGTTGAGCGAACAAATCCTCCAAGTTTGAATGCAAAAGTTATGCAATTGAGCTCCTAATTCAATCATTCTTGAATCTACTATGAATGTGATGACTTGTGTTCCAAATTATGCAATGCAAGATTTTAAAATTCTTGTAGTTGAATCTTGAATTCCATTAGTTAACAGTGAAATTTCCTTTTGCACACATAAGCCTATCTGCAGGTATAACTTGCTATATCTCTACAAAAGTTCATTATTTTAGCATACATGAAATTTTATGAAGGTACTAGTTTGCAACAGTATGGATCACTTTTGGCAAGAAGCCAAACAAGGAAATTGAATTTTATCTCTAGTAGATATGATGACCACATATTACTTAAGGAAGACCTAGTGGTTGTCCATAAACAAAAAGAGCATCCACAAGTCGTGAAACATTTTTATATAAAATTCTTTCAACAGGTAGGATACCAAGAGTAAGAAGAAGGTAGATTATGAATGAGAACTAAAGAAGCATGGCTAGAGATCTGTGTTGCACTTCTCTTCATGTTCTTTCTTCTTATCCTTGTCTTTTCGATGCTGTACTAGAAATGATGGCCGTAATTATAGATGGTTATAGGTCTCAAGACTCAATTGGTACCCATGTCCAAATTTAATTTAAGCGGGATGAGTATATGGGTGTCAAGAATATGAGATTAGGCCTGGTTGAGAATGTACCCAAAAATACCCATCCAAGTAAGGGTATTATAGACACTAAATTTTGACACACCGTTTATTTTTCTAACACTGGGAGAATTTTTCCTATTTTGGGGTCAAATTCTGATTTTTGAGCAAAAAGGGGCAAATTCAACAAGTTCAGGGGGACAAAATAGTATTATTCAACTGTAAATATTTTTTCATTAGTTTTAGAGTTTTAAATGTACAGTTTTTATTTTTATACATTTTTATGAAATTTTGTAATTTTTTCGGGTTTAACTGGTATTTTTCTGTATTTCACTAGCACAAGGGCAAAATGGCCATTTCTCCCCGTGAACACTCTTTTTTCAGATTTTGGGGTCCAAATTTATTTTTCAAGCTTTCAAGCATGTTTCTAAATTTTTTTTGGGAACAATTGCTATTTTTTTTAGTAAATACTGCGTTTAGGGAAAAAATCATCATTTCACATTTCAAACGTATTTTTTACCAATTTTTGAGTCCTAAATTCATTTTCTAAGGTTTCAAGCTTATTTTTAATTTTTTGCAATTTTTTAGACCAATAGCTATTTTTCTATTTATTTTGTCATTATAGGGGCAAAATAGTCATTTCACATTCCAAACGCATTTTTGGCCAATTTTAAGCTCTAATCTTTATTTTTTAGATTTTAAAATCTACTTTTAATTTTTGGCAAATTTTTGAAGTTCATTTCATTTTTGTATTAATTTTGATTTTTTGTATCAAAAATAATTTTTTTAGGGTAAAATTAGTAATTTTATTACTAGTGGCATTTTCGTTATTTTGGGGATAAAAAAGAAGAGAAAAAAAAAAACCTAAAGCATCCACTTTTTTTATCTAAAGAAAAATCAAAAGACATCCACACACTCAACACACACACATCAGCTGCTTCTCTCAAGAAGATAGCAACTGTTCATCACCAAGGTTCATCCATTGTTCATCATCACCAGTTTTGATCTAAGTCTCTGCATTTTGTGGGTTATATTTCTCTTTTCTTCTTCTGCCAGTTTCTTCTTTCTTCTTCCCCCCACCACATTCATCCACCATTCTCTTCGTTCATCACTAGATGACCACCCGTCAGCCACCCTTCTCCCCTGTCTCTTACCACACCAGACCAACTCTATCAAAACCACAATTCCCTTGTCGCCCTTCTTCAACCCGACGCCATCCCAATCGTCTCCTTTCCTCAACAATTGCAACCTCATTAACAACCCAAAACCTGCAAAAAGCCCAAGACCAATAATAAAACAACACACTGCTTCCCTCTTTAGCTTCTCCACCACCACCAAAATACAGCCGTCTATAAACCAATAGCTACAGCCAACGTCCTGATTTCACAACCCCAAATTATAATCAAAGCACTCCATAACAGAACCTCCATTTATGGTCACCACATGCCATCCAAAATCACCACTATCAGCCCCAATTGCTTCGGTTCTCTTATCACCAGATTTTCCATCATCAACAAAACCACCCCTCATCACTGCCAATATGTAAACCTGCAAGAACAGATTAATCACAGCAGCCCTGTGACCATCCCACCAATCGAAATCACCACCAAAAAAACCTTCAAACCACCACCAAATCATCTTCATTATAGCCCCAAAACTGCTGATATCCCTTTCGCTATACTATGGATACTTAGGCAAGTGCACCTATCGTTTCCAGTAGTACAGTGTACAGGAGTACCGAGTGTCGTATCCCACAGGGACTATGTGAGTACTAGTATTAACCTTCTTTCTATTATCTAACCTCACAAAGTGAATGACGAATTAAATGAAAATACAAATTAGCTAAAACTAATTATCTAACTAAATGACAATATAGAATATAGTAGAGAGAATGGACAAAAGTAGAGGTGAATTTAGATGAAGAATTTCCCTAAACCAACATGCCAAGACTCTAACTTGATTAATGATTAACCCAATTTCTTAGACCCCGGAGTCCCTTATGTGAATTATATTCTTTCTCAAGTGAAACAATTCCTACCTTCTCGGTTGATTAATTGGAATCTCTTCTCAATTAAAACCCCTAAAAGATGCAATTTCTAATCAATGGACTCCATTTGTGGTTGAGCTTTAATCCTAAAACTCAACTTAGGAAGAACTCATGTAATCCTATCTCTAGCAATTCATTCAAGTTCTCTCTATTCATGAAGTGATCTAATCATATGTGCAATCTCTCGATATACCCATACAAAATCAACACTTGAATTGAAGGATGCATGCAAATCCCAATCCAAAACACAAATAAACTCATGAATAAATCTAAGAACAAAGTGGGTCTTTCATTAAACCAAGAATAAAATCATAGACATAAGAATCTAGGGTTCATCCCATCTAAATCATAAACAACTCAATTCATAATTACAAGAATAAAATTAACAAAAGACAAGAAAGAAAGAGAAAGCTCATTCTCATGCAGCCCTCTTGAATCCTCCCTTGCATCTTGATGAATCCTTCTTGCTTTCACCATTGAAGCCCTTGAGTTGTCCCTCTACTCTTGCTTTCTCCTCCCTACATCACTCTAGATGTGCCAAAATGTGTGTTTTTGAGGTGTGTGTGTTTTCCCTCGAGTTAGGGTTCTTTCCCCCCGCAAAGATTCGCCCAAAAGTGCTTAAAAACGCAGCATTCCATCACTAGGCCGCGGCTAAGGCCGTGGCACGGCCTTACCCGTGGCCTTGTATCCTCCCTTTCTGACCAAGGCCGCACCCCAGGCCGCGGCACGGCCTTACCCGCGGCCTTGGTCAGAATATTTCACTTGTCTTCCATGCAAAATTTCACCTCAAAAACGGACGAACTAGCTTTTCCTCAAAACATAAAAGTTTTAGATCTTTGAATAAGATTTCCAAATCAACAAGAATCATGTCATTTGAAGCTCTGTACGCTGAGATATAGCTGAAATACTAAGAACTGGTCGGAACAGTACTGCAGTACAAATATGCTTCAATAACATGGAATTTTGACCTTTGAACCTTAAGAACTGGACTTTGATGTCTTCATATGAATTGTAGATCATTGTCTTAGCTTCAAAATGCTTCATGAATAACCTTAATCCAATATCTCCATCTCCAGTTATCACTAAATCATTGACATATGTCCAGACTGCCAAACCGTTTCCTTTCCAATTCTTCTTCGCCTATTGCTTCTTTGCACCACTTTGAGGATTTCTTGACTTTAACTCATCTCCAACTTCAAATCACCTCAAAATATCATCCAATTGCCATCCAAATTAATCCAAATTGGTGATGCAATGTGCAAATCCTACGAAAATGACACAAATCACATGTAAATCACACCTTTATACAATTTGGCATTCAAATCACAAATGAGAAGAAATAGCTAAGAAATAGAGAAAAACTCATAGAAAACCCTAAAAACCTACCCTAAAAACCTACTAAAAACTAATGTACTATAGCACTTATCAACTGCCTACAAAAACCACCCAAAAACCACTCAATGTCTCCCCAAAATTACAGCTAAAAATGGCAACAAAAACAACCACTTTTAGCCGCTATACTACCAAAAATCATCACAACCATCACCTGCAAATAAAGGTAATCAATGAAACAATCCTTAGCCCACCACAAACAAAATAGTCCAAAGCCCCTCAATCAGCCCAAACCACCAATCATCAGCTACAGCACTCAATCGCCTACCACTCCATTGTTTCCTCTACTTCCACTACCATTATATCACAACAGTCCAATACACACTAGAAACAGCCCACGCCACTGGAGGCAAAACCGTCAACAACTGCCAGACCTCCGCTTCGTTAACCACCAGTAGCCATCCAAACAACCCCCAACCCTCATATAGCAAAAACAAGCACCAAAACAACCTCATCACTACAACCAATCAACCAAAATGACCACAACAACTCCCTAATGGCTCTCCCCTACCACTCCCCAATCCAATTCACCAGCTATGACATACCCAGCACCAACGCAGCCATAGCTGCCCACTTTGACACCAAGCACAACCATCCTTATCCAGCAGCCATCAAATTCCAAAAAACAACCAGCACCTAGTAAATCACTACTAGCACTACCTTCAGCTCCGGCAACAAACCAAATGTGCCGCCATTCATTGTAAGCTCCATCACCACCAGTCAGCTTCCACTTCTCGCTTTCTCTACATGCGCAACTAAGACCAGCGCTTGTCCCAAAAATTCCACCACCAGGATAACACACCACCAGTCCCAATGAACTGACTATGACCAGGAATCCCCTGCGATTACACAGTCCTGCTCAACCATCACACGAACACCAAGAATCATCAAATCTACCTCCCTCCTCCACCAAATCAGTTACAAATTATCGACACTGCCAGGTTTTTAATGTGCACACGGTTGCGTTGCTAAGAAAGTCTTGGATTTCAGGTATGCAACTCGTTGAACTCAAGACCTCGTTTGATTCCTGAACCAAGGAACCCTTGACGTGGAGTTGTTTTGCCTTGAATTCTTCCCTTGAAGATTAGCACGCCTAAGAACAACTAGAATTAGACCAAGTTGAGCGAGTTCAATCGTCTAACCTAATTAACTCTAAGACTTGATAAAAAACTCAAGAAAAACTCTAAGCGAAGTTGGTGGTCACCACAAGCAAGCTTGATAAGACCAAGAGTAGTTCTAAATCAACATAGAACCAAGAAGAATCTCAATTAAGAGAAAACACTCAAATTTTATTCATAAATTCATGTTTAAAATCGTATAAATAGTAACATGCCTATTTATAGGCTAATAAAGAAAAGTCTAGAAGCTTAAAATAAAGTAAACTACTAAAACTAGTTGTAACTTATCACAATTGGGTAACTAACTAAAAGTTACAACTTGTAAAGACTTAGGAAACTGATAAAAACCATAATTAACTATAAAAATAGTCTAAAATTCGTCCAAGATCAGATGATGGGTTGGACATCCCTTCATAAGCTCCATTGGGCCTTCATTTAGCAATTTCAAGGGCCCTCCAAGCAAGTCCAAGTAACCAGCCCCTTGTATGCATGTTATGGACAGCATAGTAACGTCAATTGGACCGTCTTTGTAATTAGATTTGATCCAAAGCCAATGCTCCAATCCTTGGCCCAATGTGCTAGCTTGATTAATGTGAGTTTCAAGCTTGTAAACAAGCCCAAATCCATGTATAATCTTCAACCAGCAACCATGTAGATCATCTTCCATCAAGAACATGCCTTTCCTAAGCTCACCATGTTCAACTCCAAATCTAACAAGTGTGAATGCTCTTTGGATCACATCAATCCCTCCTTCTTCGAAAAGATTCATCCTCGAATCTGTGAGTTCATATAAACTAACATAAGAAACTAAAGGACTGATAGATGAGCAAGTATAACCACCAAGAATATTAAGCACATAAAAATCGGATGGCATATCGCAAGAATAAACACAAGTAGTTAAAGACTTATTACTCTTTGCAAGATGAAACAAAATAAAACTCAAAAACACACATAGATGATGTAAAAACAGTTTTAAGTTTAAAGACAACAAACATGTCAAGATGAGTAATATCTTTAAAAATATGCAAAAGAATTAAGATATATGAATGATCAACAAGAAAAACATGAGGTTTAGCACCTATATATCTAAGAATGGACTCAAAATAACACTCACTAACAAGATAGAAATCATGATAAAATAAAGATGTATAACCAGAATCTAAAAAATTACTATCTACAAACAAGTGTAGAAAACCTGAATTATGAAGATAACATGATATAATTCTGAATGAACTATACAAAACAAACTCTAGAACATGAAAAATATCATCATTCAACTCACTAGAATAATTCAAACGATATAACAAAAACACATGAATATTGTCACAAAATACAACACTAGAACATTTAGAATGAACTAACTTATGACAAAAAAAAATTTTAGAGGTAAAACACTTAAGATAAACACATTGAAAATCATTTATATGACTCCCTATAATTCATGTATAAGGACAACACAAAACATAAACATTACCACTAACCAGAACAACAAAATGACTGACATGATGCAATATAGACTCAAGAATCTGAAAATTATCAAAAACTAAATCACCAAAACGTATAGGGCAGCATGTATAAACAAATACAAGATCCCTAATACAAGTATTATGGCATGGAAAATCACATAAAACATGTTGAAATTCGTCCAAACATTGATGCAAAAACATAGGAGAACTTCTAAGACAGATTGCACTAGATGAAGTAAAACAACTTAGATGCAAAACATAACTACCTACCCTAATAGAATAAACACATAAGATAGAATTAAGATGCACTTTAAAGCTATTAAAATATAAAAACTTATGCCACAAATCAGTTGGATTCATCAAACTATTTGAACTTGCGCTTGAACAATGTTGTAATTCCTTCTCCATGATTTGATGCTTTTTGCTCATTGAAGGAATCTGAACATTAAGACAACAAGTATGTGGCGTTTTTCCTTGAGCATTAGCCTGCAATAACACTACAAAAACACTAGGAAAAGAATGGTTAAGAGAGTTAGCAAAATACACTTCTTCTTTGGAGTACATGGACATAAGAGTTAGAAGCATAACACTCTTGCTCTTTTCTCTCTTCTCACTATCTTGGATGGCTATTGCTTTCTCCTTAGTTATGCCACTTTGCACCCCTTCAAGGTTAGTTTGTGATTTTGCTTCTTCATTGGTGCATACGCCACTTGCTAGTTGGCTTTGTTCCTCTCTTACTTTGAAGTCTTTTGCGAATCCTCACTTGGTCAGCATGTGCTTCAGATGGTGCAATAGAACCCAAAGTCACCTTTCGTCCATTCCACATGAAAGAGTACCTATTTTTAAAGCCATCATAGGTCACCCTCCTATCGAATTGCCATGGACGCCCAAGAAGAATAGTGGCATGCTTGCATAGGAACCACATCACACCATACTTCATCCTTGTACTTGTTGATGGAGAATGGCACCAACACTTGCTTGGTCACCTTCATGTCTTCAGTTTCAGCAAACCAATGCAATTTGTAAGGCTTGGGATGTCTCTTTGTTTCAAGCCCTAATTCATCTACAAACAAAGTAGAAGCAACATTAGTACATGAACCACTATCAATAATCATGCTACATACCTTGTTTTGCATGGTACACCTAGTGTGGAAGATATGATCTCTTTGAATGTTCTCCTCATCCTCCATAGGTGCAACACTAAGTGCTCTTCTAGTCAATAGAACCTCTCCATGGTCACCTCCCCAAGGAACTTCCTCATCATTACTTCCTCCCTCCATTGGAGGCATCTCCTTATGTCTTGAAATTGATGGTTTATCCTTCTCTTGAAAAGGATTTTTGGATGCAGAACCCCTTACATTGGATGTATTTGTACGCCTTTCAAGCTCTTCATAGATCTCATCTCTCATAAGGCGCATCTTTCTTTCAAAATCACCAACAATGGCTTCCCTAAGCAATTTAAGATCATTATTCGCCTCTTGTGGAGTCGCCATGATGCCTTAAAAACCTGCAAGAAAAATAGTTAAAAATAACAAAGAAAATAGACAAGAATATGTGAAACACTCCCTTAGTGTTTGGCACTCGATTCCCTCAAGTAGATTGGCTTTTACCCTCAAATGAGCTCACAACTAAGCCTTTTTCCACTCAAAGAATCTTCTTGTAGGCTCTTTGATGAAAAACCAGCTCAATCAATCCCACCAAGGACCTATAGCAACCTTAACTTGTAAAGAGTAAATGTAGAGGCCAAGAAAAATTAGCTTAGAGTGTTTATGATCAAAGAATAAATCAAAGAATGGATGAAAATCAATAATTAGCACAAAATAGACACCCTAATGTGTGGTATAAATGTGTTAAAATCCTTGATTTTTAATGTTCTCTTGAAAAATAATAATATTCTTGTGCAAAAAGTAAAACTTCAACAGTCCAATTCACTTTCCAAAATGAATTCTTGAACAATTAGCAACTAAAACCAAGCACAACTAATTTGGAAACAATAAAACACACCCCAAACACTCCTTCCAAGTCTGAAAACTCGGCCAACAGCCTCCCCTAGGTGAAATCACGGACAGCAATAAGAAAAAGGAAACAAGGAACCGCCACTTGCCAAGAAGAAAAGGAAACTACCTGTTTTTTTTTTTTTTTTTTTTGTAGAATAGGTTTCCAAATCCTCTTTGTAACTACTTTCCCTTTCCCAATTGGTTTCCCAAAGCCAAATAACTTCTACATAAACCAAACTAACACCCTTTTAACCCCTTTCATCACCAAAAAATTCTGGAAAATCGCAGCAGAAATTCGTCCAGCAAAAAGGCCACAAATTCATCAACAATTTATGAAGGAAAACCCTAACAAACCCTAGTTGATGAGCAAGACCTTTTGACCGACACTTTTTGGCTTCAAGATCTTCAAGATTTGACCAGAAAAGTTCAAGAAATCAGCAAAACACTTCAAGAAATCAGTCCAGAAAATTCCAGCAACTCACAAACTTCAAGAACTCAACTTACAAACAAGCAGTCATTCACAGCCCCTTCTTACATTTCTCCTTTAATTGGCACCATTTGCTTCGATTTCAACAATGGAATTTGAATTAAAAATTTAGGAATTTACCAAAAATCTATGAAATCCGAAGAACCAGAAAGAAAAGGGAAAGAGAGAGTCGAATTTGCGAGGGGGAAACCGATTTTACGCAAGAGAAAATAGAGAAATCAAAGAGAGATAGAAAGCTAGAGAGAGAGTGAGAATAGAAAAGTGAGAAGAAGAAAGAAAGCCATCAGATAGAATTAGAGAGAAAGAGAAGGAGAAAGCAAAGAGGAAGACAAATGAGAGAGAAATCAAAATTTGGAAGAAGACAATTAAAGGGGGAAAGGGTTAATTCTAGTTTTAGTCTTTTTAATTTTTTTAGATTTTTTTTTAGTGTTTCTTTAGTAGTGATTTAGTTTTAATTAGCTTTAATTCAGCAGCTTAGTTTAATAACTAAGTTGTTATTTGATTAATTTAGTTTTCTCCTATT